>JAPPVO010000019.1:3495626-4084127 GCA_030407325.1 Camellia japonica
CCTATATTGATCCACTGTCCTGAAGAGATTATTAAGTAAAACTTCAAAGATAATCATATCTCTTCATACTGTGATGCAAGAGTCAAAGTAGTCACAAAGGATTAATGATGTATAGCACTAAAATAATTTATGTCAATGATTTTAATAATCTTCAAGGAAAATTCAAATAAATCTAAATAATAGTTAAACATTGAGAACTCAATTGGCAAGACATTCTGCAATTGAGTGGTGAGACTCCATGAGGTAAAACACATTTTTCTTGCTCGATGTGAGCAAAAAATTCTTGGAAATTCAAGGTTTGGAAAGGAAGTCTTGTAGATCTGGTAATGTGAAGCAAGCTGAATTTAAGTGTGGAATTTAAACAAACTGTTTGTTATGAACAAGAAGCAGAGGTTTAGTTAATTTTCTAATTCTCTCGTTCTTTTATATTGTGGTGGTGGATTGGTACGTATTGACGTGGCAGCAGCGGCAATGGTGACTGCATTGTGGTGGGTAAAGGTGGCAAAGGAGGTGGTAGGGTGGTGGTAATGATGGTAATGGAGTGATCGTGGTGATGACAGTAGCGGCTTCGGTTTTATGGTGGTGGGATGATGATGGTGTGCTAGTGACAGCAATATTGGTGGTAGAGGTTGAGGTGGTGGCGGTGGTGGTGATTCTGGAGCGGCGATGGTGATGGCAAGAGTGATTGGTGGTAACAATAGAGATGATGCTGGTTGTATAGTGATATTTTCAAATTTTCAAATTTTTTAAAAGGAAGTACTTCAAATAATCGATTTACAAATATTTATCCCAAATAGGACTTACATTTACGAGGTTAGGTTGTGTTTATGTTCAGAGCTTCAAGAATTATCTGAGTGAGACTTTTCAGTATTTGGAGACATTCACAAACTGTTTTAGTACTCTCCTAAGTAGGTAAGATTGATAGTAGAGGAAGGTAGAAAAGCAAGATTTGTGAGAAGTCAGACAAATATATTAGAGTGGATTAACTTGCAAAGAAACAGAAATTGACTCAAACGATGAACAAATAAAACTTTTAACATAGTTTAAAATTTTAAACAGTAACTATTCAACTTGTTTACTTACGACCCTGCCTACAAATATGAAGCGAAGATGATAATTTTTTTTTGGTTGAAATGAAACCTGGCCCATGTTTAATATTCACCGATGACAGATTTCTAGTCTCAGTTTCATGGCCCACTAATGGACAATACATTATAAGCTTCTACGAACAAATGTTGTCTTTATTTTCTTGGGAAAATGTATCAAACCATGAAACAACAACTCCTCAATATGACAAAAACAGTAGTGACAACTAACGACCCCACAATCCTAAAATATCTTCTTTCTTTATAAATAAAAGCCAAACTGTAATCCTCTTTGTGGTCACCTCTCTCTCTCTCTCCCCAGATCTATGCAAACAGAAGTCACAAATTAATTGGTTTCCTTGGACCAAAAAAATCAACATTTTTCAATCATGGAATCAAATCAATAAACTAACTAGGCCTAATTTAATTGGTCACTGTGTCTTACTTAGGACTTAGTCCTTAGAAAGGTTATGGGTTTAACTGCTTTTAGAAGAGTTGAATTAAGGGAGTGCAAGCATTTAGATACTTTACTAAGAATGAGGAGTTTTTCTTCCACAGGTGCTAATCTAACAATTAACAATTAACATTTGCCGATAAAAAAAATAGAATCACATCAATATTTTTTAATTAGATGATATAATCATGAAGAAGTAGAAGTTCTGTCAAACTGTATTTTGTGCTTTGGTAGTTGATATAAAATAAATAATTAAACATCTATGATGAATGGTTGCTATTAATACCCATCACTTTGAGTAACTCTATAACAGTGATTAATCATCATCCCATCTGGTTCTCAAACCTATGGTCAACTATTGAATGTGACACCGCTTCAAGTTTTATTTTTATTTTTTAAAAAAATAAAAAAGATACGGAAGCTTCAAGATTAGGGGAACACCATATAATAGTATTAGATGTAGATATGAAAGTTTGGACAGGCCTTGAATTCAATTCAATTTAATTCCAGAGCATATTGCTTGGAGTTGCTTTGCTGGAAAATGGGTTCAGAACTAGAAACAAGAAAGCCTCATGTAGTATGCGTTCCATACCCATCACAAGGCCATGTTACACCTTTGATGCTACTAGCCCAGCTTCTCTATTCAAGAGGCTTCCATGTCACCTTTGTCAACACTGAGTTCAACCACAGGCGTTTGGTTAGGTCCAAAGGCCCAGACTCGGACTCCGTCAAGGGCCTGCCGGGCTTCCGGTTTGAGACCATCCCAGATGGACTTCCACCATCAGACCGCGACGCCACCCAAGACGTCCCAGCCCTGTGTGATTCCGTCCGGAAGAACTGTTTGGTTCCTTTCATAAACCTATTGCATAGGCTAAATTCCACGTCCGAAGTGCCTCGTGTTTCATGTATAGTCTCGGATGGAGTGATGAGTTTTGCTATAGAAGCTGCTAGAGAAATGGGGATTCCAGAGGTTCAGTTCTGGACTGCTTCGGCCTGTTCCTTCATGGGGTACCTCCATTACCGTGAACTCATCAGAAGAGGCATTTTTCCCTTCAAAGGTATTTGTTTGCTTTCATTTTTTTGTGGTTACAGCATATAGGTCCTCCTTTCTATGTATAGTTCTTGCCAAGGTTTCTATAAGTTGTTTGGTAAGTGAGAAAATTGGGTAAATGGTATTATTGAGTTTTGAGTTTTTCATAAATCATTCCAACTTTATTGAGTTCTTCTGGCTTCTCATCAGACTATTTAGTGTCATATAGTGTAGACATCATAGGTCCTCCTTTCTATGTTTAGTTCTTGGCAAGGTTTCTATAACTTGTTTGGTTAGTGAGAAAATTGGGTAAAAGGATATTGAGTTTTGAGTTTTGAGTTTTTCATATACCATCATGTTTCTTGAGCTTGCATGCTACTTCATCTTCATAGGTCATCCTTTCTATGTTTATTGCTTGACAAGATTTCATTAACTTGTTTGGTTAGTGAGAAAATTAGGTAGAAAGTATTGAGGTTTCAGTTTTACAATTACCAAAAGTTTTTAATAATTAAAATATACCTTCAACATAACATCTTCATTTCTATTTGAAGCAAAATCCTTCTGTTATTCCCATCTTTATGATATATTTACCTATTTATTTTTTCATTCTTTATTTCTCCATACAAGATCTGGAGTTTCTCTTATGATTTGATGCTTAAATTTTATTAATGAATTACTACTATCATATTATCTTTTTCCCTTCTTTTTTTTTTCCCCTTTTTTATTTGTTTATATATATATGCCCTGTTTTTCACCACTTTCCATAAAAGAAAATTATAGTTGTTACTGGTTGTATTTTTAACATTTTTCAACCTATCCATAAAACAAAAGGATGAATTTCACAATTCATGTATATAATATTTATCTTCAGATGAGAACTTCATGAGTGATGGTACTCTTGATACTTCTATTGATTGGATACCGGGCATGAGAAATATACGGCTCAAGGACCTCCCAAGCCATCTTAGAACCACTAACCCTAACGCAATCATGTTTGATTTCATGGGGGAGGAAGCACAAAACTGCTTAAAAGCTCCAGCAATCATCTTCAACACTTTTGATGCATTCGAACAGGAAGTGCTAGAGGCAATTGTTTCCAAATTCCCTCGCATTTATAACATCGGACCACTTCCCTTGCTATGCAAGCACGTGAATGATAGCCAAGTCAATTCACTTGATTCAAGCTTATGGAAGGAGGACTCAAGATGCCTCGAATGGCTAGACCAAAGAGAGCATGACTCAGTCGTGTACGTGAACTATGGAAGTATTACGGTGATGACCGGGGAACACTTGAGAGAATTTGCTTGGGGGCTTGCGAACAGCAAACACCCATTTTTATGGGTTGTTAGACCTGACATTGTGATGGGTGATTCAGCAATGTTACTTGAGGATTTTTTGGAGGAGACGAAGGATAGGGGATTGCTAGTGAGTTGGTGCTCTCAAGCCCAAGTGTTGGCACACCCATCTGTTGGTGCCTTTTTAACACATTGTGGGTGGAACTCTATGATGGAGACCATATGTGAAGGTGTGCCTGTGATATGTTGGCCTTTCTTTGCAGACCAACAAACGAATTGTCGATATGCATGCATCCATTGGGGGATTGGAATGGAGATTGATCATGATGTGAAGCGTGGAGAAGTTGAAGCACTTGTTAGGGAAATGATGGAAGGGGATGAAGGGAAGGAAATGAGGAGAAGAGCTAAGGAATGGAAGAAGAGAGCAGAAGAAGCTACTGATGTCGGGGGATCATCTTTCAATGGCTTTGATAGATTCATTAAAGAGGCTCTTCATTGCATAGGTTAAGTAACAAGCTGTTAGTTTTAGAAATTAGTGTTTGATTCATAATCCTCATTGTGATGAAATGCATCTTGCTACAAATTAGGAGAGCTCAAAATACTATTGAGTGTAAAGATATATTTGTTTCAACTTGTTGGTGTTATAGTATTGGCATAATAGTATTAAATGTGTTGTGTTGTAATGCCTTGGAATTTGTTTTGTCATTATTTAATGATATAGCACTTTTTTTTTAGGAAAATATCAAATTTGTAGTATTAGTGCTCACTTTGGTAAGCATTCCTTCTCACTCTCTCACATGATATGGAGAAAGGATTGTGGATATAGCCTATAGTCGTCAAAATAGTAAATTTAGACCACCCTTCTTTTTAAAAGGGATTTTTAATTTGAACGTCTGTGCGATTACACAAGTGGTGACTGAAATATTACCCTGTAGTGATTGAAAAGAGATCTAACAAAGGTAAAATGCTGCAAATGGAGAGAAACCAAAAGGAGTTCAATTTATGTTTTTTTTTTCCCCTTCAAGTGGTGTTCAACGTTGGATCGGATGTTCTTTAAAAACTCTCTCCCTCTCAAATTTATTGAATTGCAACATTACTGCACATGGGATTCGGGTCGTGCATTGGTGTGAGTTCCACACCATTAAATGGCTTTCGCACACGGTACTGATTACTGAATAATTGCTCCTCACCTCTCCCCTCCAGTGATGACTTGGGCTTGAATGTATGGGTGTAAGGTGAGGAAGCTAAGTGGTCAATGTAATCTGGCCTGGGTAGGGTAGAGTGGCCAAGAACATAAGTTAAAAGACTCTTGACATGAGCTAGCTTCACTTACAGTGTCGTGGATTTTAGCAATGTCCTATATATTAGAAAAAGCAATAGCAGTGATTGGCATAAAAGCCTATAATTTTGGCAAAGAAAACAAAATAAATTTTATAAATGACATGATTTCAAAAATACTATACTAATGCCTAAACAGCAATTCTAATTAAGAACCGTAGTGTAGCATTGTAACAAGAGAGCGACGTATCAATGGAACAAATAAAAACATCAAAAATAAAATCTCCAAATGTGATATGCAAACACTCCTAAAGCATCATAAATAATTCAATTTTATGTTTTTTTTTTTATCAAATCAGAATCAAATTATGAATACTCAACTCAACGCTATCCGAGCTTCAAATGAAATCCCTACAAGATTGGTACCTTCTTCTTTTTTTTTTTTTAAGTTACATAATACTAAAAAAAGAAATTATTAAAAAATCCTCCTTCAGATACTTGTATCTCAATTAGTTCATAAGACAATCTCTAATGACAAATGCTATAATAACATTGTCATTATTATAATTTGGCAATAAATAGTAACAAATTGCCAAATTATAGCAATAGTGCTCCAATAGTCACATGCTATTTTAGCAAATCTCAATTGATTTTCTTTCTAATTTTGTAGGTGTTATTTGGATATAGGTATTTTAGTGATTTTTTTATTGTTTATTTATACTTGTTCTTAATGCATTAAAGTGTTATTATGATTGTAAGACTTGGGAGTTGGGAGAAGTTAATAAATGCTAAGATTTTTTTTTTAAAAATCAAAAAATCAGGAAATTTAGGCTCTGTTTGGTTGTGTTTTAGAAATGTGATTCTACACCTACACTTGAGCATGACGTTTGGAACGAGTTTTGGAAATACATTTCCAAAACTCTGCAGAAAACTCTGAGACAGCGCGCGTTTCAGAATTTTTTTTTTGCAAATTTTGGCGGACGGGATGTCCGGCCGGTTGACCGAATAGTGAATTTTTTTTTTTTTTTTACAATTTTTTTTTTTTTTTTTTTTTTTTGTGCAATTGATATATAATCGAAAAAACATTTTCTGAAATTTTTAAAATTTTTTATGTGCTTTAAAATAATTTTGAGTTGTATGAGTTGTAAATTTGTATCAAATATCAAATGTCACATCAACAATTTCCCACTCAATCAAAACTCTTTTCAAAACTATTTCAAAACTCTTTACCAAACAAATTTTCTACACTCAAATCATAATTCCAAACCCACAAACTCAAAATACAACTCATACTCTCAAATCATAATTACAAAACACAACCAAACACAACCTTAGATTGGGAGATTGAAGCTCTCACAAGGCTTGGGGTTAAAAATCTCCTTTTGCTTAATATATAGTATAGATTTGGCAATAAATAGTAGCAAATTGCCAAATTATAGTAATAGTGCTCCAATAGTCCACATGCTATTTTAGCAAATCTCAATTGATTTTCTTTCTAATTTTGGTAGGTTTATTTGGATATAGGTATTTTTAGTGATTTTATTGTTTATTTTTTGTCTTTTATAACCTTTTTGTAAATAAAAAAAAATTAAATATTTACATTCTACCCGACTAGGCAAATATAAAAAAAAATTAAAAATTAAATATAATTCACCTCACAAAAAAACATACCACTACAAAAATAAATAAAAATAAAAATTATTAACTACATTAAAAATTAAAAAATAAACAATCACCAACCACCTACCACCTACCTACTAGTCCTAAAGAGATACCTATAATTCTGACCCATTATCCATGTCTCTACCATTCTTTAATACACACTAATCTCAACCATCATTCTTCACCTACCAATAACCACTCATTATTCACCCACCATTCATTCACAAACAACTACCCACCAACAACCCTCTATTATTCACCCACCATTCACTCAATAACAACCACCCATCAACAACTACCCATTATTCATCTACTCACAATTTTCTCTATAAATTACAACACAAGATTTTCTACAATTTTCATATTCATCCATCCACAATTTTCATATCTTCTAAACTCTCTCTTTCTCTGAACTATTACAATGAACAATTTCACTAAACCTGTCTTTAATGGAGATGTTCATGAATCTTCATCATCTGATAATGATATAATGATGATGAAACTGTTAACAACGTAATAATAAATAATACAAGCGTTAACCCTAATGTTTAAAAGCAAAATGTTTGTTTTCATCTTGATGATATAACCATGAAGTTTAACCATGAAGTTCTGTCAAACTATATTTTGTGCTTTGGTAGTTGATATAAAATAAATAAATAAAATCAATAATGAATGGTTGCTATTAATACCCATCACTTTGAGTAACTCTATAACAGTGATTAATCATCATCCCATCTGGTTCTCAAACCCATGGTCACTATTGAATGTGACACCGCTTCAAGTTTTATTATTTTTTATTTAAAAAATAAAAAAGATACGGAAGCTTCAAAATTAGGGGAACACCATATAATAGTATTAGATGTAGATATGGAAGTTTGGACAGGCCTTGAATTCAATTCAATTTAATTCCAGAGTATATTGCTTGGAGTTGCTTTGCTGGAAAATGGGTTCAGAACTAGAAACAAGAAAGCCTCATGTAGTATGCGTTCCATACCCATCACAAGGCCATGTTACACCTTTGATGCTACTAGCCCAGCTTCTCTATTCAAGAGGCTTCCATGTCACCTTTGTCAACACTGAGTTCAACCACAGGCGTTTGGGTTAGGTCCAAAGGCCAGACTCGGACTCCGTCAAGGGCCTGCCGGGCTTCCGGTTTGAGACCATCCCAGATGGACTTCCACCATCAGACCGCGACGCCACCCAAGACGTCCAGCCCTGTGTGATTCCGTCCGGCAGAACTGTTTGGTTCCTTTCATAGACCTATTGCATAGGCTAAATTCCACGTCCGAAGTGCCTCGTGTTTCATGTATAGTCTCGGATGGAGTGATGAGTTTTGCTATAGAAGCTGCTAAAGAATGGGGATTCCAGAGGTTCAGTTCTGGACTGCTTCGGCCTGTTCCTTCATGGGGTACCTCCATTACCGTGAACTCATCAGAAGAGGCATTTTTCCCTTCAAAGGTACTTGTTTGCTTTGGTTTTTTGTGGTTACAGCATATAGGTCCTCCTTTCTATGTTTAGTTCTTGCCAAGGTTTCTATAAGTTGTTCGGTAAGTGAGAAAATTGGGTAAATGGTATTATTGAGTTTTGAGTTTTTCATAAATCATTCCAACTTTATTGAGTTCTTCTGGCTTCTCATCAGGCTATTTAGTGTCATATAGACATCATAGGTCCTTTCTATTTTTAGTTCTTGGCAAGGTTTCTATAACTTGTTTGGTTAGTGAGAAAATTGGGTAAAAGGATATTGAGTTTTGAGTTTTGAGTTTTGAGTTTTTCATAAACCATCATGTTTCTTGAGCTTGCATGCTACTTCATCTTCATAGGTCATCCTTTCTATGTTTATTGCTTGACAAGATTTCATTAACTTGTTTGGTTAGTGAGCAAATGGGGTAGAAGGTATTGAGATTTCAGTTTTACTATTACCAAAAGTTTTTAATAATTAAAATATACCTTCAACATAGCATCTTCATTTCTATTTGAAGCAAAATCGTTCTGTTATTCCCATCTTTATGATAATATTACCTATTATTTTTTCATTCTTTATTTCTCCATACAGGATCTGGAGTTTCTCTTATGATTTGATGCTTAATTTTATTAATTAATTACTACTATCATATTATCTGTTTCTCTTCTTTTTTCTTTTCTTTTTGTATATATATGTATATGCCCTGTTTTTCACCATTTTCCATAAAAGAAAATTATAGTTGTTACAGGTTGTTTTTTTAACATTTTTCAACCTATCCATAAAACAAAAGGATGAATTTCACAATTCATGTATATAATATTTATCTTCAGATGAGAACTTCATGAGTGATGGACTCTTGATACTCCTATCGATTGGATACCTGGCATGAGAAATATACGGCTCAAGGACCTCCCAAGCCATCTTAGAACCACTAACCCTAACGCAATCATGTTTGACTTCATGGGAGAGGAAGCACAGAACTGCTTAAAAGCTCCAGCAATCATCTTCAACACTTTCGATGCATTCGAACAGGAAGTGCTAGAGGCAATTGTTTCCAAATTCCCTCGCATTTATACCATCGGACCACTTCCCTTGCTATGCAAGCACGTGAATGATAGCCAAGTCAATTCACTCAATTCAAGCTTATGGAAGGAGGACTCAAGATGCCTCGAATGGCTAGACCAAAGAGAGCATGACTCAGTCGTGTACGTGAACTATGGAAGTATTACGGTGATGACCGGGGAACACTTGAGAGAATTTGCTTGGGGGCTTGCGAACAGCAAGCACCCATTTTTATGGGTTGTTAGACCTGACATTGTGATGGGTGATTCAGCAATGTTACTTGAGGAGTTTTGGAGGAGACAAAGGATAGGGGATTGCTAGTGAGTTGGTGCTCTCAAGCCCAAGTGTTGGCACACCCATCTGTTGGTGCCTTTTTAACACATTGTGGTGGAACTCTATGATGGAGACCGTAAGTGAAGGTGTGCCTGTGATATGTTGGCCTTTCTTTTCTGACCAACAAACGAATTGCCGATATGCATGCATCCACTGGGGGATTGGAATGGAGATTGATCATGATGTGAAGCGCGGAGAAGTTGAAGCACTTGTTAGGGAAATGATGGAAGGGGATGAAGGGAAGGAAATGAGGAGAAGAGCTAAGGAATGGAAGAAGAAAGCAGAAGAAGCTACTGATGTTGGGGGATCATCTTTCAATGGCTTTGATAGATTCATTAAAGAGGCTCTTCTTGCATAGGTTAAGTAACAAGCTGTTAGTTTTAGAAATTACGGTTTGATTCATAATCCTCATTGTGATAATGCATCTTGCTAGAAATTAGGAGAGCTCAAAACACTATGAGTGTAAAGGTATATTTGATTCAACTTGTTGGTGTTATAGTTTTGGCATAATAGTATTAAATGTGTTGTGTTGTGTTGTGTTGTAATGCCTTGGAATTTATTTTGTCATTATTAAGTATCAAATTTGTAGTTTTAGTGTCACTTTGGTAAGCATTCCTTCTTACTCTCTCACATGATATGGAGAAAGGACCGTGGATATAGACTATAGTTGTCAAAATAGTAAATTTAGGTCATGTTTGATTTACAAGATTAATAGTGAAGTATTAATAATCCTATTAAATTAGTGTGGTATTCACTATCCAATTAGATTAATATTCATTGGATTAATAATCGACCCCTACCCATTACTAATAATCCTACAAATTTGTTGGATTAATTATCCATTGGATTAATAATCCTAAACCAAAATGTTAAACAAACATAGGATAATTGGGCCCACGAATTAATAATCCCAATCTCATGCTCTAATCCACCCAATCAAACATGCCCTTAGATCCTTCTTTTTTTAAAAGGATATTTAATTTGAACATCGGTGCGATTGCACAATGGTGACTGAAATATTACCCTGTAGTGATTGAAAAGAGATCTAACAGAGTAAGGTAAAATGCTGCAAATGGAGAGAAACTGTTGGTGATACTTACAAATAAAACACTAGAAACTACACAAAATAAAAGTTACAACAATTAATATAAGGGCTGAGGCGCGGGAAATTTGCTCTCTTTAAGGAGATTCAAGCCCTTTGCGGTTAGGCAAAGCCTCACACCGGTGCAGCAGAAAAAACCTTGACTTGTCCCCCCCAGGATACAACAGCCCGACTAAGTCGTATGGTTCACCAATACTGCACAATTGGTTGAACCCAAAGCTTTATCACACACACCCTTTTTTATTTGCCTGATAATCTCATTCAAGACATAACCAAACATCCAAAACTTCTTCACCTCTCGTATGACACAAGTTTAATATATATAAAAACTTAATAGGCAAGGCTCTAAGGGATAAGGAACGGATGGACTTAACAGGATAAGCAAGGTGGACTTAGAAGACTTAGACTTGAAAGTCTTTGGCAAAGCCTTAGCAAGGAAGGCTCGGATGGAAAGAATGGAGAAAGACCAAGACCTTGACCAAGACATGGATAAGATAAGATTGGTGGATAAGTTATGGAGACTAAGACCAAGACTTGGATAACTTGGAAGCTTAACTAGGAAGAAAAGAAAAAAAACCAACCTATAACACATTATAATATTAAAATACCTGCTAACATTCCCCCACCTATTTTAATATTATAGGTAACTGTGAGGGGAGATTTGCGCTGGGTTGTACGGCCGAGTGACGATGACAGCAGGCTTGACGGAGTGTACGGCGCCGAGCTAACTCTCACGTCGGCGCGGCCAGTGGCCTGACTCGCACGGTCAGGGATATCGACCGGTCAGGCACCAACTGGCGTTGCCGAGCCGCGGCTTGCACGAAGTGGACGGAGCTCAGGGTCACGGTGATGGTGCCGAGCTAGATGGAGCCCGGGCCAGACTTGAGATGCGGTTAGCGCCGGTATGCGCCTAAGCGGTCGTTCGAAATAGGCAGCGTCCGTAGGACCGAGATGGATGGTTAGACAGTTGGGGGCCGGCATGCCTCGCCCGGCTGGTCCTGGTGAACCGGTCGATAATAGCTCGGTCGAGCCGGTCAGGAGGTTACCTAATTCCAAGTTATCAGTCAAAGACGCATAGCACGGTTCTGTGATGGAAAGTCTCCCCAAGTGTTAGGCCGGTCATGGTACCCCGGTTAAGGGTGCCACCTGGGCCAATGGGGTGAAGGAGAGGACATCTGTTCTACGCACGCCATAATACCGTTAGACAGTTCTGTGTGTACTGGTGGAAGGACAAAACCTTTACACGCGTAAGGTGGTGAGAGGCGCGCACTGCCACCTGTCCAGGGAAGGACAACAGAGGTAGTGCGCGCACAATCTTGAGGCTACATGGCGAGCCTAGAAATAGGGGGAGAGACGAAGGCCACAGGTATGCGAACTCACTCTCACAAACACTCTCTCCTTATGGTCTTCTTCCCGAAATCTGACTTGATCGTCGGAGGGTCTTTCCGGCACACCACCACCGGGCAGCTCACCATTTTTGTGTTGCAGAGATAGACGCCGTTACCAGAAGCTTGACGTTCAAGGCGTATGGAGAGCAAAGAATATTTCGCCCCCGTACAATTGGCGCTGTCTGTGGGAAAAAATTGATACTCAACCCTTGTTCTGTAAGCTTCTTCGACCATTTCCATGGCCAACAACGACGAAGTTCCGCTGTCCGTCGTCGATGGTGTCACTCCAAGAGTATGTGCGAAGGAGAGAAGGCCCCCCTAATGTTCCAACCATGGCGGCCCAGAAACCTCTTCGCGAGGAGCGCGCGACAAGCGTGGGAGGAGTTCAGATCGTTCACAGAGTCCAGAGGGCCGCCGGCGCCGGGGGAGTCCCGTGAGGAGCGCCTGGAGCACAAACTCAAGGACCAGGAAGCCCTCATTCGTAGGATGGCGGCGGAGATGGAGCTTCTGAAGCGCCAAGTGAGGGGGAAGGGTGTTGCTGGAGAGGGTAACCTCAGTGAGTGCACCCCCTCCCCTCGTTCTAGTAGTCGCCGCCAGAGGAGGACTCATTCCATCTCCATCACCAGGAACTATGGGGTTGGAGATTCCGACCAGCGAGAGGGCAGATCCATTACTCGCGACAGCACCTATCGCCCCTCACGCCCGTCGTCGACGTCGCGATACTTTGCCTCCTCCCGTTCCAGAGATCTCAGGGACGTGCTGGAGGAGAGAGCGCGCCGTCGGGAGGCTCAGAGGGTGCCGGCGCTCCAGAGATTGAGTGCCCCAGTTCGTTGCAGTGAAGAAGTGGTGATGCCGGCACCCAGAAACATAGCCCCAGCACTGGTGGACAAAGAGCTGGCAAGGCTACATCCACGCTGTTGTCCCCAAAAATTGAGAGCACCCCACTCCCTGCCGGATTCCACCAGCCAAAATTTACTTTGTACGACGGCAGGACGGATCCGTACATGCATGTGAGTCATTACCGGCAAGTAATGGCTGGCCACCGTCGGAACGATGCCTTGATGTGCCTCATATTCCCAGCAAGCTTGGGAGAGTTGGGCTTGAAGTGGTTCGAAAGGCTCCCGGAGGGGAGTATCGAGGGGTGGCAACAACTAGCGGAAGCCTTCGTCACCAGATTCAAGACCAACACTCGAACGCCGAAGGAGGTCGACCACCTCCTGGGCGTCAAGATGGAGTCTGGGAGTTCGCTGAAGGCATACAATGCGAAGTACTGGGAGACTTACAATGAGATCCTCGACTGCCCTACCAATCTGGCGATCACTCAATACAAGAGGGGCCTCCCAGTCGGACATAGGCTGCGAGACTCACTCACGATGCATCAGCCGACCACCATGGAATCTTTGATGCAGCGGATCAACGAACACATTCGTGTGGAAGATGATGCCGCCTCTGCAACCGAGAAGGATAATCCGGTCGCGGTGGACAGAAGGGTAGCGGGGAAAGTTCATTCGGTCGGGCAGGAGGAAAACCGCCCTAGTGACCGACCAAAAGATCAGCGTCGAGGGACCGGCCAAAATGACAAAAACAGAGGTCGCAGAAATGACCGGGCTGATGCACCCCGCGACGCAGCAGAAGATGCCAAGAGAAAACTGAAGGCGCGGACAGGAATTACCACGGTCTTTAAAATTCCCATCTATCGCATTTTGAGCGAAATCCGAGGCGAACCATTTGTCCGTTGGCCGGCCAAGTTAGGGAGCGCGCAGCGAGGCTTCAATCCAAAATATCGCTGCACCTTCCATGAGGAACGGGGGCACCGGACAGAAGATTGCTTGCCGCTCAAACAGCATTTGGAGGAATTTGTGGCAGCGGGGCATCTTGACCAATACATAGATGGGGGAGTCAAGGCCGCACCAACCGGGCAGACCGAGCCTAATGGCATGGCCGCCCTAGAGGCGCCCCCGCAGGGTGTGATCAACGTCATCCACGGCATCATCGAACCAGCAAGGGTCTGCGAGCTTAGGGGATGATTAAGAAGGCCGAGCACATGAGGGAAGTGCTCTCTGTCCAGCCGCCGTAAAGAAGGGAAAAACCGAGGAAAGAGACATCCTTTCGTTCTCAACCAAGGACTTGGAAAGGGTTCAGATGCCGCACAATGATGCCTTGGTGGTGACTCTCCGCGTCAAGGACTTTGATATCAAGAGAATATTGATCGACCAGGGAGTTCGGTCGAAATAATGTATTATGACGCGTTCAAACAAATGAAGTTAGAAGACAAGGATTTGGCTCCTGCGACATCTCCTTTGGTCGGCTTCAACTCACAACCAGAATGGCCGATCGGAAAGATCATTTTGCCGGTCAAAGCGGGCTCAGTAGTAAAACAAGTGGAGTTCTGGGTGCTCAAAGTTCCATCCACCTACAACTTAATCTTAGGCAGGGGCTGGCTGCACGCCATGCAAGCAGTTGCTTCAACCTTCCACCAAGTAATGCGCTTTCCGGCGTCGAATGGGCAAATAGAGGAAGTTTGGGGAGACCAGGTGATGGCAAAACAATGCTTCGTTGCGGTAAATGGCAGCCGAGCAGCCAAAGGGTTTGTCCAGATGATCGAGGGGCCCGAGGGAAAGGAGGTCCTTGAGGACATGGGAAGGAAGGCCGAGGAAAAATCGGTCGAAGATTTGGTGGAAGTGCGAATTGAAGAAAACGATCCAACTAAATTCTTCCTCCTGGGATCATCTTTGTCCAGTACCGAGCGGACAGATTATGTCAACTTCTTGGTTTCCAACTTGGAGGCTTTTGCGTGGACGCCTTACGACATGCCTGGCGTTGACCCAAGCTTCATTTGCCACCAGTTGAATGTCTTCCCCAATTCGCGGCCGGTTATTCAAAGAACGCGCCGCTCAGCTTTGCACCATGCTGAGGTGGTGGCAGAAGAAGTAAAGAATTTGTTAGAAGCCGGGGCAATTGAATAAGTGCAATACCCTCGGTGGATATCTAACACGGTGGTTGTTCCCAAGAAAAATGGCAAGTGGCGAGTTTGCGTTGACTACAAGACCGTCAACCGGGCTTGCCCTAAAGATAGCTTTCCCCTCCCTCGGATTGATCAGCTGGTGGATTTGACCGCTGGCCATCAGAGGTTTAGCTTCTTGGATGCATATCGCGGCTATCACCAGATAGCCATGTATGAGCCGGACAGAGAGATCACGTCGTTCACCACCCCCAGAGGCTTATACTGCTACAAGGTCATGCCATTCGGGTTGAAGAATGCTAGAGCAACCTTCCAGCGTATGGTGACAAAGATGTTCGCTCCCCTCCTGGGCCGAACTATGGAAGCCTATATCGACGATATGGTGGTGAAGAGTAAGGAGAAGTCCCAACATCTCGCCGACCTAGCAGAAATGTTTGCCATACTAAAGCATCACAAGCTTCGTCTGAACGCCTCCAAATGCGCCTTCGGAGTTGGCACTGGAAAGTTTCTGGGATTTTTGGTTACAAACCGAGGAATTGAAGCCGACCCATCCCAAATCAAAGCGATACAAGAGCTGGAGCGCCCGAATTCCACAAAGGACGTGCAACATCTTGCCGGGATGGCAGCCGCGCTGAACAGATTTATCAGCCGGTCTTCGGATCGTTGCAGGCCCTTCTTCAAAACTTTGAAGTCCAAGTTCTTCTGGGACGAAGAGTGCGACCGTGCACTGGCAGACTTAAAAGCGTATCTCTCCTCGGCCCCGATTTTGGTCACACCTCAGCCGGGTGAAGAGCTGTACCTCTACGTGGCTGTTTCTCAACACGCTGTGAGCGCGGTATTGGTTCGTGCTGAGGGCGTCCAGCACCTACCAATCTTCTATGTAAGCAAGACCCTGCTCCCGGCCGAAACAAGATATCTTCCCTTGGAAAAATTGGCGCTGGCCCTAATGATGGCGTCAAGAAAACTGGCGCACTATTTTCATGCCCATACAATAGTAGTGCTGACCGAGTTTCCACTTAAGGTGCTCTTCGAAAAGGCAGACTTCACTGGGAGGATTCTGAAATGGGCCGTGGAATTGGGCCAGTACGACATCAAGTTCCGGCCGCGCACCGCAATCAAGGCTCAAGCGCTTGCGGACTTCGTGGCGGAATTTGCCCCGGGGACGCATCCAGTTTGCCCGATTGACTTGGTTAGTGCGGATTCGGCACAACCCATGGTTCTGGCAACAGAAGCGGGTGTTGGCTCGCTAGAGGGAAACGGGCAAAGCGCAATCGAGCCAGCCAAGACCGGAGAATTGTTGGAAGGTAAACCCGACCAAGACAAGGAAAGAGACCAGAATGAACCGACCAGAAACTTGGAATTGAGAAGCTCCCAAAACCCGTCTGATAGCTGGAAGCTGTTCATTGGCGAAATGTGGAAGCTCTTCGTCGATGGGGCGTCCAACAGGCATGGGGCCGGGCTGGGAATTGTGCTGACTTCACCAGATGGGCTGATTATTGAGCAAGCAATTACGCTCAGCTTCCCAGCGTCTAACAACGAGGCAGAGTATGAAGCCCTCCTCGCCGGTCTGAGAAGCGCACTGAGAATGAAGGTCACAGCCCTTATGGTGTTCAGTGACTCCAAGCTGGTGGTCAATCAAGTCTCAGGGGAGTATGAGGCCAAAGATGAAAGGATGGCCAAGTATCAGGCGCTGGTGCGAGCGGAAGTCAAGAAGTTCGATGCCATCAGAGTTGAACAGATAAACCGCGAAGCAAACAACACGGCTGACGAATTGGCTAGGCTCGCTTCCACTCAGACAGCTTTTCCTAACCCCTTGATGATAGAGTTTTTGCCTCGGCCAAGCATTGAGGAACCAGAAGCAACCGAGATACATTGCGCCGACTTGGGTCCCTCTTGGATGGACCCCATCATTGCCTTCCTGAAAGATAGAGTTCTACCAGAAGAAAAGAAGGCGGCACACAAGATCCGAGCAAAATCAGAGCGGTTTTGGCTCTCCCCATCCGGAGCCTTATATAAGAAGTCCTTCACCGGGCCGTATTTGAAGTGTGTCCACCCCGCCAGGGTGGAGGATTTTCTCTTTGAGATCCATGAGGGCATCTGCGGAAGCCATACAGGGGGCAGATCTCTGGCGTACCGAGCAATCTCCCAAGGTTACTGGTGGCCATGCATGCAGGCGGACGCGCAGAAATACGTTCACCGATGTGAAAAGTGTCAGAAATTTGCTCACCAGATCCATCAGCCAGCTAGAGACTTGCTACCCCTTTCAAGCCCCTGGCCGTTCGCACTTTGGGGATTGGATATTGTTGGACCACTCCCAATCGCACCGGGCAATCGCAAGTTTTTCATCGCCGCCACTGACTATTTCACCAAGTGGGTGGAGGCCGAGCCACTGGCAACCATTAAGGAGAAGGACGTTAAGAAATTTGTTTGGCAAAATGTGATCACTCGCTTCGGTATACCCAGGGCGCTCATCTCAGATAATGGCACTCAATTCGATGGGAAACTCTTTCGCGGATTTTGCGAAGAGTTGAAGATTGAGTTCTACAATTCAACGCCAGCCTATCCTCAGTCGAATGGTCAAGCAGAGGCCTCAAACAAGACCATCCTGGATGGGCTGAAGAAGCGGCTCGAGAAGGCAAAGGGAAAGTGGGTTGAAGAGCTTCCTAATGTGCTATGGGCATACCGCACTACGCCAAGACGGTCGACCGGAGAAACACCGTTCGCTTTGGCTTATGGTATGGAGGCCGTCATCCCATTAGAGATTGGCATGCCAACCATCCGCGCAGAAAGTTTCCAGCCAGACTTGAACAATGAGACCGTGGCACTAGAGCTGGACCTTGCTGAAGAAAGACGAGAGCGCGCATTGATCCACATAGCGGCTTATCAGCAGGAACTGTCCAAAAAATACAACAAGGCAGTGCACCCTAGGCTATTCAAGATTGGGGATTGGGTCCTCAGGAAGGTGCTTGGCAACACAGTGATCCCTGACGAAGGCAAGCTCGGTGCAAATTGGGAAGGACCATACAAGGTGGTTGGTCTTGCTGGCAAGGGGGCATACCATCTGGAAGACTTAGATGGCAAGGCTATCCCCAGACCGTGGAATGCAGCAAACCTTAAGGTCTTTTACTTTTGAATTGTAATTTGTTCATGTTGCTTAGCTTCTTTAGACCCCCAGCCCTTTGGCATTTGATGTAAGAGATGGCAAGGTTTTTATAATGAAAAATAGTCTTCCTTGTTTTGTATTACGTTTGTCCAATGATATCATGAGACACAAAAAGCAATTATGGATGCCAGGGGCAAGAACCGACCTGAAGGTGACCGGGCTGTTTTCCTCGGAATGGGAGCAGACCGCACAAACAATTGCGTATGGAACAATGCGCATTAGGGCTGAGCTGGTTTTGCTCGCCCAGTGGGAATGTTGGCGGCATGACCAACCTAACTAAAACATTGGTGTTTTGCCCAATGTAGGAGCCGAGCCGATTTTGCTCGGCCCACCCAGAGTGTTGGTGCCTTGTCCAATATGGGAAACGAGCTGATTTTGCTCGGCGGAATTGGCAATGTTGGTGTCTTATCCAGCAATTATAAGGCCGAGCTGAATTTGCTCGGCCGAAAGGAAATATTGGCGTCTTGAACAACTTCAGAAAGGCTAGTTTTTGCTAGGCCGACTAAGTGTTGCCAACCGAACAAAACCGAGCGGATTTTGCTCGGCCAAGTACCAAACATCATCCTATTTGGAAATGCAAGGAACTGCAAGGTTACTTGAAGGCTGACTGTTTGTGCGGTTCAACCGACGTGCCAGATTTCATAAAGTTTGAAAAAAGAAATTCACACACACGCAAGCTGAACAGAAATAACAGGTGCACGGGCAAAAAGCGCAGTTTCATTGATAGAAAGAAATTCAGTACAAGTGGAGGGGCATAGCCCGGTTACATTCCAAAAAAAAAAAATAAATAAATAAATACAAAAGCAAGGGCAAATGAAAAAGGAAGTCTTCAATCTAGGACAAGGTTTTGTTCGGCCCCCTCCACCGTCAACTCGGCGCTCAGTGATGTTTGCTCGGGCAGGCCCTCCTCGGCATCATTATCGGCGCCTTCCACCGTGACAACATCCCGACCAATTGCTTCATCTTCAGCATTTGGGGACGCTTCGGATGGAGTTTGCTCGGCTTGTTTCTCGGCGGCGGCTTCTTCTTCCGCCTCCTTCCTTGCCTCTGCAATTAATCGGCTTTGCGCGGCGCTGGCGTATGTTTGCAAATAGACCGGGATATACGCAGGGGGCGGGTTGATGAACATGTCAGAGTCCTGACCAAGGCCAACTTTTTCCACGGCGGCTTTCCAGCCGTACTGGAAAAAGATATCCTTGGTAGCTCGGACTTGACGCTCGTAGGTTTTCTCCCTCTGTTGGTATCCCTGGTCCTCCGCGTCGTCTACAGCCTTCTCCAGAGCTTCCTTGTTGCTATCACGAAGCTTCCTCAGCTCGGCGAGATACCGAGCTTTGGTCTTCTTCACGGCCTCCTGCTTGTCAGCATCAGCTCGGTCGACCTTCTGCTGCAGCTTATCTCGCTCCGCCGCGATAGCCTCATTCGCCTCCTTAGTTTGGCCAGCTCGGCTTTCTGCTCCTTGTTCTCGGCGATTGCATCGCGCAAGCTCTGTCGCACCTTGATCATCCGGTCGGGCCAGGTAATTCTTTTGTGCGGCCTGCATGCAAGTGAAAGATTGTAAGTGTTTGAAAAACTGAGCAAAAATCGAGCAAACAGTTGAAGCGGAAAATTGAAAGCTTACCAGCACGATGGATTTGGCAGCCGAGCGCAAGACCTTTAGGTCAGATAGCTCATCGTGTTTCTTCATGTCTGCTGGAAGGATCAACCCCTTGGTCATGTTGAAACCAAGGGAGTAATCCTTGTCAGCGTAAACTGAATCCTCGGCCGAGACTGGCCGGCCGTTGTACACGAACTCGGGCGCCCAGGCCGGGGGGGTGGCTAGGCCCTTGCCCTTGGATTTACTGGCCCGTGGTTGCTCGGCCTGGTCACCCGGCTCGGTGGAGGCGACCTCGGTTGAGTCTTCATCGATGAGGTTCTGCCCGGCCAGATCCTTCCTGGGCCTTTTCTTTGACCGGCCAACCTGTTGCTCGCTGGCAAGTGCAAGAACGGCTTCGGTTTGACCGGCTGGGGCTGAGGAAGTTCCCCCGGCCGCTTCTGGAGGCTGGGACTCGCCTTCATCTCCGGTGATCATAGACTTGATCGCTCGGATTTTCGCCATCTCTTGCTCGGCGGTGAGTGGAACCAATCTGATCGGTGGAAGAGTTGGATCTGGCTCTGGAGATGGAGCGCGCAGAAAGTCAGTCACGCGACCTTTGCGTGGTGCCTGGTAGTGATATGTTTGTTCGAAACCGAGCAGTTTCGAGGCTTCTCTCTCTTCCTCGGGGTGACGAAGCAGAGCTCGGATGGCTTCTCGGTTGGCTTGATGGTAGTCTGACAAGCGTTAGACCGGCAAAAGACGACAAAAATGAAATGCAGAAAGAATATAGTGCGGTCAGCCGGGCTACTCACTAGCTCGGCCCAAATCTTTCCTAATGTACCAGCCCGGTATGGGCGCCTCGGTGTCCTCGTAATTACCGGATACCCAGAGGAAGTCGTCATCGTTGGCTTCTTTGTCCGGGTTGCCTTCGATGAGCTTTGCTCGGCCCTTCTTCACTTTGAGGTACCAGCAAAGCCCGCTTTTATTCCTACTTAAGCTATATTGGTGGAAGAACTCTGCGAGGCCGAGATTGAGACCGAGCCTTCGATTCAGCTCGGCGACTCCGTTTATTATCTTATACGTATTATTGGAGACTTGGGACGGGCATAGCCTTGTCTGCCTCAAAAATTCGCAGATCAATGGCTGCACGGGGAAGCGGAGCCCTCCCTCGACAATGGAAACGACCGTGAAGGGGCACCGGTCTAAGTCTCCCCACGGAGTATCCCCTTTTTTAGCGAGCTCTAAGACTACGTCGTCCGGGATGTTGTAGTCTTTACGGAACTCAGCCATGGCACCGGGCGTGCTAACCATAAACTGGTACTTACCCATTATCTCGGTTTATTTGGTCTATCGTTTATCTCAGTCAAAAAACTGGTGTGTTTGCTCGGATGTGGAGCCCCACCAATTACAGTGCTGGACTAGCTTGGTCGGTTCTATTTGTTCTGCATGTTGAAAAATAAGGCCAAGGGTTAGCACGGCAGATATTGCACGGCTCCTATTGGAAATAGCTCAATGAAGGACTCTGGTGTTTTGATCGACAAGTCCCAGCTCGGTTCAACTACATCTGCGCTCAATTCTCCTAGTTCGGTTCTAGCTCGGTTGAGACCTAGTGACGGATCTAGTTGATCCTTCAGCTCGGTTAAGGTTTAAGGCGGAGTGTGCTTTAGTTCGGTTCGCCCTACTCGCCGATCTAATGGGATATCCAGCTCGGTTGCGGCTTCAGCGAGGAGCCACAAACAGTTTTTTGCTCGGTTATTGCTCTACCTACGGATCAAAACGAGCGTTTAGCTCGGCCCAACCCAGATTCAAACTGTTCTTCCCATAAACAGGTCGAACCAGTTCGAACCCAGGAAGAACAAGGGGCAAGAAGGCCCCATCCTTTCCCAATGTTTCCGTTTGCCCTAGGGTGTGCAGGTTTTAAACAGATAGAGGGGGCACGAGTAATCACACACAAGAATACGAAGAATAGTGGAGCAAAAATGAAGAACACGCTTGAAGAACTTGAAAATAGAAACTGAAAATGCAAAAAGGGGAAGAAAAACTTACCAGAAGACGAAGGTGGGCCTTGAAGAACTCGAATGCAGCAGGAGATGAGGCAATTTCTCAGAGGATATGCTAACTGGGGTTTAGGGTTTGCTTGAGGCTCAGAGTAGAAGGTGAATAGTAAAGGGCCAGAGGGACCCTTCGTTTGTGGATAAAAAGGGGGGGAAAGAAACCCAAACGACTGCGCCGTTTGAATTATGCGCGTGCAGGGGAGCTGGCTGCACGACCCAATGAGGAGGCACCACGTGGCACTGAAAACGCGGCTGTCAGTATGGCTATAAGACCTTTGATGTGACTGCGGAGGCAATGGCCGGTCAATTGGGATTGCTCGGCGACAGAAGTGTCCCCGATTCAACCGTAGCTCGGCGGCAATCATTCCCCCTATTGGGCTCGGCCTAGCAAGAGCGCGACTCAACCTTAGCTCCTACACGGTGATAAACCCAATCACGATAGCTCGAATGGGTTTAAGGGGCAATTGAGAGGGAAGATTTGCGTGGCAGTACGGCCGAGCTGAGGCGACGTCAGACTTAACGGAATGCACGGCGCCGAGCTAACTCGTCTATTAACGCGACTGAATTGCGCGGTCGGAGACGTTGACCGGGCAAGCGTGAACTGGCCCTAGCCGAGCTGTTACTCGCATGTGCCGGGAGAAGCTCGGAGTGGCGAATGGTAACCGAGCTATAGAATGATCCGGGTTGGGCCGAGGATGCAGCCAGGCCGGCATGCCTCTGACCGGCCAGCCAAGGCGAATGGCTTTGTGTGACCGAGATTGGACATAGGACGGTTGGAGGCCGGCATGCCTCGCAACCGGTTGATCATGATGAACCGAACAAGGATAGTTCAGCCGAGGTGGTCAGGCTTTCGCCTAATCCCAAGTCACAGGCCGGTGATCCATAGCACGGTTAGGTGCATGTGATGGTAATCTCTCGCAGGTGTTAGGCCGGTCATGGTACTCCGGCTAGGATTGCCACCTGGGCCAATGGCGTGAGGGAGAGGACATCTGCTCCACACACGCCTCAATACCGTTAGACAATTCTGAGTGTACTGGTGGAAGGACAAAACCTTTACACGCGTAAGGTGGTGAAAGGCGGACACTGCCACCTGTCCAGGGAAGGACAGCAGAGGTAGTGCGCGCACAATCTTGAGGCTGCATGGCCAGCCTAGAAATAGGAAGAAAAGACGAACGTTGGAGGTATGCGAACTGACTCTCACAAACAGTCTCTCCTCATTGTCTTCTTCCCAAAATCTGACTTGATCATCGGAGGGTCTTTCCGGCACACCACCGCCGGGCAGCTCACCATTTTTGTGTTGCAGAGATAGACGCCGTTACCAGAAGCTTGACGTTCAAGGCGTACGGAGAGCAAAGAATATTTCGCCCCCGTACAGCAACTATAGCAGGCTCGGCTACTCTAAACATGGCGTATGGAATGCTACAGCTAACATGTATTCATCTTAGAATTGAAATACAAATGCAGTTAGTATGATGCGCTGAGCCCGGTGCATGCAAAACAGATGAATGAATGCAAACATGCTATCATACTGTATGCTAATTGAAACATGCCCTAATCTAACCATCATAAGCGGATAAATAAAAGGGAAGAAAGACGTGGGGTTGGAAGACATACATCACACACACGCACACTTATTACAATTATGCCCTCGCACAGAGGGTCCGAAAGAATAATATACAGTCCCGAATAAAAGAATAATACAGTCCAAAATGTGTACAAATTCTTAATTAATTTACAAATTAACTAAGAAAATAATAATCTGGCATGCAAGCCAGGGACTGTCTTGATTCTGATGAATGATGTATGTTTAGGCTGCCTTTGCGCGGAAATCCACTGTGATGCCCCAATTAGCCTCTGTTTTGCAATGGTTTTTTGGAAAGCGCGCCAAGCCTCGGAAGACTGCTGATTCTTGATTTGCTGCAACAGAGAGCAGGAAAGGGCATAGCAATGTATTTTCACAAATGTATGCATGCCTCGATCCTCGTGCCACCAATCACGCATCTCGATGCATGATGGCCGAGGAGTCGAATTGCACAACTCGATATAGAATGAATGCACATGAAACTCAACTAAAACCTAACTCCATCATGGATAATCCGGAGTGTCGGTGATTAGGGAATTGAGACACATTCCGTCACTCGGAGTACGAAATGTACCTCGTTTCCCGTGCTCGGGCTAACTCTTATCCCGAACACAATGCAATATGCATGATATGCATGAAATGCAACTAAGATACAACCTAACATGCAACATGCTATGAAATGGCATACACGATGCACGAGATAACATGGCATACACAATGCACTTAACATACAACCTAGCATACACAATGCAATATGGACTTACACTAACACAAGTGGACCTCAGCCACACTCACATAAGAGGCCATTAGATGAAAATGAGACACTCGAAATGCGTGCACACGTGCACGCAAACCGATGACCGACCCTAAGGCACGAAATGCCACTCTAACATGACATGGAAAACATGGAATATGGCATATTAGCATGCAAATTTCATAGGAAATAAGTGATGCAAAACAGCTCCGAAAGATGGCAAAATGACACCTGATGCATGGGACGAGTCCCGAAACATGAAATTTGGCGCATGAAATGGCCTATAGCTATACAATGCATGCAATATTTGAACATGAAGTGTAAATACAGAAGCAAGGCAGTCCCAAAACAAGCATGTTTACAGTTATGAGCAAGGTCAAGCAGTGAGCACAAATGGGGCTAAGCTAGCATACAAGAATGGCCCCGAAAGCAAGACATTGAAGCAACTCACAGATGCTTGCCCCGAACAGAGAAGAAGCCTTCTACAATATTTAAGAGGGGCCAAAAATATGATGTTTTACAGTTTATGACAAATCCCAAAAACAGATACAAATATGCTCAAAATGCTATGCAAAATAAGGGCCAAAATAGAGATAAAGAAGCAACTGATACATTCTGGTCTCAAACAGGTAAGGGCCCTTCAATAATGTTTAAGAGGGGCCCAAAATATGACTTTTTACAGTTGATGGCCGAGCCCAAAACAGTGTACAACTATGCTCAAAATGCAATGCAATATATGGCCTAAAAGAGAGGCTACAACACAAAGTATACAAATGATGCTCCAAACAGCAATAGACCCTTAATGAAATATGGAGAGGGGTCAAAAAAAGGCCATTTTCAGTTCGGACCAAGGTCCAAAAAACAGAAGCTCAATAGGCTAATAAATCATGCAAAAATGGGGCCAAAAGATGGATATCAAAGCAAGTGATACATGGAGGCCCCAAACAGTGATGAGCCCTTCAACAATGTTGAATAAGGGCTCAAAATGAGCTACTTCACAGTTTATAAAATGCCTCAAAACAGTTTACATATAGGCCAAAAACAACATGCAAGGAAATGGCATATAAGAGGGATAATGAAGTAAGTACCAAATGGGGGCCTCAAACAGTGAGAGGCCCTTAATAAAAGATAAAATAGAGCTCAAAAAAATGCCACTTTCAGTTATGGCCGGAGCTCAAAAGTATAAGAAAGAAGGGTTAAGAAATAATGCAAAAAATGAGCTCAAAAGAGGGAAATGGTAACTCACCCTTGTAGACCAATCTTTAGCAACTTCTTGGACCAAGTTTGGGTGCTCCTCAGCTCTGGAAGACAGATCCAAGTGGCTGGAATGGAGGTGGTGGTGTGGTGCTAGGTGGTGGTGAAGAAATGGTGTAGAAACTTGGATGTTTTGAGGGTTGAAGTGTAGAGAGGGAGAGAGGCAATGCAAAAGGCTTAAAGGCCAAATTTCTAACCCTTTGCAAGGGGCTGGAGTTGCTATATATGTAGGCAAAAGGGGAGAAAAGAGGGGGAAAAAAAGGGGGGAAAACAATCCAAGTTTCCCCCCAAAAAGGCCAAACCCTCGGACATGGGTGATGTGCAAAACAAAATATATGGCTAGAACACACTTGGGAGGGGGATAATGGCCGGCTAGTTTAAATGGGAAAAAAAGATCATCCACCAGAAAAAGGTGGCCGGCTGGCTACTTTTTCTGGGTTTTCTGGCCGGCCAGCTACTTTCACTGGCTTTTCTGGCCGGCCAGCTACATTCAGGACAAAAAAAGTGGGCTGCCGGAAAGCAAAGTGGACGGTGGGTTATTGGGAAGTCCAAATGTGGCCGTTCAAGTGTCCAAATTGAAGCTCCGGAAGTTATCTTTCCAATGGCGCAAACCTTGCATCAAAATTCCTTCTGTGGAAAAAGTTATGCTTGTTTCCGTGAAGCCGCGCAGATTCGGTCCCAACCGGAGTGATGCCCTACTTCAATCAACCATATCTCCCCTATCTGGAATTGGATTTAGGAGATTCTTGAGTGCAAAATGAAGCCCCGGAAGTCTTATTTCCAACGGTGGTGGCCTCATAGCTTGATTCCAAGTATGCGAATGAATAGGCCCGATTCGGCGAGGGCTGTCCGATTCTCTCTTAACGATTCATGCCCATTTTCTCCCCCAACTGGATTTCTTCCTTCTTCTCCTCTTTTCTTCAACTTCAAACCCCTAAGTAAGGTGTTTTGAAAGATTTTTCAAAGATTTCATCTCTCTTTCATTCATTCCCACTTTGTCCTTGCTCGGTTTACCGAAAAGCGCAACATTTGACAAAATACGAGCCTCGGAACATCGTAAAAACTTTATTTTCAAAATGTTTTGAAAGAGAGGGTTTTAAGATCTAAAATATTTTGATCAAGATTGTTTTGGTCCAAAAGGGGTATGAAGTTGAGGTTTGACTCTCTTTTTGCCAAAGAAATTGAACCTTTGCCCTGCACATCTTTCATCACCGAGCAAACCATCAGTCGCGTCCAAGTCTTATGGACGGTCAAAAATGGGGTGTCTACAGTTGCCCGTCTTTGATAGAACTCGAAGTCAAGAAGTGATGGGAGTGAATGTCAAAGCCCAGAGACGACCCATTTTTGACAAGGCCGAAGACTTGGACAAACAAACAAAATATAGATAAATAAATGGTTGTGCCCGCAGGCTGCCTACGTATCCCCTTGCAAGGAATCAAACCAGCGTAGTTCAGGGGCAGGATGCAAAATGATATGCAGGAAGATTTTGATAATTGGACTTACACGCTACGCGAAGCCGGTTTTGAAAATTGGACTTATACGCTACGCGAAGCCGGTTTGAAGATTGGACTTATACGCTACGCGAAGCCGGTTTGAAAATTGGACTTACACGCTACGCGAAACCGGTTTGATAATTGGACTTATACGCTACGCGAAGCCGGTTTGAAAATTGGACTTATACGCTACGCGAAGCCACTTTTGAAAATTCAGGATTTATGTAATGCACTGTAACGACTAAAATGCAATGTGATAGCTAGGAAAAGTGAGGTACCTTACAGGGGCAATTGGCAATGACTTACCTCGACAATGTCCTACCTCATGCTGATGTGGGAATCTTCCTCTTCTTCTCAGTTGAACCACAGGTACTACTTTTCTCCCTGACTATGGTCGTAACTTTCCCTATTCTCCAACAGGGTGACAGACTAGGTTGGATCAGTATCCAGAATTGAGGTGCATACAGATGCTATCTCAATCTATGGGTTGCCATACAGATTTCAAGTCGAGGATATACCCCTGGGTATTTAAACCAGACTTTAGTCCCGGAAATCCCGAACCTTTGCGTTCTAGGCATGAGCCATTCGAACTCTAGTTTCCACCGTCTCAGTTGGTCTCCTAGGAACTCACCGCAAACACAGGCAGGTGGCTATACCAGACCACCGGAAGTCGTTCGGGCACGACAAACACCAAAGGAATTGCACCTTCAGAGGATTTAAGGTCTCCCAGACCGGAAAGTGCACAAGACGGTGTGATGAAATGCAAGTAAATGCAAGTACGATGCGCAAAATAGCGCGAATGATGATGCAGGATTTAAGGTCTCCTTAGACCGGAGGATTTAAGGTCTCTTGGACCAGGTGAGTGCACAAGACAGTGCGAGCTAAAGGTGAGGTGCGCAAGATAGCGCGATGCAATACACTAACAAGTGCAGGTGAGGTGCGCAAGATAGCGCGATAAAATGCATGCACAATGCAAGTAAGGTGCACAAAACAGTGCGATGGAGGTGCACAAAATAGCGCGAATGATAAACTGCACAAAACAGTGCGATTGTGGTGCGCAAAATAGCGCAAGTGATAAACTGCACAAGACAGTGCAATTGAGGTGCGCAAAATAGCGCGAATGATACAATGCACAAAATAGTGCGATACGCTAAACAGCGCGAGTGATTAGAAATGCACAAAACAGTGCGACACGCTAAACAGCGCGAGTGATTTGAAATGCAAAAGACAGTGCGATACGCTAAACAGCGCGATTTGAAATGCACAAGACAGTGCGATACGCTAAACAGCGCGAGTGATTTGAAATGCACAAGACAGTGCGATACGCTAAACAGCGCGATTGATTTGAAATGCACAAGATAGTGCGAGTGAGATACAACCACAAGATGCACAAGACAGTGCAAGTGAGATACAAAGTGTAAGTGCACAAGACAGTGCGAGTGAGATAAAATGCACAGGAAAGTGCGATAAAATGCATCTTCTATGTAAGTATGGGGGCATTTTCCATGCAAAAGATACGAGCATTTTCTATGCAAGTATGGAAGCACATTCCATGCAATATTGAAAGCAAGCATATTCTATGCATGAAACAAGCAAAGCATATTCTATGCGGAATCGAAAGCAAGCATATTCTATGCATGAATCATAATGATGCGCGGCACGCATACAACAACAGTGTAATGAAAGTTCACATTCTATGCAATAGAGGAGCATCAAATATGTACTCTGGTGCCTCTGATTTGCCTGTTAGAGGACTTCGCAACTCACTCAGCTCAAAAAGGGCACACCTGTTCATATTGGCGAGAGATAACATCTGCATGTGAAACCCTCGGGTGCTGCTTGGACTGCCATTCTGACTTGAAGCAGGCTTACACTTGGGGTCGAGATACACTCATACTCCAGAGAAACAGCGAGGCCTGAGAAGGTGCACCTGGAATGCAGTCTCGGATTTTGCTAAAGTTGAAACATGCTAAGATGCTCCAAATTTTCCCTCTTTTCTTTTGCTTTGCAGTCTGGAACCTAAATAGCTTCAGATAGGTCCTTATTTTACTATTCTGACATGACCTGGGTTGAACCCTGCGGCTTTATGAAAGAACTGATCCCTTTTTGCACAAATGTGGAGAACGACACGGCACTCTGAGCACAAAACGATTTTTGAAATTGAAATGAGAAAAGGGTTCTCAACCGGGTATTGAGCCTACAACTGACCACAGCCAAAACGACTCAACAATGGAAAACAAAGGTAGAACGACCTAAACACAACTCAACAAAGGAAAAACAAGGTAGAATCACCTGAACACATTTGTTGACACTCAAACGACTTAAAACAAGAAACGAGACGAACAAAACGCACAAACACAACACCCAGCTATGTTACAAAGGCGAGAGACCTCTCGGTGCACGAGGAGCCAGTTTCTCCGGGTATTGTTTCCCACCCTTTCTCATTTGTGGTTCTCACATCACTCGGCCCTCCGGCTCTGTTTTTCTGAAAAAGCCCTTTTCTCACTTTTTCTCTCAACGCACATCTCTCTATTCTTCAATCTCTCATTTTAAATCCCTCCCCTGGGTGGTTGATGGATAAACAGAAAGCTGTGGGCTCTTGCCCCTAGCATTCCGCTAGACTCTTCTTCTTCTGCACGCAGCTAGTGAGTTTCTCCCACAGAGGGGCGGTGCTACAACTGGGTGTGTAGTAAATCTGCAGCTGACATCGGTTGACGATGCTCTGCTGGGGAGTTTGGACGCGTTCAGATATGTCCAGATGAGGGAGTGGAATATCTTGATCCATTCCAGTTCGTGCTTCGCACTTGGCTTGATACCTCGTTGCTTGGAGGGTGAGAGAGCTTTCAGCCCTTTTGCTGTTAACTTCAGTTGTGCCCTTTTCTGGCATGTAGAGTGCCCTTCTTGGCAAATGCATTGACAACAGGGAAAAGACAGGAAGCTTGACTCAACTGTGCCCCTAGCTCATCATTTTGACCATTTTTTTGTTTTTGCTTTTTACTAAAACAGTTTTGACCAACATGAGAGTTAGATTAACATGCTTGTTCAACTTTTGATTTAAAATCATGCAAGTTAGGCTATGAGCACTAAAAATTTTCCTTTTTTAGGTCCATGAAAAGGGTCCAGTTTTGGAAAAGATAGAATGATTTTTGAGAAAATAGTCAACCTCAGTAAAAATTCTCAAAAACTATTTGCAAACGGCCATTGCTCAACGAGCATGAAACCTACTCCTGAGATGCGCAACCTCGGATCCAAAGGAAAACTGCCCCGTGCTTGAAGAGAGCTGCATGGCAACGGAAAGTTGCCCCCTGTTTGAATGTCACCGCGGCGCATTGAGTGGCAACGGAAAGTTGCCCCTTGTTTGAATGGCGCCGCGGCACACTAAATGGCAACGAAGAGTTGCCCCTTTTTTGAATGGCGCCGCAGCACACTGAATGGCAACGGAAAATTGCCCCTTGTTTGGATAGCACCGTGGCGCATTGTAGTCAGTCCTCAGAGTGACGAACACAACCAAATCCTCAGATACAGAGAAGACAAAGATGACCAGAACCATCGCATGGACACAATCAAATTGAAGTGTTTTACGGCTGGACTTCAAGATGAAGTTGCCTACGTATCCCAAAGATGGGAATCAAGCCTTACGTAGTTCGGGGTTAAGGTACACTCGGGTATTTAACCTCTCCTTTTATGCTCTAACTTTTGCCAAGGCACCCGTTGCAGGTTTTCAACCTTGCGAGCTTTGTTCTTCTTTCTTTTTCATTTCTTTTCTTCTCTTTTTTTTTTTTTTCTTTTTTTTCTTTTCTTCTTTTTTTTTTTTTTTTTTTCTCTTTTCTTCTTTTTTTTTTCTTTTTGCTTTTTGTATATATCTTTTCTTGCTCTAACTTTTGTCTGGGTCGCCCTTTCCGGGTTTTCGGCCCAGCAAGCCTCTCAAAGGGTAAAAGTGTAACAAGTCCATGCCAAATGGTTTTAAGATCTCGAAGCCATCCGTATCCAAGAGAGTGGCTGTTGTTTTGCAAGGGGATTCATCTTCGGCTCTTCGAGCACATCTGACATCTTTGCCCCTAGTTCAAGGGTACTTATGTTCTAGCTTTGCAAGCTTCTTCTGATCTTCTGATCTTCTTGATCCGACTTTCCTGGCCTCTTGTTCGAGGGCTGCTTCAAATCTGGCCACACAGGCCTCACGTCGTAGTTGACCGTTGAACCTTCTGAATTCAAGTTCAAGGTTTGGAAGCAAAGGGGTTGAGTCTCGAGGCTAAGAGCGATCCTAGGCTGCACAATCTCAAGAGCGATTCCACATAGGTCTTCGCAGGACCGCGCAAAACATTTTATTTTTGAAAATTTTTAAGAAAGCGACAAATCGCTCGCGCTGAAGATAGTGTGAAACCAGTCTGGATCAAGCCAGGGTCCTTCTCAGTACTCACACTAAAAAGCATGATTTCATTCATTAAGGGCTTAGCACGCCTCTCTTTCTCTCAATTGATCAAAGTTTTGCAAATCCCGAGGAATTCCTTCCTCTTCGTTTTCACCGCAGTGTTCAAAAAGTTTTGAAAAACTTAGGTCGTTACAACGACTTCAAGGCACAGAAAAGACAGAGTTCTTAGTCAAATACTGCCATCTATTAGAACTTTCGGCATAACTGGCACAAGGCAGAAGCGAACACAAGGATGTGAAAATCACTGCTGTTCATTCAAAGTCTGCTGGCACAACTGGCTCCCTGGCAGAAATAGACTCAAAACAAAACGAAAAGACAAACACAAAACAAAATGGTGATGCCCGAGGTAACACCCCCCCCCCGAATCACCCGACTCCTATACAATAGGACTGACCGATACAACAAGACAGACCCAAAACAAAAAGATTGACTCAAAACAAAAGGACAGACTCAAAACAAAACAACAAGACTGACCCAATACCCAAGTCAGAATGCAAAATTAACAGCACTTGTACATTGCTCAAAACAGTGCATGCCATCCACCACAGCTGGAGTAATCTGAGCGCCATCCGTAGGTGGTTCATCCCTCGATCACATAATCACATTATCCCCCAAGTTCACTAACCCAGTGCCGATAGACTTTGCAGAGCTTAGCGCGACAATGACCCCGTTGTCAATGAAATCTTGCACTTCGTGGCGAAGATGAAAGCAATTGTCAGTACCATGATGGTTTGTTGATGGAAGGCACAATACTGGGTGGCATCATGTGTAGCCGGAAGAGGGTTCGGGAGAGGCCGAGGCTCAAGGGGTTTGAGATGGCCTTGTCCAACAAGGATTTGGAAGCTTTGGACAAAGGCATGTGGAGGGCATGGAAGACCCTTTGACCTCGGGGTTGGTACTTCAAGGCTTGTGGATTTTTGCTGGGCGCACCTGTAAAGGGATTGGTAGGTGCTGGCCTGGTTTGCTTATCTCTTCTGAGTGGAGGATTAGAGCTAACAGGATTGTATCTGGTATGACAGCCCTTCTCTCGGTTTTTCCTTTGATTCGGACTGCCCCTGACTTGAGTAGCGAAAGTGTTGTCCACAGCTTTTGCAACAACTGCGAGGACTTGCTCTTTGTTCAGTCCCTCAGCTTTCAAAGCCTCAACAGCGAATAGAAGATGTTCATGGGGATCCATGCCCGCCCCTACTTTGTTCTTTTCCACTCGCTTCCACTTTGCCAAGGGATTGGCCTTCCTCAAATGTAGCCCATCCCAAGACTGGAGAGCCTTTTGACATGAAATTCCCAGTATGTGGTGTGGTCGATGATGGAGCCAATGTCCCGGAGGCCAGATTGTCATGGTTCTTTGAAGATCTTTAATCATCCCCATCAACTCAGAAGTAGTGGGTTCACGGGTTTGAGATGATTGAGGTTCAGGTGCACCCATCATGCATAAGTCCATGCTTTCTGGGATAAACACCTCAGGCTTGGGTAAGATGGGCCGGGGTGATGTATATGCTGGGGTCATAGGTGGATGGCAGTGTATGGATGAGATTGAGGTAGGCAGGAGATGTTTGGTCATTGGGGTCTGAAGGTGGAGCTATCGTCCGATTGTCGATGAGATTTTGGACCTCATGACGAAGGCGGTAGCAACGGTCGGTGCCATGACCGCGCTGCTGATGGTACATACAGTACTTGGCGGGGTTATGTCTGGCTGAGAGTGGGTCGGGAAGAGGTTGAGGATCAAGGGGTTTGAGATGCCCTTTTTCCATCAGGAGTTTTAGTGCGCTAGTCAGGCTCATATAGAGGGGGGTGAAAGTTCTGCCCTGAGCTTGGGCTGGGCTGGTTGGTCGTACGCTTGGTTTGGCAAAAGGGTTGGCTATGACGACTGTATTGATTTCAGTGGGTTCGGGAATAGTGCTACTTCCGGCATTGGTACTCCCTGCAATCGCCCTCCTTGTCGGTTCACTTGTTCTGGGAATGATCCCGCTGTTGAACGCATTCTCGACCTGAACCCCCAGTTCATGCAAACTTTTGAAAGTGAATAGCGGAGCCACTATCAACTTTTGCAACATATCATGCTCGAGGTTTCGCACCATCATCTGCACTTGATCTCTCTCAGAAGGGCGATTTGTCATATGTGCTGCCTTTGCCCTCCACCTTGCAACAAATTCCACAAAAGGCTCTGTTGGGTTCTGGCGGGTTATTTCAAGCTCTTGCATGGTCATTTCAACCTGGGTATTGTAAGAATACTGATCAACAAAGGCCTCAGCCAGTTCTTCCCAGTTTTGTTTCACTTTATCTTCCAACTTAGCGTACCAAGTGGCTGCTACACCCGACAGGGTTCTTCATACAAAGAGAGTTTTTGTGGCTTAGTCAACCCATCGGCTTCAGGATATCCAAGAAAAGCGGATATGTACCATAGGATCTCCAGACCCGTCGAAACGGTCAATATGTGGCATTTTGAATCTGTCTGGGAGCCGTACGGCAGCCTCGGTGTACCCATCCTCAATGTCGGGAATGGAGTTAAGGCCATGTGCCTTTTTGAATTGCTTCTCAAGGTTTGCAATTTTCACTGCGGTCAGATCGAGCTCATTAGCATCAAGGGGATAAAGCCTCTCATTAGGCTGCATCAGGGGTCTGAAAACTCGGGCTTCGGTCAACCTTTCTCGAGGATTCGGACATTGCAAATCTTCAACTGACGGAAGTGGGTCAAAGTTCGACTGGGGTCCCAAAGCTGGATGTGAGGCAGATGCCCCAGATGGGCGCTGCGTTTCAATACTGGTCTCAGCCTGCATGGCAGCTCCCTGATTTGGCGCTGCTATCACGGCCACAAATTCTTCCGAACCCTGTGACATCACGGTCTGCTGAGTCCGAACAAAGGTGATGTGACTGGTGACTGACGGATCAGATGAACCGGTGAGCCCTGACTGGCCTTCTTTGCCTTGCCTCAGCGAAAGAACACTGGTTGCCCTTGAATTAAATTTCTGACCTAACAAAGTCTATCAGCACTAGTCCAATGTACCCAGGGATATCGAAGCCTTCTGAAGCTGTAGTTCCAGGACTACCTAGCAAAAGAGAAAACATGCAACATTTCAGCCTGATTTCACGATAACCCATATGAGCCGGGCTGAATGACTGTGCCCCCACAGAATTCTGCCCGTAAACTGATACCCTCAGGTAAACTGATTCTCAAAGTACTGAACTGGTGCCCGCAGGCCTGATGCCCAAACTACTGAACTGGTGCCCACAGGCCTGATGCCCAAACTTGTAGACTGATACATGCATTCCTATAGAGACGCACTCTAAAAGCACATAGACAAGTGAGAGCCAAAACACCCCTATGTTGGGGTAGGGTTTCCCTGTCCTATTTTGTCAGGAGCTAGGGTTTCACTACGCACGCAGCGGTTTCAAACAACCTATATCGGGTAAGCAACCTGTCCTAGTTTGGAATGGTCACTACGGATTTCGATATGCACTAGGTCGAATGGTCAAAAAGGGTGCCCCGGTAAAACCGGGGTTTGTGTTCCCATGCTGTCAGAGCCCACAGCCAATCAGCCTTATGGTCATGCCTTGACAAGACAAGCCTCCGGCAAATCGTTCGGGAATGGTAGATGGCAAACACGGTGTCCTAGGCGCACCAATGCAAATGCAATGCAAAGAAACACACAAGTGCAGTCAAAACTAGATATCATGAGTTCGAGTCAAGTTCTCTAAATCCCCAGCGGAGTCGCCAGAAACTGTAGACAGGCCCGCGAGGGACCTCGCTACAGCTCGGACTCGATTTGTGTCACGGTTCGTAATCTGAACCAAAGAGTCCAAATCCGGTAAATCGTTTTGAGAAAACAAATTTTTGAAAGAAGTGCCAAATATGGACTGCTTTGCCAGATACAGAGTCGCCACCTAAATATTTTATTTTTGGAAAATTTAGGAAACCCTGACTCGTTTGCCTAAGGCCACGTGTCCGTCATCACCAAAGTTGTCTCGGCTCGAGAACTTGGGTACGATTGGGGAAGGTCACTTCGTGAGCACCCCCGCTCGCCCGATCAAAGATCGGCCTCTACTAACCATGATATCTAGTTTTGAAAACTTTGTGTGCTCTTATTCCGGTTATTAGCCTAGATTACTATGTGATGCGCACAGCATACAAGTATAGACTGGATCGCCTAAATTGGAACAAAACATTTCATGTTTGTTTGTTTGAAAATGGTTTGATGGTGCTACCCGCAGGTAGGCTAAGACGTGGATTTGCCACCCTCGGGTGGGCTTAGAAAACATGGTTTTGCCACTATCTAGTGGGCTTAAAACAAACATTTGATGAATTGTTCCAATCCAAATAACCCAACCTTCACCCACAAACATTCAGGCAGTTATATCACATAAGCAATTAGCCTCATGGTAAGCATGCTATTCATGGCAGTCACTCACACGCATGCAAGGATGCTAAAGCATAAAACTCACTGAGTACTCCAAGCCAAAACAGAAATCGATTAGAAATCCATGCATGATCCTAGATATACAGAAATGCCTAATGCAACACATGCAAAAATGCAACTATAGCAGGCTCGGCTACTCTAAACATGGCGTATGGAATGCTACAGCTAACATGTATTTATCTTAGAATTGAAATACAAATGTAGTTAGTATGATGCGCCGAGCCCGGTGCATGCAAAACAGATGAATGAATGCAAACATGCTATCATACTGTATGCTAATTGAAACATGCCCTAATCTAACCATCATAAGCGGATAAATAAAAGGGAAGAAAGACGTGGGGTTGGAAGACATACATCACACACACGCACACTTATTACAATTATGCCCTCGCACAGAGGGTCCGAAAGAATAATATACAGTCCCGAATAAAATAATATTACAGCCCAAATAATACAGTCCAAAATGTGTACAAATTCTTAATTAATTTACAAATTAACTAAGAAAATAATAAACTGGCATGCAAGCCAGGGACTGTCTTGATTCTGATGAATGATGTATGTTTAGGCTGCCTTTGCGTGGAAATCCACTGTGATGCCCCAATTAGCCTCTGTTTTGCAATGGTTTTTTGGAAAGCGCGCCAAGCCTCGGAAGACTGCTGATTCTTGATTTGCTGCAACAGAGAGCAGGAAAGGGGCATAGCAATGTATTTTCACAAATGTATGCATGCCTCGATCCTCGTGCCACCAATCACGCATCTCAATGCATGATGGCCGAGGAGTCGAATTGTACAACTCGATATAGAATGAATGCACATGAAAACTCAACTAAAACCTAACTCCATCATGGATAATCCGGAGTGTCAATGACTGGGGAATTGAGACACGTTCCGTCACTCGGAATACGAAACGTACCTCGTTTCCCGTGCTCAGGCTAACTCCTATCCCGAACACAATGCAATATGCATGATATGCATGAAATGCAACTAAGATACAACCTAACATGCAACATGCTATGAAATGGCATACACGATGCACGAGATAACATGGCATACACAATGCACTTAACATACAACCTAGCATACACAATGCTATGGAATGAAATGGCATACACAATGCAATATGGACTTACACTAACACAAGTGGACCTCAGCCACACTCACATAAGAGGCCATTAGATGAAAATGAGACACTCGAAATGCGTGCACACGTGCACGCAAACCGAGGACCGACCCTAAGGCACGAAATGCCACTCTAACAAGACATGGCAAAACATGGAATATGGCATATTAGCATGCAAATTTCAGAGGCAATAATTGATGCAAAACAGCCCCGAAAGATGGCAAAATGACACCCGATGCATGGGACGAGTCCCGAAACATGAAATTTGGCGCATGAAATGGCCTATAGCTATGCAATGCATGCAATATTTGAACATGAAGTGTAAATACAGAAGCAAGGAAGCCCCAAAAAAAGCATGTTTACAGTTATGAGCAAGGTCAAGCAGTGAGCAAAATGGGGCTAAGCTAGCATACAAGAATGGCCCCGAAAGCAAGATATTGAAGCAACTCACAGATGCTGGCCCCAAACAGAGAAGGGGCCTTCTACAATATTGAAGAGGGGCCAAAAATATGATGTTTTACAGTTTATGAAAAACCCCAAAAACAGATACAAATATGCTCAAAATGCTATGCAAAATAAGGGCCAAAATAGAGATAAAGAAGCAACTGATACATGCTGGTCTCAAACAGGTAAGGGCCCTTCAACAATGTTGAATAGGGGCCCAAAATATGACTTTTTACAGTTGATGGCCGAGCCCAAAACAGTGTAAAACTATGCTCAAAATGTAATGCAATATATGGCCTAAAAGAGAGGTTACAACACAAAGTATACAAATGATGCTCCAAACAGCAATAACCCTTAATGAAATAGGATAGGGGGTCAAAAAAGGCCATTTTCAGTTCGGACCAAGGTCCAAAAACAGAAGCTCAATAGGCTAATAAATCATGAAAAATGGGGCCAAAAGATGGATATCAAAGCAAGTGATACATGGAGGCCCCAAACAGTGATGAGCCCTTCAACAATGTTGAAGAAGGGCTCAAAATGAGCTACTTCACAGTTTATAACATGCCTCAAAACAGTTTACATATAGGCCAAAAATAACATGCAAGGAAATGGCATATAAGAGGGATAATGAAGGAAGTACCAAATGGGGGCCTCAAACAGTGAGAGGCCCTTAATGAAAGATGAAATAGAACTCAAAACAATGCCACTTTCAGTTATGGCCGGAGCTCAAAAGTATAAGCAAGAAGCGTTAAGAAATAATGCAAAAAATGAGCTCAAAAGAGGGAAATGGTAACTCACTCGTAGACCAATCTTTAGCAACTTCTTGGACCAAGTTTGGGTGCTCCTTAGCTCTGGAAGACAGCTCCAAGTGGCTGGAATGGAGGTGGTGGTGTGGTGCTAGGTGGTGGTGAAGAAATGGTGTAGAAACTTGGATGTTTTGAGGGTTGAAGTGTAGAGAGGGAAAGAGGCAATGCAAGAGGCTTAAAGGCCAAATTTCTAACCCTTTGCAAGGGGCTGGAGCTGCTGTATATGTAGGCAAAAGGGGAGAAAAGAGGGGGAAAAAAAGGGGGGAAAACAATCCAAGTTTCCCCCCAAAAAGGCCAAACCCTCGGACATGGGTGATGTGCAAAACAAAATACATGGCTAGAACACACTTGGGAGGGAGATAATGGCCGGCTAGTTTAAATGGGAAAAAAAGATCATCCACCTGAAAAATTTGGCCGGCCAGCTACTTTTTCTGTGTTTTCTGGCCGGCCAGCTACTTTCTCTGGCTTTTCTGGCCGGCCAGCTACATTCAGGACAAAAAAAGTGGGCTGCCGGAAAGAAAAGTGGCCGGTGGGTGATTGGAAAGTCCAAATGTGGTCGTTCAAGTGTCCAAATTGAAGCCCCGGAAGTTAGCTTTCCAATGGCACAAACCTTGCATCAAAATTCCTCCTGTGAAAAAAGTTATGCCCGTTTCCGTGAAGCCACGCAGATTCGGTCCCAACCGAAGTGATGCCCTACTTCAATCAACCATATCTCCCCTATCTGGAATTGGATTTAGGAGATTCTTGAGTGCAAAATGAAGCCCTGGAAGTCTTATTTCCAACGGTGGTGGCCTCATAGCTTGATTCTAAGTATGAGAATGAATAGGCCCGATTCGGCGAGGGCTGTCCGATTCTCTCTTAACGATTCATGCCCATTTTCTCCCCCAACTGGATTTCTTCCTTCTTCTCCTCTTTTCTTCAACTTCAAACCCTAAGTAAGGTGTTTTGAAAGATTTTTCAAAGATTTCATCTCTCTTTCATTCATTCCCACTTTGTCCTTGCTCGGTTTACCGAAAAGCGCAACATTTGACAAAATACGAGCCTCGGAACATCGTAAAAACTTTATTTTCAAAATGTTTTGAAAGAGAGGGTTTTAAGATCTAAAATCTTTTGATCAAGATTGTTTTGGTCCAAAAGGGGTATGAAGTTGAGGTTTGACTCTCTTTTTGCCAAAGAAATTGAACATTTGCCCTGCACATCTTTTATCACCGAGCAAACCATTAGTCGCGTCCAAGTCTTATGGACGGTCAAAAATGGGGTGTCTACACCAACCTCGACCTTTCATAAAAAGATAAAAATAGGAATAAAAAGTAGAGGATACAAAATGAAAAAAAGAGAAAAGAATTTATTAGTTTGCATAGGATTTTTAGGCTTAGCAGTCTCAGAAAGCAATACTCATTATAGACTTACAAATGATCAGATAGTTAAAATATTAGGTTCAAAAGGAATAAAGGCACTATCAGCTAAAAAATTTAATTCTGAAGATAATGCAGCACTAGATTGGAATTTAGGAGATTTTCTAGGACAAAAGAGATTAGCCCCTCAAGATAACTTATTATATCAAAAAGCAGATGGATGCTATGCAGTAAGGTTTACTCAATATACGTATGTAGCACTAGAAAAATCTGAAGATGATGAATTTAGCAGTATAGATAAGGAAGAAAATCAAGATAATCATAGTGACATAAATCAGCTTTATGTAATGACAGAAGAAAAAACAATATCACAAAATAATATATATATAATATTAATGAGATAGATTTAGAAAATTTCACCCTAAGCGATATGAATAAAATATTAGATACCAGATACTTCGAATATATAGCTAGAGGAGATACCCATGATGAAGCAGTGTCATTTTTAGACCAAGAATTTCATACAGAATATGTAGACGACATCATAGAAGATAAAATACATCCTAGCAAAATATTTAAAATACAAAAATAATCTAACTTAGAAGATACTTTTTACATGAACACAGAAAGCACAGGAACTAGTAACCCACAACCAACGGTAGAAGATCCAGTAGAACCAATGCATTATGCAATAGGAGGAAGAAAACCATTAGCTAATTCAGGGCGTAGTAAAGCAGATCCGAATAAAAGTTATAGATTTCATGGAAAGCGTAGGCAACCAGATATGAGTATACAATTACAGCCAACAAATAACCAAGGAACTCTTTTAGATTTAGCTAGATTCGACCCTCAGATATGGCAAGAAGTAATAGAAGAATGAGAAAAAGATGCAGTAAAAGCATGGATGAGTAATCCCTTTGAATCAATAGATATGTGGGAATATATGGAAACACTTTTAGGAGATTCAGCTTTTAATATATATTTAACTTTTAAAGGAAAATATGAAGAAACAATTAGACAGCTTAAAGGACTAGGAGATACCCCATGGAATTTTACAAGCTTTATAAAAGAAATACTTATAAGATATGACCCTTCTAGAAGAAATGATTATACTCAAAGCATAGCATTAATTGAGTTAGATCAGATAACATTAGGAAGTTGGAAATACGTTGTACCCTTTAGTAAAGAATATTTAGCCATAGCAGCTAGAACTGGAAAAAGTTTTGATGAAGAAATAGGAAATAAATATTTTAGAAAATTATCCGAAGAACTAGGAAGAGAAATAGAAAATAAATAGTCAATTTATTATGCAAACTTACCAGCCAAAATAGCCTCAGGAGAAGTAAAAATAAGAGGAACTTTAGGAATATGACCTAGAATAGTTTTTACATTTCACAAGTTCAGAGAAAAATGTATAGAAGTTAAAATACATAAAGATTTGAAAAAACAAAACTATGATTTCTGTAGCAGCGTAATATATACTCATCAACAATATGAAGATAAATATAATAAGAAAAAATATAAAAAAATATGGAAAATATAGAAAAGAAAAATATTGGAAGAAAAAAATATAGAAAACCATGGAAAAAACAAAAATTCATTAGAAAGAGTAGAACTTTTAATAGGATAAATTATAAGCGACTACCCAAAGAAGAAAAAGATAAAAGAAAACAAAGATATGTTAGAAAACCTAATAGTAAAAAATGCAATTGTTTTATATATGGAGAACCCAATCATTTTGCAAAAACCTGCCCAAAAAGACAAAGGCTTATGCTAATAAACAGATAGAAAGACTACATGTTATAGAAGATTTAAAAGAAAATATAGTTAGCATAAACAGTGATGATTCAGAAGTCTACAGCATAGTCAGTGATTATGAATATCAAATAGAAGCCATAACTTCAGATAGTGGTTCAGAAAGTGATACAAATGTGGATAATCTTTTAGGACAACTTAATCAAGAAATATGAATGACTCTGTTTCATGACACATTCTTTATGATGGAATGCAATGCATATACTGAATGTCAGCATAATTTTCAAATAGGACTAGGATTTGATACCACTAGATGTAGTTATTGTAATTGGTTTCCAGCTAAAGATAAGAGAGCTCAATGTTTATTATGCAGCATAACCTATTGTGTAATCTGTCTAGAAAAATTAAACATGACACACAAGATAACATTAAGAAATAACAACGAGATGCTAGAAGATCGTAGTGTAGAAAGCAAAGAATTACATCTAACAATTAGGGAATTAGAAATACAGAAAAGAGAACTTAAGTTACAAATACGAGAGGTAGAAACTAAAGCTAATTTTGACATAGAATGTTTAGAAGCAGAAAATAGACAGCTTAAACAGCAGTTAGAACAATTTTATACTAAATACCCTTTAAAAGATAAACTTGTTGAAGAACATATGAATTCTTTAGAATTAGTCAACCTAGTTGACTCTCAACCCTTTAGTCAGTACTCCCAAGCACAGTCAGATAATACATATTTACCATTTAATTACCCTGTTATACCCAAACCAAATTTAGTTGAGATCTTTTGTGTAATTAAATTTGCAAAAAAAACCCTTAGTATAGATGCCATGATAATACAGGAACCAGTAAATCATTATTGAACAACACAGTCCCACCCGGATGGAGCACAGCTTTAACAACCTCAGCTTTAGTTAGTATAGCCGATGGTACTAAACAGACTTATACACATTGCATCAATGGAGTACAAATTAGTTTTCATCACATAGGTTCTCGGACCCAACATGTAGAATGGTTTCCTTTGCCCTAAGTTTGGATTGGACATACTCGACAAAATCATCCTTTCATCCTAGGACTTAACTTTATACTTAGTCTACAAGGTGGCATGTTTATCAGCCAAAACAACATCAGTTTCTTCAAACGAACTGTACATACACCCATAGCATATGCCCTTAGCACCATTGCCCATTCATCAGAGTTGCGTGCGAAGAGTGGTGGTACCATAGGAGTAGATTCAATTCCCACTAGTTTTCTATTTCCTAGTAGAAACATTTTTCCTGAACTAGCCCAAAAGTATATACCTGATGAGATAGCAAATACTTCTTTAGAAAATTTAGATATAGAAAATTATGAATTAGAGGATTTAGAAGAGTTTGACTTTGAAGAAAAATGAGACTATTGGAACCAAGAAGATTTTCAACAAATAGGTAACCTAGAATTAATTTTTGCAAAAATAGGAAAATTAAGGAAAAAACCAGTATACAGAAGGACAGAAAATGATTTAGATGAAATAATCAAATTAGCTGAAACAATAGAAATTTTAGGTGAACAACCCATGAAATATTGGGAAAGAAATAAAGTTATAGCCAGCTTAGACATAAAAAATAAAGATTATAGGATTACATTAGCGCAAATAGATCATACGCTAGCAAACATAGAAGAATTCAGAACACAGATTAAGGAGCTATTAGATTTAGGAGTAATTCGACCTAGTAATAGCCCGCATAGGAGCGCCGTATTTATGGTTAGAAATCATGCAGAGATAAAAAGAGGAAAAGCTAGAATAGTTATAAATTATAAAAGATTAAATGACAATACAGAAGATGATAAATATAATATACTAGATAAAGATCAGCTCATAAACAGAATACAAACAGCAAAAATATTTAGTAAATTTGATTGCAAGTCAGGATTTTGGCAGATAAAAATGGAAAAAGAAAGCATATCATGGACAGCCTTCTGTTGCCCACAAGGACATTATGAATGGCTAGTTATACCTTTTGGACTAAAAAATGCACCTTCCATATTTCAGCGTAAGATGGATAGTATATTTAATAAATATAGTTTTATATTGGTATATATAGATGACATATTGGTATTTAGCCCAGATAAAAATAGTCACATAGATCATTTATATATAGTATTAGAAGAATTCATAAATAATGGAATAATAATTAGTAAGAGAAAAATGGTATTAAATAAACCTCATATAGAATTTTTAGGAATAGAGTTAGGAGATGGAAAAATCAAGCTACAACCTCACATAGTTTAGAAAATTTTAGATTACCCAGATAAATTAGAAGATACAAAACAACTTCAATCATTTTTAGGAATTTTAAATTATGCACGAATGTACATCCCTAACCTTAGTAAAATAATAGGACCTCTATACAGTAAGACCACACCTACAGGGAAAAATATTTCAATCAACAAGATATAGTTTTAGTTAGAAAAATTAAAAACATTTGTAGAAATCTATTTGACCTACAACTTCCCCTAGAATTAGAATATATAGTCGTAGAAACGAATGCAAGTCAGTTAGGATGGAGAATAGTATATTGGCCAAACCTAGCAAGTATGATAGTAAAAATAAAGAACGCATTTGTAGATATAGTTCTGAAAAATTTAAAGAAAAAGACACAACCATGACCAGCCTAGATTTTGAGATATTAGGAATAGTATATGCAATAAACAAATTTAGATTTTTCTTACACAAACCCTTTACAATTAGAATAGACTGCGAAGCTATAGTTAGATTTCATAATAAACTTAATGAGCGCAAACTAAGTACCAGAAGATGGGAAAAATTTTTAGATTGTATAGTAGGACAAGGATATAAAGTAGAATTTGAACATATTAAAGGGAGTGATAATAAATTAACAGATTGGCTAAGTAGGAAAATTTATTTAGAAAAAGAAAATAACCAGTTTAATTTTTGTGCAGATAATGGAGAACAGCAAAACCATGAACTTTGGGGGATTTGCCCTTCCCATTCATGAAGGCAGAAACAAATTCAGACCATTAACAGGAATTGAGCTAGACCCAGTTCAACAGTGTCTTCTAGATAACCTTTGGAACAACCATAACCACCCAGCTAAACGTCTGTCAGCCTTAAACTCTCTTAGTATATATTTTTCAAAAATCCAGAATAAACCTTTGTCTAAAAGCTTTTCTTTTTATGTAGTAGCTAAAGGAACTAAGCCTGGTATTTACCATGATTGGGTAGAAGTTGAACCCTTAGTTAAAAACTTTCCCGTACCACAGTTTAAAGGATGTTATGATTTCGAGTCAGCCAGTACATATGCCCGTAGACAAATAGGAACCAGTTACTTTATCAGTCAGATAGCTAAAGATTATCTGGACACATTGGGCAAGATGCAGTCAACCATTCTTGCTACTAGTGGAGTTCTAGTTAGCCAATAATTGGAAGCAGTAGTACTAACCCTCAGATAGATTCTCAGAATCCTCTCCAAATGTGCAGACATTGTGAAGGCCTTACCAGAAATTTCAAGAAAATTATGGATAAAGGCAAAAAGGTCAGTGAAGAGCTAGACCAGCTCCGAGATGAAGAAAAACAGATGAGAGCCACCATTCGAACCCTAACCAACCAGCTTAAAAAACTAACTCTAGAAAACGCATCCACTCCATTTCTTGACCGAGAAACCAGACAACTCACCAGTGAGGAATTTGAACAATTGAGTGCTAGAATGTATTTCTTCAGGCATTCTATCATTCGATCTTTTTGTGAGAAAAACCAAGAAATAGAGGATCTTAAACCCTATATATACACCTTAGCCAAAGATAGCAGAAATAGTGAGCTAGTCACTATACAGCAGTTTCTTCAGGATCTCTCCATAGCAGGAGTTCACTGCCCTAGTATAGTTTACCAATGGACTTATCTCTACGAAGATGAAAAGCAGCCTTGCTCAGAAGAGGAAAGATGTATGGACAGCCATAATATTTTGGTCGATGTCAGTGTAATTTAGATTTCAGCATCTGCCTTTGCCAGATAAATCTAGCAACGTTCGAGCCATTGGAGATAGAGATTAGGGACAGACCGCGTTATCTATTGGCCTCACAATTGTTAGATTACGGCTTTGCCTCTAGAATAATTTTCTCAGATCCAGATCAGACAGATAGCTTTGGAAATAAACTTGTTCATTCAGTACTTTGTGCAATGGAAGAGCATCATCCATATGTAGAAGCATTAATTGATAGCAGGCTACCAGAGTGGAAAGGAATAAGGTGCATCCCAGCTCAGCATAAAATGTACCTTAGAGGAATCTCAACATTTCCAGTGTACTCAGGACTTCTCAATCGGAGACCCTGGCCATGCAGAAAATTTTCACTCAGAAATCAGCTCAATAAATGAAGGAAATTTGCTAATAATCCTCTATTAGCATATAATGGAAATTATGGACATCTAATTTGCGAAGATAGAAATCAGAAGATATACTGTAACCTAGCTATCCTAGCTTATCCCTTCAGCAAAGAAACATTCGTCGATGAAAGTCAGTATCCCAACTATCAGCATAGCGTCTCTCATGAGTTGCTACTAATGGTAGAAGATGACCAATGGGGGAATGAACCAGCTATGGGGGATGATTTTTACGACCAACTTTCGGCAGCAGATCTTGACGACCTCTCAGATAGAATGTATGGATAAAAAAAAAATAAAAAAAAATAATATGCTTGACATTTGATATGAATATTAACTAATCAATCATTTTATAAGGCGTGGTGCGCCTGATGCATTCGTTGTTCCTTTGGTGTGGGACGGACGCCAATGAGTAACACAACAAATGATGGTTTTGGAAAGCAAAATAGGTCAAAGTGACGATGCGACGTCGTTGCTATAGCCCAGATGCCTTTGTGTTCATAAACTGCACGCACCCAATTCAAAAAAAAAAAAAAAAAAAAAAAAAAAAAAAAAAAAAAAAAGGCACATAAGTTATTTTTGAAAAGTGTTTTAAGGCCCCATTTGGGGACTTAACTTTTTAGCCAATTAGCCAAAAAGTTATTAAATTAGCCAAAAAGCCAACAACTCATACCAAAAAGTCAAAGATTCTCTTTTCTCTCTACTTTTTGCACATCTTTTCATAATTAGTCAAAAAGTCATCCCAAACATACAAGTTTTTTTTACCTACCTTTTTAGCCAAATAGCCAAAAAGTTACTAAATTAGCCTGTTCCCAAACGAGGCTTAAATTGATCTAAAAGTTCTATACAAATTTATCTTATCCTCTTTTCTTATACCTTACTTCTTTTTTTCTCTATCTCTCTTTCTCTGATATCGACGACCACCACGACCACAATCACATTTTTTTTTTCTTTTCTACAGTCATTGGCAATCGACGACTACCATTGATTGGGGTTCACGAGCAACCACCGAGCACCAACTCCTTACTTCATGCTCACAGACAGTGAAAGAGATGAGTTCCAACAAATAATCTAACGTAGATCTACTTAGATTTACATCATATTTAAACAGATCTATGTTAGACCCAGCTAGATCTGAACCAAAAAATAATTGTTGAAGTACAAACATCTCTCTATATCTGTCTCTTTTCTTCGATCTCTCAGTTTTAATAATTTTTTTTGTACTATACACTTCTATTTTCTTGTTATAGTGGGAAAAAAAAAATTCAAGTTCTGAAAAAGTTGTTTTCCAGTTTTAATTACAGGCGGTGAAAACTGTAAAATTTTACAGTTTTAGTTTTTTTGTGCTAAATTGAATAATTCTTTAGAACTGTAAAATTTTACAGTTTTATAACATGTTTTCCAGTTTGATGATTAATAAGGATAAATATTTAATAGAATCATACTTTGAAACTATAACATTTTACAATTTCAAAACTTGCTTTTCAGTTTGATCAATATTAGAAATTATTTGCTTAAACCCTATAAAAATTGAAAATAACATATGGTTTTTTTCATTGTTGCTTTTTTTTTGTTGTTGTTGTTGTTTTTTTTTTTTTTTTTAAATTTGTTTAGCACATTTTGCTACGTTTTTTCATTTTAATTTCTTAGTTTATTCTTTTTTTTTTGGGCAATATTCTAGACATTGCTGTGAGTTTCTAGTGATATTCTTGACGTCCAGCAAATATTCTAGACATTCTAACGACTTCCGGTGACGTTCAAAATATTCTAATGATACTCTGGAGAATTTTTGATGATATTCTGCTGACTTTCTGGTGATGTTGAATATTCCGACGAGTTTCCGATGACTATCTGACGGAAGTCCAATGGTGGTAGGATGTATGAGCTTCTTTAATTTTTTTTTTTTATAAAAAAAATAGGATTTTTTTGTAATAGTTAAAAAAATATAGGACTAATTGGTGCAAGTACTTTGTTTTGGGACTAGAAGGATTTTGAATTTTGCGTATGAGACTTATCAATAACTTCCCCAAAAAACAATAAGGTTGTGGAGCTATCCCCCAAGCCGACTGGAAAGCCCACTCCAACCATGCTCCAACACTTTAAAATGAGTTGAGCTAAGCTGAGTTGACAAACATGTCACACTGTGGCGGTGTGAAAGGGTGAGTGAAGGTGGGAGTGGAGGATAGTCTAGTAGGCTTTTATAATTTTTCTATGAATTTAGGCCCTGTTTGTTAGGGGTATACAAGAGGCAGATATGAGAGGGGATCAGATATAAAATGAGGTGGGTCTCACATGTTTTCTTGTCTCCCTATATCCCGTGTTTGGTTGCTCTGGATATAGGGAGTTCAGATAGTATATCCCCCAAAAGGGGGATATGCAATACCAATCCCTCCATGATATTGTATATCCGCCATCGTCGGACCTTTCATCCAAAGGTCAAAAATAATTACTCTCCTCTTATTCCATTCTATATCATATCCTAACCAAACATAATATAAGTGACTCCACAGTATGTATAATCCATTTCATATCCTACAACATATTATATCTCATCTTTATCCTTAGGTATTACATATCCTCCTCAAACTCTTATATCCAATCCGGACAATCAAACGGTGCCTTAGTCTCTAAGAGACATCATAGATTCAGCAATCCCTAAAGAAAGTTGAATTAAAGGAACAAGTATTTGGTGCTTTGCAAAGGGTGTGTAGACTAACTCTCATAGGTGTTAATTAACAACTAACAATTGACTTTCGTCGATAATATAGCAATTCCGTTTCTTGGCCCGTCACCTGTTGTGTTTCGGACTCGGGTTGTATAGTTCTAAACAGTGATTCATATCTTGTTTCCCTTGTTCCCCTTTATTTTGGTTATCGGGTTATGATTCTGTGTTTGAAACAGGTTGGTTGTATGTTTTTCCAAACCTGTGTTGCCCAGATTTTGGTTCTTGCGCTCGAGCAGGCTTCATGAATTTTGCTCCTCCGCTCGAGCGGCCATTGTTGCGCTCGAGTGAGATTGTCAACTTTCAGTATTTTTGCAGTTCTACAAATACTGGGAGAATGCATTGGAAGCTCAAGCTTCCAGACCCACGCTCGAGCAGGGTCCTTCGTCTGCAAAACTTCTGGAAATGTGTATTCCACACTCGAGCGCCACTTTTCACGCTCGAGTGGAATTTTGTGTCTGACGCTCGAGTTTCATTTTTTACACTCGAGCAGACTGCGTGTATAATAGTCCGTGTAGATGACATTTTGAATCACTTTTTCATATCTCTCTCTCTAAAACTTCCCAAAAAGATAGATCTTGAGTTTCTCTCTCTAAAACTCACATTCTCTCTTCGATTTCATCTAGATCCATTGATCTCTTCACCTAGTGCCTTTGAGAAAAAGGTAGAGTGCTTCAAGATCTTCATTTTGATCCGAATAGAAGTGGGTTTCGGTGTTTTCGAAGTTCCATCCTTGCTTGGCTCATCTTCTCCTTTTGAGGTAGGGATATTCCACACTTTGTTATGATCTTTAACCTAGTTATTTGTTGTTATGTATAAATTGTGAGATTTGGGGTGTCTAGAGAAAACCTAGGGTTTTGGGTTTAAGTATAGAAAGAGGGGTTTCTATGTGGGGTTACATAATTGATCATGGGGTTTGGTTATGAGCCTATCTTATGTTAAAATAGTTGATTTTAACTATTGTGTCAATATTTGGAAAATGGGGAGTTTTGCCCTGAAATGTTTGGAATAATTATTTTGTATAATTAATGGAATTGGTATAAAAAATGGGAAATTGGAAAGATATATGAATGAATGGTGTAGTTGGATTTGTTTAATCACTCACCTATGGAAATTTGATGAATTATCTATTATAAAGATTGCATATCTGTATTGGGCTATTAGTGGAGGATAGCTATGATTGTTGTAGAAATTGCATGAGGATTATGTGAATTAAAAGTAATCACTTAAATTGTGTCATTGAATATGACTGTATGATAAGGCATTGAATATGCATAGTTGATAGTCATTGAATATGACGATACTTTTAAATACATTATATATGTATAACATTTTGGGAGAAGAAAGGAGATGTATTCCATTGTTTGGGAGGAGATAGGAGATGGACTCCATTGAGAATTAAGTTAGCCGGAGTGTCTAAGGTGAAAGTCCTGAAATCTTATGCATACATGGGTGCCGATCTCGCAGACGAAATTTCCTTAAAATGGCATTGTTGAAGTTCTTGTATGATAGTTATGTGGATTGAGAACCACCGAGTTGTAGTCTCGGTTGGGGTTATCTGGAAAATTATACACTTGGTATATGACTTGAATGAAATGAATTAATTGGAAATGAATAAATGGAAATGGTTTGAGGTGTGAGTATCAGTACTGAATGGTCATGGGAAGAATGTACATTGGTCATAAATCTTGAATGTTTATCTGACACATATATCTTAGTTAAATCTCATATATTGTGTTAGACTACATCTATTGAGTTTTGGCTCACCCTACTTGAGAAACCATTTTCAAGTACCAGTGACATGCTTCCTCCAAGGACGTAGGTTGGGAAGACTTATGAGCTGGAGGCTCTATTTTGTTGTTTAAATGTTTAGATATTGTAGGCACCCCATTTTTTACCGCCCTTAAGACTTGGGCGTTACTGATGGTTTACTTGGTGGTAAAAGATGTGCAGGGCAAAGGTTCAATTTCTTCGGCATGGAGAGGGACAAATCTCAATTTCACACCTCATTTTGGACCAAAGCTATTTTGAATGGTTTTTAGACCTTAAAACCCTCTCTTTCAAAACTTTTTTGAAATAAAGTTCCTACGATGTTCCGACGCTCGCATTTCGGTAAATGTTGCGCTTTTCGGTAAACCGAGCAAGGACAAAGTGGAGATGAATGAAAGAGAGATGAAATCTTTGAAAAATCTTTCAAAACACCTTGCTTAGGGGTTTGAAGTTGAAGAAAAGAGGAGAAGAGGGGAGAAACCAAGTTGGAAAAGAGGATAGGCAAGAATCGCTAAGAGAGGGACGAGCAGTCCTCGCTAAATCAAGCTTATCTGTCTATACACTTGGCGTTAAGCTATAAGGCCACCACTGTTGGAAAGAAGACTTCCGGGGCTCCATTTTTCATTCAAGAATCTCTTAAATTCGAGTCCGGAGGGCGGAGATATGATTGGTTGAAGTTGGGCATCATCCCGGTTGGACCGAAACTGAGCATCCTTCACCAAAACAAGCATAACTTTTTTCACAGTTGGCATTTTGATGCAAGGGTGGTGCCATTGGAAAGCTTACTTCCGGGGCTTCAATTTTGATAGAAGAATGACCTGAAAAGGAGTTCATATGAAGAAGTTATGCCCGTTTGAAGTTGGACCTGCAGAGCAGATTTTTCCTGCCAACCGGCCAAAACAAATGGCCGACCGACCAAATATATGACCGACCGGCCAAATAGATGGCCGACTGGCCAGAAAAGATGGCCGACCGACCATGTTTTCTGGCCGACGACCTTCCGGAGTATTCTACAGATTGAATGGATGCCAGCTGTGCCAGCTGGAATGCACAGACTCTGCTCCCCATGCATGTGTGTGGCTGTTTTGCACCCTTTGCACCCTTTTTGACCCTCTTTTTGCACCCTTTGCTCAAAGCTTCTTGAAGAAGCTTTGACCCCTTGTCTTGGCTTCCTCAAGAAGCTTGCACCTTTGCATTAGCTTCTCTTAGAAGCTTGGTTCCTTTGACCCTTTTGTATAGCTTCTTTGAGAAGCTTTACACCATTTCCATTGTCTATATAAGGAAGCCTCCTCCTCCATTGTTTTGGTTCAGCAAAAACCAGACCTAGGGCATATATATCTGATATATATACACCCTCTCTCTCTATATCTCCCTCTCTCTCATCCTTGGTGTGTGTTTAAGAGCCTTAAAGTGTGTTTTGACCATAGTATTGCACCAACACACACACCATTACACCATACTCCGACTTGGGAGGTCTTGAAGGTTTGTTCTTGAGGTTTTGAGGTGGTTTTGATCAGAAGAAGAGGTCTGACCTTGCTGTTTATCAAAGGTTCTTCAAAGGTAACTTCTTTGCTTTAGTTTCCCCAATCTTGCATTAGCTTTTGACCTGTCTTGCATGCTGATTTAAGCTTTGTGTATAACTGAAAAAAGTCTTTTTTTTAGCTCCTTTTTAAGTTTGTTCAAGAACACTTTTGTGTTTGGGGTTGTCTACCCCCTCTTAGGCCTTGTTTGGCCTCATTTTTGTGCATTTTTAGTGAGCTCCGGGACCACCTTGTTTGGGCCTCCTCACCACTGAAATCTTGAGGGATTTCAGTGGTGAGGATGGTGGTTTAAAGTCCTAAGAAGGAGAGGGCCATCCCCTCTCCTTGTTGTCTTGTTTGATGCCCTTTTTGGCCTTACAAAGGGGCCTATATTTGCACACTTCTTGAGCTCAGTTCAGGCATTTTTCAGTGGGTTTTAGGACCCCTATAGGCCATTTCCAGAGTTGGTTTGGCTTTGTTGAGTGTCCATCTTGTATGTGCTTAATAACCCCTTGTATAGCCCTCTAAAGGAGCTCATCATTTTTGCATGTGTTGGCTTCATTTCAGAGGTTATTTGGGCATATTTTCACATGTTTAGTTCACTGATTTTTGCTGGTTTGATGAGTTCTCACTTGCTTCATACACTTGCCATGTAAACCATGTTTACTAGTCAAATTTGCATGCTATTTTAATCCATCTTGCTAGCACTTTTTGGCCACACTTTGAACTAGAAATGTGCATATGTTGGGACTTCCTTGGTTCTGTCTTCATGCTTCATGATCAAAAAATGCATGCTTTGTATAGCTATAGGTCAATATATGTGCCTAGTTTTATGTTTTGGGATTCATCTCATGCATCGGGTGCCATGTTTCCATGCTTCGGGGCTGTTTAGCATCATGATTTAGTACTAAAGTTTGCATGTTTGCATACCATGTTCCATGCCTTGCCATGCTTTAGTAGAGTGGCATTTGATGCCTTAGGTTCGGTCCTCGGTTTGCGTGCACGTGTGCACGCATTTCGAGTGTCTCATTTTCATCTAATGGCCACTGATTTTGGCATGCTTGCGAGCTATCCATGTTAGTTTAAGTCCATCATCGCATGTTATTGCATTCCATGTTTGCTTACATGTTTAGGATTGCGTGCCTAGTATACATTGCTCATTTGAATGTTCATGTTGCATACTTAGCCTCCATGCCTAGGTTGCATTTCATTGAGCATGCATCCCTTGCCTCTTGATCAATCATGATAGGGGTTGGGGCCCTTTGATGTGTTTTGTGCTTGCATTGCATTTGATATCGAAGTTGCACACTTGGCTTTTGGGCCATCATGCATTGAAATGCGTGATTGATGGCCCGAGGGTCGAGCGTCACACTCCCTTGTGTCCATTACATGATAGGGAGTGTGTCCGTGCATACATTTGCCTGAAAATTCCATGCCATACACTGCTTGCCCTCTGCTGCTGTCAATTGCAGGTTCTGCAGGAAGCTTTGGCCGGTCGGCTAAATACAGTGCCGACCGGCCAGGAATCTGTGGCCGATAGATTAAAAGGTGGCTGGTGGTTCCTCTATTTGGCCGGTGGTGTTTGTACTTGGCCGGTGGTATTCCCCAACATCCATAAAGCATACCCTTGGACTTTAGCAGTCCTCAGAGGAGTAGGGCAGTGTTAACAGAGGCAGTAGTGCTATGGCAGCGAGTTTCCGGGCGAGATGGATCGAGCATGCATCATTCCCGCATCCCGAGGCAGGGCTGCGGCCACCTTCTTTCTGCATTTACTTTTGTTAAATAATTAAGGGTCTGTAATAATTAATTAGCTAGGATAGTTGATTTGTTATTTTGCCTGTATATTCTTTCGGACTCTCCGAGCTAGGGCAAATGTGTAATAAGCGTGTGTGCGTGTATGTATGTCTTCCAACCCCACATCTTTCTTCCCTTTTATTTACCTGCTTATGATGGTAGACTAGGGCATATTTAAATTAGCATACCTTATACTATGCATGCGTGCATCCATACATTTGTCTTACATGCGTCGGGCTCGGCACATCATGCTAACTGCACTTGTATTTCAATTCCAAGTTGAGTACTTGTTAGTTGCAGCATTTCACATGCCATCTTTAGGATAGCCGAGCCTATTATAGTTGCATTTTGCATATGTTGCATTAGCCATCTTAACATGAACTAGGATCATGCATATGATTACTAACTAGTTTCTGTTTTGGCTTGGAGTACTAGGTAAGCTTTTATGCTTTAGCATATCGCATGCGTGTGAATGTTGCCATAATAGCATGATTATCATGAGGCTAGCTGCTGTAGACACCCCATTTTTGACCGACCTTAAGACTCAGACGTCACCGATTAAGCGCTCGGTGATGTTGCATATTGTGCTCGTTCAGAAGTCTCAGAGTCGCGGCCGTGCGCCCTGCCTCCGGACTTCCAAACTCTCTTTTGTGCCTTGCCTCGGTTTGCGAACCAGACTCGGTTTTCTCTGTTTTCTTTCCTGAGGGGAGGGAGAGGTCCCGTAGACCATCTCTCAGTGGCCGTGGGCTACATTTTGTGGCCGTAGGCCATTTTGCCCATTTCGGAGCCCGGTTCCCGGTTTTCGGAGCCGTCAGGCCGTGTGCCTCGGTTCGGGACCACCCAACCATCTCCGATTCCTCCGGTTTTGGCATGCATCTCATTTACTCCCTTTCGAGGGACACTGGGGTCTTAGATACCCACTTCGTGGCCGAATGCCACTTTCGGTGCTTAACGACCTATTTTCGGGACCCCGAACTGCGTGTTTTGGTCTCCGAGCATTCGTTTTGCATCGGTTTTTGTTCATTTTTGGCAGGTACCTCTGTTTTATCACCAGGAAGATCACTGGAGGGTGGGAGGCCAGCAATTGTCTCAGCGACCAGTTATGCTCCTCCGGCACCCCCGACGCCCGTTTTTCTCATTTCCGGGCTAATGTTGAACACCCTAGGGCCATTTTCTTCGAGCCAAAACCACATATTTGTGTTGTACACACATGGGAGGATCCTAAAAATACATGGCCGGCCAGTAACTCTTATTGACCCTTTTGAACCCCTCTTTAAATTGGCTTATTCTCTCTCTTGTTTTAGAGTTGTCAATTTTCAACCATAGGGTCTTATTGTACACACATGGGAGGACACCAATCCTTGGTGGCCGGCCAGAAAATTTCATTGACCCTTTTGACCCCTAGCCGGCCGGCCATGGGGGGTGGCCGGCCGGCCACCTGCAGCAAAAGTGCCTAGCCGGCCTGCTTCCTCAGTGTAAGTTTATTCCAGCTGTATCTTGGTTTTCTCCCAAAAAATATCTGATCCGGGGGAACCTTTTGGAGGGAAATAAGAGCTCATTTCCCTCCATTTTTGAGGAGGATTCCTCTCTCCCTCTCTTGTCTACATTGGTGTCCTCCCAACTCAAGAGAAGAGATTACAAGCATTGGTTGAAGCATATACATACATACAACTTCATTTCCTTCAAGTTTTGGTGCCATTTCTTCATCATCTTCAAGCTCTACCCTCACCACTCCATTCCAACAGCAAAGGAAGGGATTCCAGCAGCTTAGAGTCATCAAATCTGGTCCAAGAAGCAACAAAAGTATTGGTCTTCAAGGGTAAGTAGATTTCCCCTCTTTTGTAGCATTTTCTTGCTTCATTTCTTAAGCCTACTTGCTTACTGTTTTGGGCTCCAACCTTAACTGAAGCTAGTTCTATTTTGAGCTATTCTTCATGTTTGATCAAGGGCTCAACCCTGTTTGAGCCCTCTATGGTGCACTTTCTTCAATATCATCTTATATGCCAATATTTTGCATGAAATTGCTAGCCCATGTGTGATCTGTTTTCGAGCATAATGTAAACTGTAAGAGGGCCTATTTTGAGCCCCTCTTCAACATTGAAGAAGGGCTCAACCCTGTTTGGGCCCCCTATCTTGCACTTGCTTCACAATTCCTCCAATTTACCGTAAAATTGCATGATTTGTTTGGCCTATATGTAAATTGTTTTGGAGCATGTCATGAACTGTTATTAAGCTTATTTTGTGTCCCTCTACAACATTTTAGAAGGGATCAACCTTGTTGGGGGTCTCCATGTTATACTTGTCATTATACCCCTCTTTGACCCCCCATTTTGCATGCTTTTTTGAGCTTATCTAGCTTCTGTTTTCGGCCATCATTAGAACTGGAAAGAGTCATATTTTGATCTTCTTGGCATATTTCATTAAGGGTCTTTTCTGGTTTGATGAATGTTTGGGGTACCTCATGTTATAGCCTTATGTATCCTAGTTCTTGCATGGCATTTTTAGCATGTTTTCATACTGAGTTGGGGGATGTCATCTACTGTAAATGTTCATATTTTTAGTCCCTCATCAGTGTTGTAGAAGGGTACTTTTCCATTTGGGCATCGCATGTATCACTTGCTTCAATACCCCTCTTGCGGGGCCATTTTTTGCATTTTTGCCTAATCCTATGTGTGCTTGCTGTTTAACCCTTTTTATAACTGAAACATTCTTGTCTTGGGGTTGTCTTGCTACTGTATTTACATTCCATGTCCATATTGTGCATGCATTGCATAGCTATAGGCCATTCCTTGCATTTGGTGTAATTTCGCCATCTTTCGGGACTGTTTTCCCCATATTTCAGTGCTGAAATTCCATTGGCATGTTTGCATATCATTTCCATGTCATTTCATGCCTTACGGCCATTGCCTCGGTTTGCGTGCCCGTGTGCACGCATTTCGAGGCATCTCATTTTCATCCGACGGCCTCTTATGTGAGTGTAGCTGAGGCTCTCTCATGTTAGTGTAAGTCCATTTTGCATTCTGTATGTCATTTTAGTCTCATCGCATTGCGTATGCCATTGCCTCGGTTTGCGTGCCCGTGTGCACGCATTTTGAGGCATCTCATTTTCATCCGACGGCCTCTTATGTGAGTGTAGCTGAGGCTCTCTCATGTTAGTGTAAGTCCATTTTTGCATTCTGTATGTCATTTTAGTCTCATCGCATTGCGTATGAAATTGCCTCGGTTTGTGTGCCCGTGTGCACGCATTTCGAGGCATCTCATTTTCATCCAACGGCGTCTTATGTGAGTGTAGCTGAGGCTCTCTCATGTTAGTGTAAGTCCATTTTGCATTCTGTATGTCATTTTAGTCTCATCGCATTGCGTATGCCATTGCCTCGGTTTGCGTGCCCGTGTGCACGCATTTCGAGGCATCTCATTTTCATCCATCGGCCTCTTATGTGAGTGTGGCTGAGGCTCTCTCATGTTGGTGTAAGCCCATATTGCATCGCATATCTCGTTTTAGTCCTGTTACATTCCGTATGCCATTTTCTCGGTTTGCGTGCCCGTGGGCACGCATTTCGAGACATCTCATTTTAGTCTCATTGCATATCATTTTCATGCCATTTCATGCCTTAGGGCCATCGCCTCGGTTTGCGCGCCCGTGTGCACGCATTTCGAGGTGCTTCATTTTCATCCGTCGGCCTCTTATGTGAGTGTGGCTGAGGTCCACTCGTGTTAGTGTAAGTCCAATTGGTATTGCTTATGCCATTTTATGCCTTAGGATCATTTCCTCGGTTTGCGTGCCCGTTTGGCACGCATTCCGAGACATCTCGTTTTCATAGCATTGTGCATGCTAGGATTGTATTTTAGTTGCATTCATGCATATCATGCATATTGCATCGTGTTCGAGATAGGAGTTAGCCCGGGCACGGGAAACGAGGCATGTTCCGTACTCCGAGTGACGGAACGGGTCTCAATTCCCAAGTCACCGACACTCCGGATTACCCATGATGGAGTTAGGTTTTGTTGTAGCATTCATGTGCATTCATCCTATATTGAGTTGTGCAATTCGGCTCCTCGGCCATCATGCATCGATATGCGTGATTGGTGGCACGAGGATCGAGGCATGCATATATTTGTGAAATACATTGCTATGCCCCTTTCCTGCTCTCTATTGCAGCAAAATGAAGAATCAGCAACTTTTCGGAGTCTGGCACGCATTTCGAGAAAAGGTGCAAAACAGAGGCTAATTGGGGCATCCCAGTGGATTTCCGCGCAAAGCAGCCCAAACATGCAGCATTCATCAGGATCAAGGCACCCCCTGGCTTGCATGCCAGTTTACAATTTTTCTTACTTAATTTGTTAATTAACTAGGAATCTGTATATTTCAGACTGTATTATTCTTTCATTTCGGATCCTCTGCGCGAGGGCATAATTGTAATAAGTGTGGGTGAGTGTGATGTATGTCTTCCAACCCCCACTTTTTTCTCCCTTTTATTTACCTGCTTACGATGGTTAGATATAGGGCATATTTCAATTAGCATACAGTATGACAGCATGTTTGCATCATTCATCTGTTTTGCACGCACCGGGCTCGGCGCATCATACAAACTGCATTTGTATTTCAATTCCAAATTGAATACGTGTTAGTTGTAGCATTCCATATGCCATGTTTAGAATAGCCGAGCCTACTATAGTTTGCATCTTTGCATGCGTTGCATTAGGCATTTTCTGTATAATTAGGATCATGCATGATTTCTAATCAGTTTTCTGTTTTGGCTTGGAGTACTCGGTGAGTTTTATGCTTTAGCATCCTTGCATGCGTGTGAGTGACTGCCATGAATAACATGCTTGCCATGAGGCTATGTGCTTATGTGATATAACTGCCTTGAATGCCTGTGGGTGGAGGTTGGGTTACTTGAATTGGGACAATTCATCAAATGTTTGTTTTAAGCCCACTAGATAGTGGCAAAACCATGTTTTCTTAAGCCCACCCGAGGGTGGCAAATCCACGTCTTAGCCTACCTGCAGGTAGCACCATCAAACCATTTTCAAACAAACATGAAATGTTTTGTTCCAATTCAGGCGGCCCAGTCTATACTTGTTTGCTACGAGCATCACATAGTAACCTAGGCTAATAACCGGAATAAGAACGCACAATGTTTTCAAAATAAGATATCATGGTTAGTAGAGGCCGGTCTTTGACCGGGCGAGCAGGGGTGCTCACGAAGTGACCTTCCCCAATCGTACCCAAGTTCCCGAGCCGAGGCAACTTTGGTGATGACGGACACGTGGCCTTTGGCACCGAGTTAGGGTTTCCTAAATTTCCCATTAAAAAACATTTAGGTGGCGACTCTGTATCTGACGAAGCAGTCCATGTTTGGCACTTCTTTCAAAAATCTGTTTTCCAAAACGATTTGCCGGATTTGGACTCTTTGGTTCAAGATTAAGAACCGTGACACAAATCGAGTCCGAGCTGTAGCGAGGTCCCCGCGGGCTTGTTACAGCTGCTTATGTGATATAATTGTTTGAATGCCTGTGGATGGAGGTCAAATTACCTAAGTTGGAATAATGCATTAAAACTGTGAGTTTTAAGCCCACTAGATAGTGGCAAAACCATGTTTTCTAAGCCCACCTGAGGGTGGCAAAATCTGCACTTTAAGCCTACTTGCGAGTAGCAAACCATCTTTCAAAAACAAACATGAAATGTTTTGTTCCAATTCGGGCGATCCAGTCTATACTTGTATGCTGTGTGCATCACATAGTAAATCTAGGCTAATAACCGGAATAAGAACACACAATGTTTTCAAAAACTTGATATCATGGTTAGTAGAGGCCGATCTTTGATCGGGCGAGAGGGGGTGCTTATAGCTGACCTTCCCCAATCGTACCCAAGTTCCCGAGCCGAGGCAACTTTGGTGATGACGGACACGTGGCCTTAGGCAACGAGTCAGGGTTTCCTAAATTTCCCAAAAATAAAATATTTAGGTGGCGACTCTGTATCTGGCGAAGCAGTCCATGTTTGGCACTTCTTTCTAAAAAAAACTGTTTTTCTCAAAACGATTTGCCGGATTTGGACTCTTTGGTTCAGATTAAGAACCGACAACAAAAGGGAGTTCGAACTGTAGAGTAAAGCCCCAAGGGCGCGTCTACAGATATTTATTCAAACCAAGAGCTTTATATGTACTGAGCTTATGACCCTATTTTATTGTAACCAAGTAATGTCTTGGAAAGATGTAAGCCCGTAGGGCATTTATTTTGTTGTAATTAACTGATATCACATGCTATAAATTCAGGATAAACATTTATGAATGTATACTGCATGTATTATCTTTTGTAATCACAAACTCTGATGAATGAAAGTATATCAATTCTATTATGTTCACTTTTCTTATGAGTGGATTATTTGTAATTTTTTTGGGGAGCGTTACAACTTGGTATTACAGCTTACCGGGTTTGAATACTTTGGGTACGTAGTAAGTGGTTAGTACCACAATGGGTTTGTCTCGTTTGTTAGAGACTTAAGTACAGACAATATATGCTTATATGATAATATGCTTATGTGACTATATTAGTATGGGGTTTAGTTTCTAAGATGTTGATTGGGTCTACAGGTTTCTGGAAGTCCTATTAGAAGAGCACTTGATCACTGTTGTTTCTAATTGGAACTCTTTTAACGCCGCAGGACGGTCATTATCTAGGAAGGAAATTCGTATGTGTTTCCGCGGTTATGTGCTTACGTGTAGTGAATTACTGTTGTTCAATGTATTAGGACACGAGTGAGTTAGCTTCGGCACATTTGTGAATGTGCTAACCTCTTTTGTTACCTTTATTAGGATGTCAAGATGTGGTCGTAGTGGTAGGCATGGTAGGCCTAGGAGGCACGAGATGCCTATACCGGATGAAATTTTGGCACAGGAGGAAGGAGTTGGTCAGGCTAATGTGGCCGAACCAGTTGGTCAACAGGCTATGGGCACCTTAGCTCGCGAGATGGCCGGAGCGTTGTGGGAATCTATGGACATTCTCAGAGCTGAGAATCAAGTCCAGGCCCAAGTAGCTGAGGCAGGGCCTTCTTTCTGAAGAATGAGTTCTTCTGGTCAAATCCGGACAAGTTTTTGGGTAATCCCAAGGAGCCACTCAAGGCTGATGAGTGGCTAGAGCAGATGGTGAAGACATTTGAGATGCTTGGCATTGAAGACGGGGGTTTGAGAGTGACCTTGGCGTCCTTCCAGCTGAAGGAAAACACGAGTCAATGGTGGAAGTATGCGTGGGGACGCATTGGAGGGACTTGGGAGGCTTTTATCGACGCCTTCCAGGACAAGTTTCTACCAGTTTTCCAAGCTGGTGCAGTTGAACACACCTGTGGCAGAGTTTGAAGCCACGTTCATTAGCTTGTCTAGGTTTGCACCAGAGTTGGTGGCTATTAAAGAGTGTTGTTGTCTGGAGTTTGAGAAAAGGCTGAGGACCGGATTCATATTTAGAGTGGTCGGATCCATGATTAGGGATTATGGGTGCCTTGTGGAGGCTGCAGTCCACCTTGAGACTATCATGCTGTAGACACCCAATTTTTTACCGTCCTTAAGACTTGGGCACTACTGATGGTTTACTTGGTGGTGAAAGGTGTGCTGGGCAAAAGTTCGATTTCTTCGGCAAGGAGAGAGTCAAATCCCAACTTCATACCCCTTTTGGATCAAAACAATCTCGATCAAAAGATTTTAGACCTTGAAACCTTCTCTTTCAAAATAGTTTTTGAAAATAAAGTTCCTACGATGTTCCAACGCTCGCATTTTGTTAAATGTTGTGCTTTTCGGTAAACCAAGCAAGGACAAAGTGGAATAAATGAAAGAGAGATGAACTCTTTGAAAAATCTTTCAAAACACCTTGCTTAGGGGTTTGGAGTTGAAGAAAAGAGGAAAGGAGAGAAGAAACCTAGTTGAGGAAGAAGTTGGATATGAATCGTTAAGAGAGAGACGGGCGGCCCTCGGTAAATCGAGCCTATCCTTTTGTATACTTGGATTTAAACTATAAGGCCACCACCATTGGAAATAAGAATTCCGGGGCTTCATTTTGCACTCAAGAATCTCCTAAAGACGAGTCCGGATGGGGAGATATGGTCGGTTGAAGTTGGGCGTCAATCCGGTTAAGATCGAAACTGAGCAGCCTTCACTTAAAGAGCGATATCTCTTAGCACAGTTGGAATTTTGATGCAAGGCTTCCACCATTGGAAATCTTATTTCCGGGGCTACAGTTTAGGCTCAAGAATGACCTGAAAAGGAGTCAAAATGAAGGAATTAGGCTTGCTTCAAGTCAGGGACCAGGACTGATTTTTGCCATCGGCCTCTATGGGAGTGCATCGGCCACAATTGGAGCTCATCGGCCATAGGTTGGCCAAAAGTGAACCTTATCGGCCACAAATGGTGGCCGGTTAGCCCCAAAGATGGCCGGTTGGCCAGAAATGTCCAAAACTCAAATTTTTTTGCAGATATTTCTTCTCCAGCTATTTCTAGCTTGTGCCACCTGTCCTAGCTCAGATATTTCGACCAAAGTTGATGTTTTGCTATATATGAGAGCCTTATATCTCATATTCAAGGGGTTAGAACATTGGAGAATAGATTAGAACAATTTTGGCAAAAGATTTGGGAGCCTCTCTCTCTAGAAACTCTCTCTAGATTTCACTCTCTCTAAGGATTTTGTGCTTGAAGGCTTGCATACATCCATCTTCAACCTATCAACCCTTAAGAAGACTTGATCACCATTGGGCTGAGGTCCCTTGGAACTTGTTTTGGGCTGCTAAAGCTTGGTTTTCACTCAGAAATCTTGCTGTTTTGCTGTTTGGCTTCAAGGGTAAGCACTTGTCCCTCTAAAGCTTTGTTTTGCATGCTTGTTTTACCACCTTTGCAAACTGTTTTTGGCTTGGTTTTGAACTAAAGAAAACTCTGTTTTTCAGTCCTAAAAATGATGGTTTAGGCCTATTTTGTGTTAGGGGGTTGTCTCTCCCTTTTGTTCCTTAGCTTGTTTAACTTTTGAGCCATCTTCCAAGGCCTTCCAAAACAACTTTTCGTTGCCTTTTAACCACTGAAATCTAGAGAAATTTCAGTGGTAAAAACCCTATTTTGAGGGCCCAAATAGGAGAGGGTGGTCCCCTCTCCTCTTGTCTTGTTTGCTAGTGTTAATGGCCAACCAAATGAGCATGTGTTTTTACTTCTTTATGGCTTTGTTTAGGCTCATTTTTGTGACTTCTTAGACCTGCCATAACTCTGTTTTTGGCTGGTTCGGTCACCTCTTGCATGCTTCATGTACTTGTAGTGCAATATGGCCCATTAGCCTAGTATACTTGGTGTTTTGGCCCTTCATGCTAGCTTGTCTTGGCTATACTCCATACATGTTTTAGCATTATTTTGACATGCTTTAGGACTGTTTTAGGCTGCCTTGGTCATATGACTCATGTTTTGTATAGCTATAGTGCAAATGCCTTGACTAATCTTGAGTTTTGAGGTCCCTACCATGCTATACTTGTGATGTTTGCATGCCTTGGCATCATTTGGCATAGTATTTCAAAGCTTATATCTTTGCCATACTCTCATGTTTATCACTCTTTAATTGTGTTTAAGAGTTGGTGTTTTATGCCTTGTTGGCGAGCCAATATGTGCGCATGATTTTCTTGCCTTTTGTGCCTAAGTTTCAGCATATCTAGCCCACTGTTTTAGCTTGATTTAGCCCTGTCCAGACATGGTTCGGCCATTTATGCTTGATATTACATACCTCTAGTGCAATGCTTGTCACTAACTTCGATGTTTTTGACCTTCAACATGTTATGCTTGCATTGTTTGCATGCCTTAAGATCTTTAGCATCTTATTTCAATGCTGAAATGCATACCATTGCATGTCATCTTTCATTTATTGCATCACTTTGAAAGTGGTCTTGAGCCCCTTGTTGGCTTGAGCATGAAATTGAGGCTCTCATGCCTAATGGTTTAAGCCTTCTCTTGAGGGTTTCTACTAACCAAAAGCATGAGACTTCTTTCATGCTCAAGGTGCTTGTGGTTTAGACCATCTTTCCCATTAGAGGACTTCTCACTTTTGGACTTAACCGGTTAAATGGCTTCTCGGTAATCTAAAATGAGTAAACAAAATGAATCAAAGTAAAACATGCCAAGATAACATGTTTGTGTTGCATTGCATGTGTTTGGATTGGACGTTAATCCAAACACGAGAAACGAGGGACGTTTCATACTTGAAGTGATGAAACGTGCCTCATTTCTTTGTCACCGACACCTTTGATCATGCATGATAAGGTGGAGGTTCAACGAGTCCTATGTGTTACTTGTGCATTCATCGAAATTGTGCAAGCTCGACTCTTTGGCCATCATGCATTGAGATGCGTGATTGATGGCTCGAGAGCTAAGCATTACACTCCTTTGAGCTTGAGACATGATAAGGAGTGTGGTTGCACACACATTTCCTTGAAAATACACTGCCATGCCTCTGTTTGTGCTCTGTTGCAGCAAAAGGAGAAATTGCAGGAAGCAGTGGCTGACCGGCCATCAAAGCTGCCGACCAGCTACCAAGTTTGCCGATCGGCTATCAAAATTGGCCGATAACCATTAACTTTGGCCGATGGCCATTCCTCTTGGCCGACCACCCCTCAGCATGTCCATAAGGTGGATCGGAAGCATCTTGGAAGTTGGCACAATGTTCAGAAGTCCAAAACAGTGCAAACAGAGGCATCATGAGGCACGACAGTGGATTTCCGAGCGAAGCCAACCGAGCATGCATCTCTTCCTTGCCCACGAGGCCATTTCACTGCTTATGATTAGTTTGCGTGATTAGTCATTCAATTTGTTATGTAATATCTCAACTAGCTTAGTATAGCTATTTGATTCAATTCGTTTGTGTAATAATTAATTAGCTAAGTTAGTTAATTAGTTTGGTTTGTAATAATTAGTTTAATTAGCGTAGCTAGTTAGCTTATTATTCGGACCCTCCATCGAGAGGGCAAATTTTGTAATAAGTGTGCATGTGTGCGATGCATGTCTTCCAACCCCATTTCTTTCTCCCTTTTACTTATCAGCTTTTGATGGTTAGTTTTAAGGCATGTTTCAATTAGCATACTTATGCTTCGCATGTTTGCATTCATCTATCTGTCTTGCATACACCGGGCTCGGCGCATTATTCAAACCGCATTATATTTCAATACACTTTCTTGAATACGTGTTTCAAAGCATGTTATCAAGTGTTGCATTCATATGTCATTCTAGATAGTCGAGCCTATTTTAGTTGCATTTTTGCGTGTGTTGCATTAGGCATTCTTGACATAGCTAGGGTCATGCATTGATTTCTAACTAACTTTTGCTTTGGCTCGGAGTACACTGTGAGTGTTTACGCTTTAGCATCCTTGCATGCGTGTAAGTGACTACCATGATAGCATGCTTGCCATGAGGCTAATTGCTTAAATGATTAACTACTTGAATGCCTGTGGATGAAGGCTTCATTGCTTGAATTGGAACAATTCATCGAAATGTGCGTTTTAAGCCCACTTCAAGTGGCAAAATCATGTTTTTCTAAGCCCACTTGAGGGTGGAAAATCTACATTTTAGCCTACTTGAGGGTAGCAACTTCAAACCATTTTTCGAAAAACAAACACGAGATGTTTTGTTCCAAATTGAGTGATTTAGTCTATACTTGTATGCTGTGCGCATCACATAGTAAGCTAGCTAATAAACCGAAATAAGAACACATGTGTTTTCAAAAACAACATATCATGTTAGTAGAGGCCGATCTTTGATTGGGCGAGCGAGGGTGCTCATTTCATGACCTTCCCCCCTCGTATCCAAGTTGCCGAGCCGAGGCAACTTTGGTGATGACGAACACGTGGCCTTAGGCATGAGTCAGGGTTTCCTAAATTTCCCAAAATAAAACATTTAGGTGGCGACTCTGAAATCTGGCAAAGCAGTCCCTGTTTGGCGCTTTTTGATTAAAATCGATTTTCCAAAACGATTTGCTGGATTTGGACTCTTTGGTGATTTATCAGTCTTACATTGCACTTTGTGAGATTAGATTCAGAACCGTGATAGGAGTTTAAACTGTAGTAGCTAGAACTACGATACGCTCCCTCGCGCGCGGAGCGGAGTTCGGGCGGTCTACACATGCATGCAGAGGAGAAGAGAATGAGGGGCTCCAAGAGGAGTCAGGATAATTAGGGGGACAGTAAGAGACAGAAGGGTTCTAATCCCTAGCCGTCTTTGGGAGCTCAGTCGAGGTTTACTTTTCGAGTGCCGAGTTCGGGTTCTGGAAAGGGTGGCCAAGGAGATTTTACTTGTTTAAGTGTGGTCAGTTAGGTCACAAGTCTCCAGCTTGCCCACAGAGGGAAGAAGGGCAGTGAGCAGCATCGTCTTCAGCTCGTTCTCCAGGCCAAGGTCAAGGGAGAGGCCAGCCGCTCACTTTCTATCAGTGTAGGCAAGCAAGGCACTTGAAGAGGTTTTTCCCACAGCTGGCTAACACATTTGGTGCATTTGGTTCGAGGCAAACACAAAGCTCCTAGCCAGCACAGTTAGCACAGGCCTCAAGGGCCAATCAGGGAGCCTCTTTGGCTTAGTCCGTGCAGCAGACTTATGCTCCAAGAGGTGAACAAGTAGATTAAAGGCCAACAGAGCATGTGCTAACAAGGCGTGTATATGCTGTTACCGCGCCAAATCTTGTACCGGTTCCATCGGTAGTGAGAGGTACCTTTTTGTTTTGCAATTCTGTTGCTAATGTGTTGATTGATACGGGTGCATCCCATTCTTTTATCCCGTCTGCATTTGCATCGGTTTTGGGGTTGGAGTTGGCACAATTAGCATCTCCCATTTGCATAGAGTCACCTATTGGTGGTGAGGTCATCTTAAAACAGGGATGTCAGGGTTGTGACATAGAGGTCGCCGGTCATCGACTCCCATTTTCATTTGTATTGCTTGACATGTCTAGTTTTGATGTTATTTTGGGTATGGACTGGTTATCATCATATCGGGCTGTTATAGTTTTGATGTATGTACCTCGAGCGGTGGCTGTTTTTATTTCTTGGGGGACCAGGTAGATAGAGTCTTATCACTGGTGTATGGTCCGCGTAGGCGGGGCGAACTTAATTGTCTTCTCGCTAGCTGCTTGAGTGGTGAGTAATGAAGACCAGGTTGAGTTACCAAGAGTGGTTTGTGAATACCTTGATGTCTTTCCCGAGGACTTTACCAGTTTGCTACTTCACCGGGAGATTGAGTTCTCTATTGACTTAGTGCTTGGCACGACACCGATTTCTATGGCACCGTATCGGTTTGCACCTGTTGAGTTGAGTGAGTTGAAGATTCAACTCCAGGAATTGTTAGATAAGGGTTTTATTCGCCCTAGTACTTCACCGTGGAGAACACCGACTCTCTTTGCTAAAAAGAAAGATGGAGCGTTGCGACTTTGTATAGATTACTAGAAATTGAACAGGGTAACTGTTAAGAACAAGTACTCAATGCCTCGTATAGATGATCTGTTTGATCAGTTGAAGATGTCTTGTTGTTTTTCTAAGATAGACCTAAGATTGGGTTACCATCAGTTGAGGGTAAGGGAGGAGGATATCCCAAAGACGACATTCCGTACGTGGTACGACTATTACGAGTTCCTAGTGATGCCTTTTGGGCTAACTAATGCTCCAGCCGTATTTATGGACTTGAGGAACTGGATCTTCCAGGAGTTCCTAGACTGTTTTGTAGTCGTCTTCGTAGACGACATCTTGATTTACTCACTCTCCAAGGAGGAACATGAGGAACACTTGCGAGTAGTGCTTGAGTTGCTTAGAGCCCACAAGCTGTATGCTAAGTATGAGAAGGGTGAGTTCTGGCTGAAAGAGGTTAAATTCCTAGGTCATGTGGTATCCAGGGAAGGGGTGACTGTGGATTCGTCCAAGATAGAGGCAGTGCAAGATTGGGCACAACCTAAGAATGCTTTCGAGATCCGTAGTTTCTTGAGGTTTGTCGATTATTATCGAAGATTTGTGAAAGATTTCTCTAGATTAGCTTCACCATTGACTAGGCTGACGAGGAAAGGAATCAAATTTGTGTGGGATAAGACTTGTGAGAAGTCGTTCCAGGAACTTAAGGTTAGACTCACCACTGCTCCAGTCTTGATTATTCCGGAAAAGGGCTTAGGCTATTCAGTATACTGTGATGTTTCATGGGAAGGTTTGGGCTGTGTTTTGATGCAAGAGGGAAATGCAGTAGCCTATGGCTCACGGCAGTTGAAAACACATGAGAGGAACTACCCTACTCATGATCTAGAACTAGCAATGGTGATATTTGCCTTGAAGATTTGGAAGCATTATCTATATGGCGAGAAATTTGAGGTGTTTTCCGATCACAAGAGTCTGAAATATCTGTTCACACAGAAAGACTTGAATTTGAGGCAGAGGAGGTGTATGGAATTCATGAAGGATTATGATTTTGAGTTGCATTATTATCCCAGAAAGACCAATGTTGTAGCCGATGCCTTGAGTAAGAAATCAATTAGTAGTGTGGCTTGCATCGCCATCCAGGAATGGGAGATGTTGGGTGCTCTTGGGGAGTTTGACCTGCATCTTGGTGAGTCCATTGAATCTGTAACCTTGTTTGCGGTAGTTGTCCAACTTACACTTGTGAACTGAGTGTTAGAAGCGCAAAAGAGTGACCTTGAGGTAGAATCCCTCCAAGAGAAAATTTCCAATGGGAAAGTAAAAAGAGGCTTGAATATGTATCCTGACCAGAGCGTGAGATACCGTGACCGTTTGTTTGTGCCGAAGTCTTGCCGAGAGGAAATACTCCGAGAGTTTCATCATTCACGCCTTTTGGTGCACCCGAGAGGCACAAAATGTACCATGACTTGAGTCGTCAGTTTTGGTGGAGAGGTATGAAGAAGGACGTGGTGGTGTTTGTATCGAAGTGCCTTACTTGTCAACAAGTGAAGGCCGAGTATCAGAGGCCAGCGGGTTTGTTACAACCCTTGCCTATAGCCGAGTGGAAGTGGGAACATGTCACGATGGATTTTGTCGTGGCCTTTCCGAGGACTCAACGGGGTAGTGATGCCATTTGGGTGGTAGTTGACCGGTTAACTAAGTCTGCACACTTCTTACCTATGCGCGTGAGTGATTCGGTAGACTATCTTGCCGACTTGTATATCAAGGACAAAGTGAGGTTGCACGGGGTCCTTGTGATGATTGTTTCAGATTGAGATCTACGTTTTATAGCTCGGTTGTGGCAGAGCTTGCAGAGTGCCTTGGGCACTAAGTTGCCCTTTAATACAGCGTACCATTCTCAAATTGACGGGCAGTCCGAGCATACTATTCAGATCCTTGAGGATATGCTTCGAGGCTGTGCCCTTGATTTTAAGAGGTGGGAGAGACATCTACCCTTAGTGAAGTTTGTTTATAATAATAGCTTCCAATCGAGTATTGGCATGGCACTGGTTGAGGCCTTGTATGTCCAGTGTGTTGGTCCGAGGTGGGTGATGCACCTTTGTTGGGTCCATAATTGGTTCGGTAAACGACAGAGAAAGTTGCACTTATCCGTAAGAGGTTGGTTACAGCCCCGAGTCGCCAGAAAAGTTATGCCTACCGTTGGAGGAGACCCTTGTCTTTTAAGGAAGATGATCACGTCTTTTTGAAAATATCATATAGGCGAGGGTTGATGAGATTTGGGAAGAGTGTGAAGTTATACTCTCGGTTTATTGGCCCTTTTGAGATCCTTGAGCGGATCAGAGAGGTTGCCTATCATTTGGCATTGCCGCCACAACTTTCCGGAGTACATGACGTGTTTCATATTAGTATGTTTCGGAAGTATGAACCAGATCCGTCGCACGTGTTGGATTGGATTGACTTGGAGGTAGATGAGGATGCCACGTATGAGGAGAAACCGGTGAGAGTCTTTCATAGACGGGACCAAGTCTTGCGAAGCAAGACAATTCCCTTAGTAAAAGTATTGTGGAAATATCACGGAGTTGAGGAAGCAACTTGGGAGCGTGAATTGGAAGTCCGAGAGAAGTATCCGAACTTATTTATTGATGCTTGAACATGTATTGTATTGTGATTATGATTGGTAAAATGTGAGAACATTGTATATGTGGTTTACATTTTGAAAACATGAGTTTATTATAACATTGTATATGTTTGAGAATATGGAATATCATGGGTATTGTATCACCTTGGAAAGCATTGTATATGCTATATAAAATTTTGAAAATTTGGATTTTGACTTAAACGTTGCACATGTTTGGGACATTGTAAAATGTACTTTTAATGCGGGACTTGTGTATCGAGTGAGTGAGTATGGATGATCGGAGAATAGGTCATTGTGATGAACTTGCAAGAATAACATTGATGTGAATGGTTTAATTATGTTTGTGAACTTGATTTATAATTTCGGGGACAAAATTCTTTAAGGGGGGAGGTTATAGCGATTCTGGTTCTTGGCCCGTCACCTGTTGTGTTCCAGACTCGGGTTGTATAGTTCTAAATAGTGATTCATATCTTGTTTTCCTTGTTCCCCCTTTATTTTGGTTATTGGGTTGTGGTTGTGTGTTTGAAACACGTTGGTTACGTGTTTTTCCAAACCTGTGTTGCCTAGATTTTGGCTCTTCCGCTCGAGCAGGCATTCTTGCCCTCGAGTGGGCTTCTCAAATTTTGTTCCTCCGCTCGAGCGACCATTCTTGCGCTCGAGTGAGATTTGTTAACTTTCAGTATTTTGGCAGTTCTGCAAATACTAAGAGAATGCATTGGACGCTCGAGTGTCCAGATCCATGCTCGAGCGAGGTCCTTCATCTGCAAAACTTCTGGAAATGTGTATTCTACGCTCGATCTCCACTTTTTACGCTCGAGCGTCACTTTCCACGTTCGAGCGGACTGCGTGTATAATAGTCCGTGCAGATGACATTTTGAATCACTTTTTCATATATATATATATATATATATATCTCTAAAACTTCCCAAAAAGCTAGATCTTGAGTTTCTCTCTCTAAAACTCACATTCTCTCTTCGATTTCATCTAGATCCGTTGATCTCTTCACCCTAGTGCATTTGAGAAAAAGGTAGAGTGCTTCAAGATCTTCATTTTGATCTGAATAGAAGTGGGTTTCGGTGTTTTCGAAGTTCCATCCTTGCTTGGCTCATCTTCTCCCTTTGAGGTAGGGATATTCCACACTTTCTTATGATCTTTAACCTAGTTATTTTTGTTATGTATAAATGGTGAGATTTAGGGTGTTTGGAGAAACCTAGAATTTTGGGTTCAAGCCTAGAAAGAGGGGTTTTTATGTGGGGTTACATAATTGATCATGGGGTTTAGTTATGAGCCTATCTTATGTTAAAATAGTTGATTTTAACTATTGTGTCAATATTTGGAAAATGAGGAGTTTTGCCCTGAAATGTTTGGAATAATTATTTTGTATAATTAATGGAAATGGTATAAAAAATGGGAAATTGAAAAGATATATGAATGAATGGTGTAGTTGGATTTGTTTAATCACTTACCTATGGAAATTTGATGAATTATCTGTTATAAAGATTGCATATCTGTATTGGGCTATTAGTGGAGGATAGCTATGATTGTTGTAGAAATTGCATGAGGATTATGTGAATTAAAAGTAATCACTTAAATTGTGTCATTGAATATGACTGTATGATAAGGCATTGAATATGCATAGTTGATAGTCATTGAATATGACGATACTTTTAAATACATTATATATGTATAACATTTTGGGAGGAGAAAGGGGATGTATTCCATTGTTTGGGAGTAGATAGGGGATGGACTCCATTGAGAATTAAGTTGGCCGAAGTGTCCAAGGTAAAAGTCCTAAAATCTTATGTATACATGGGTGCCGATCTCGCGGACGAAATTTCCTTAAAATGGCATTGTTGAAGTGCTTGTATGATAGTTATGTGGATTGAGAACCACCGAGTTGTAGTCTCGGTTGGGGTTATCTAGAAAATTATACACTTGGTATATGACTTGAATGAAATGAATTAATTGCAAATGAATAAATGGAAATGGTTTGAGGTGTGAGTATCAGTATTGAATGGTCATGGGAAGAATGTACATTGGTCATAAATCTTGAATGTTTATCTGACACATATATCTTAGTTAAATCTCATATATTGTGTTAGACTATCTCTGTTGAGTTTTGGCTCACCCTACTTGGGAAACCATTTTCAGGTACCAGTGACATGCTTCCTCCAAGGACATAACTTGAGAAGACTTATGAGCTGGAGGCTCTATTTTGTTGTTTAAATGTTTAGATGTTTATTTAAGCCAAGGGCTTTATATGTACTGAGCTTATGACCCTATTTTATTGTAACCAAGTAATGTCTTGGAAAGATATAAGCTCGTAAGGCATTTATTTTGTTGTAATTAACTGGTATTACATGTTATAAATTTAGAATAAATATTTATGAATGTATGTTGCATGTATTATCTTTTGTAATCACGAACTCTAATGAACGAAAGTATATCAATTATATTGTGTTCACTTTTCTTATGAGTGGATTATTTGTAATTTTTTTTAGGGGCGTTACAAATAAAAACAAAAGAATACAAAAAAAAAAAGTGTTAATTAACAATTAACAACTGATTTTTGTAAATAAAAAAAGAAAAATACAAAAAAAAGATGGAAGTGGAACTAACAAAGGCTGGCGAAATTGGGTAGGGGTAATTGGGAGTGGGGCTAGAGAGAGATGTAAGCATTTCTCCATAAATTGACCCACATGTCACATGATTTTTATTTTTATTATTATTATATAATTGGCTTGCGAAATTGAAATTGAAATTGAAATTGAAATTGAAATTGGGTAGGGGTAAGTGGGAGTGGGGCTAGAGAGATGTAAGCATTTCTTCAGAAATTGGCCCACATGCTACATGGTTTTTATTTTTATTATTATTATATAATTATTGTATATATTTTATTCAACAAATTAATTGGGTAATTAACATAGAATATGCCCACTACGGAATAAAGTGATTTCATCGAAATTATAACTTTCTAATGATGACAAGTTATGAGAAATTACACTTAGATTATGGGTCTAAGTCTATTTATATATATATAGCCTTTAAAACACAAACGTGTTGTGAATATAATAGAATTAAAACTCTGCTCCTTTTACTTTTCGATATGGTTCTGTGAGAGTGTGTAGGGTACTTATAAATTTGTGAGTGATTTTATTTATACATTTAAGTATTGAGCAATCAAGAATGCGATTCAAAAATTTGAACATGACAAGATGTATTCATATTTTTTATTAAATTATTTAAGTTCTCACAAGAGAGACATGTTTGGTACAAATTCTAGCAAGCTCAAAATAACTCATCCTTTATTTTTTAAAATAGAAATTGTCTCAAAATGAAAAACTATAAACAAATTCATGAGCTGTACCAAACAATTCCAAAGAGAGAAGCGGCATTTTTATCATTTCATAAGTGGATTCCATCTTTTGTAATTATTTTTTACTCTATCATTTTGTAATTTTTCCCTAAATATTCTGGAAAAAAAAAAAAAACTAATTTTAAACTGCAAAGGAGAAAATTTTGAATACATAAAACCCCTGACCCTCATCAATTTTTTATAACAAGAAAGCAAAGAAAACTGCAGTGATATTAAGTACCCACCCAACAACATTACTTATAGAAATAGTTCTCCAAGGATTCGGAGTTTTAATAGAATAATTGTCCATGGTTTTCCAAAGATCCAAACCATAACAAGTTCAAATCGTCAAACAAACATACAAAAAACTAAAACAAACTGATTGGATGGATTCCTAGGAGAGGAATATGCATACCATGGCTGGTTGGTTGTTCTCTACTGCTTAACATGGCAACCATCCTGTCATGTAATTATTCACACTCGGCCCTGCTGCTGCTGCCGCCGCCGCCGCCGTTATTGGATCATTCTGGTATCTGAAATTCAATGAAAAACAATTAATCATCAAGGACACAAATTTTCATTATTTATTAACAGAAACAAAAAAATAAAAGAAGCAAGAAAACATCAATGCGAAAAGAACACATCCACGTATGTTGGCACCTAAACTCCGCTAATCATGTGCTAACCGAAGCCCAAAAGAAGAAAAGTTAGCAAGAGACCAACAAGAAGCAAGAAGCCAAAACAAGTCGAAAGAGAGGAAGACAAATTGTCCAAAACACCAAAAATGAGGTAGATTCGTAAACATTCACATGGTATCTGCAGGAATGAGATTGTTGTCTTCAAATCTCTTGGTCTCCTTATCCCCAAACATTTATGTGTTGTGTTTGGTTAGGGATTTAAAAATGAAATGAGAAATGGAGAAAAAAATTATATTATCAGTGGTGCTACATAAACCAATTAGTGTAACAATTAGTATTTTGACATTATTATTCACTCCATCCATTATACAAGTTACAAATACCTAAAACCTTTAAAATTATATCACATCATTTGTTAGTATACTAGTTAGTAAACTAATTAATATATATGGCATTATTCATTATGTTATATTTCATTGGTATTTGTCTCATTTGTTTCCTTTTTATTTTTAAATCTCTACCTAAATCTATATCCAAACACAATCTCAAAAGATAGGGAAACAAAGAGATTTGAGATTTGAGAATCTCTTGCCTAATTGAATTCCAAATATTTTTGTTTTTAATGCACTCTCAACTACACGATGTTGTGAGAATCTTGAAACACAAAAGATTTAAAACACGTTCGCGCGACTAAGAGTGCATCAAAATATGATTACCCTTCTAACTGTCTACTTTCTGTACTTATATATCTGGGAATAAGAAGATGAATTAATTTTATTTTGTGTGAAACCCTTTTGCTAATATCTGCATGACAAATTAATAGGAATTTCACTTCATCATAATTTGAAACTAGGAATTTGTTGAAGTAACCGTTATAATTTGAAACCAGGAATTTCACTTCAATTCCAAAAAGTTATATATATATATATATATATTGCGTACGTAACCATTTTATAATTAAAAGAAAAGCTATACAAGCTCTAAAATGCGGCAATTAAAGATCAAAAGACCTAACTTCTAAAATAAAATTCCTCAGCCTGAGAAACTATGTCATAGAAACTAAATCATGTCATCAGCTCGATTCAAATTGTCAACACTTTTAATGAATATTTTTTCTAAAAAGATAATATTTGTATTTAAAAATTAAAACAAGCTATAAGATTATGCGCCATAATAATTTAGGGATTGTTTGACATTTCTTACTGGGACATATTTTTTATTTTATCTTATTTGGATCACATTATTTTTTTTTTATCACTTTGCATATTTTTTTATGAAAAGTTAAAAAATATATATATTTATTTAGATCATTTTAAATAATCTGCAGTGAAATAAAAAAATAAAAGAAATTGAAACCAAAGATAAATGTTATTTGGACATACCCAATTTGTAATGTGGGTTCACACTCCAAGGGGTGAAAGAAGGTGTCACCCTGAGGCTGAACTGGTTGTCTGCCGTAGCCCACATCTTGTGCACTTAGATTCCACTGGAGTGAATTTATTGGATTTCCTCCTAACAGCTGGCAAAAGCACCACCCAAAAACTCAACGCAGATTATTTATTTATAAAAAGCCATAATACTCTTTCAGGTTGGTTTGGAAAGTGGTTGCCTTTTTAATTTTTTTTGACTATTTTAGTTTGGGCTAAAAAGTCTAATTTAAGAAAGATTTTTTAGTTTTTTTGACTTTTTTTTGTAAGAGAAGAGTGTAATGATTATAGATTAGAAATGATATTTTGTTTTTTATGGAAAAAATAATTTATTTTATCTTTTGTAACTAAAATATCCAAATTAGCCCTTCCCAAACGGACCCTCAAGTGTTTAGTCAATTCATTTGATACAGTGAGAGACGAAAATTAAATTCCAGACTTAAAATATGTAGTTGAATAGTTATAATAGTATGCATGGATATATGCTAAGATTTCATACTCTGTGCATAAGATTTCCTAGGTGACTATCACGATTCCCAATTGTCTGATTTGGTATTGTATGTGAGTTTTGATAGTATAAGAGCATCTTCAATCGTGAGCTAAAGTTTTCATCAAATCTGAATAAACAAATGACTTTTTTCTCAATCTGATACCGAGTACTCCAACGGTTGATTTTCATCAAATTTTCATCAAATCTATGCCGGGATAACCGGTTGGTCGACCGGTTAAGCCAAAAAAATTTTTTTTTGAACTTTTTGAACCTTTTAGTGGTCGACCGGCTGGTCGACCGGTAAGGTAAAAAAATTTTTTTTTTTTTTTCAACTGTTTGACCTTTTTTTTGAAACTGTTGAACCTTTTGGTAGTCGACCGGTTGGTCTCCCCCAACGGTCATGCACAATGTTTTGATGAAATGCGGAGTCTGTCCTCATTTTGGTGAAACGTTTGGTGAAATCTCGATTTGATATCAATTTGGTGAAACCGTTGGAGCATGAAAAAGTGTTTTTTTTCACCAAATTTTAAATTTGATGCCAGATTTGGTTCAGGATTGGAGATGGTCTAAGAATCATGCGAATGGGGAAAAAAGTCAAGCACACATCAATTAGCAGCAATGCTATGCATAAAAAATAAATAAATAAATAAATAAATAAATAAAATTATATGCGTTTGTTACGTAACGTCGTGGTTAGTAGGATACATAAAGTATGTCATTTTTAAAAAATGCCAACAGTTCTAAAAATATTCAAAAAAAATATTTACAAAATGCTCATGATTAAAATGTGTTGATTAAATTTATTTTGGAGTTACCCATATCACCCCCAATTTAAATTTACATTATAGGTGAGCAATTTTTTTTATGCATTTTTTCTAAATACTTTGTATTTTTACTAGAAGCAATAAAACTATGTGCACAAAAAAAAAAAAAGAAAAAAAAAAAAAACCAAAGAAAAATAAATCTGTGATCATTATTATTGTGGGTGGTGATCCCCATCACATATGCATATTTATGTGATTTCTTTCTATATAGGTAAAATAAATAAATATATCTTCTGATTATTAATTCGACATCAAGAATGTAGGTGCATACCCTTTGTTTCAGTGTATTGTTTGCTTCATTAAGTGCGTGTTCCTGCAATTTAAGAAATTGAAACAGATGAATGAAGTTGGTGAGGAATCTGCAATAAATAAATAAGAAGGAAGCTTCACAATCTTTTCATGTACCTTTCTTTGAAGATCTGTGAGCTGATCCAGCATGTACTGGGTCTGCAGGCAGAAATACAGGGATTCAAAATTTCTAAACTAGTATATCTCTAAAAACAATTTTTAAAAATAATAAAAAAAAAATAAAAAAACACTCATAATTTTTATGTTATTATTATTTTTTGTACAAAAATAATGTTTGAAAATTCAAAAACATCTTTTTGGTGTTTATTTTCACCAAACTAATTTTTAGTACTTTTTAGAAATAGATTTCGTACGCAATTTGCTTGGTTAATCATTTTTAGAAATAGATTTTGTTTGGTTAAGCATGATAAACAGAAAAGTTTTTTTTTTTTTTTTGATCGGCAAACAAAATAAGATAATATATATGAAAACACTATTACATAAGGAACATCCTACATAGCTTTTTGAAACCAAAACAGAAGATGGCATCAAATAGCTAACCCACCACCCACTAACAATACAGCACAGCAGTTGGTGAGAGACCACCATAGCCAAAACAGGGGAAAGGAACAAGTAACACCAACAAAGAACCAACAACAGGCCCCAGAAACAAATGCACAAAAATACACAATCAAAAAGTCCAGAAACCCAGTAGGTAAAACACAGGTTGCAGCTCAGTAGCAGAAAGCAGCAGCAGCAAATCACTAGAAAATACACAGGTTGCAGATCAGAAGCAGGAAAACAACAGCAGCAAATCACTAGAACATACACATGCCATGCACAATTTCACACAACTCTGCTTACACCAATCCTCCGAATGAAGAGAAGAAAATAAGAAATAAGAGGAAACGCTAAACACATTCTAGCAGCTGCACATAGGCTCAACCTATCCCTCTTCTACAAAACTTTATTTGTTGAAAGTTAAACAAGAAATCATTAACAGAGAAAGGCAGCTTCGGGTCAGCAGCTCTAACCCACATAGCAGTCTTGGATTTAATAAGATCACATAGACCATGCAGATCTGGTTGTCTATCAGAGAACACCACCTCATTCCTGTGTTTCCAAATAGACCACAAGGAAGCTATAGGCAACACATTCCAGACTTTTCTCTCAAAGCTATTACCTGAAAACCCGGCCCAAAACTGTAAAACTCCATCCACTGTTGCCGGCATAACCCACTGAGATCCCCACCAGAGAAATATATCAGCCCACACTCTCCAAACAAAAGGACACCACAGCAGAACATGATTAACGGACTCTGCTTCAGCTTTGCAAAACACACATTGGGTATTAGTAGTAGCCGGAATGACACCAATCCGCTGAAGGAAAGATGACGTTTTTATCCTTTGACGCCAAGCTAGCCACACAAAAGCTTTTGCTCTAGGAGTCGAGGCATTCTGCCAGATCATCTTGGAGATAGAACCATAGTCATTAGATTCTAGGCTATTCTCACACCACCTATATGCAGACGAGACGCTAAAGCAACCCGAGTTATCAGCCCCCCAACAAAAAGCATCAACCTTATCATCTCTCAACTCACGATCGTTGCTTACCAAATTACACAAATGAATCACCTCTTCCTTTTCCCAATCTCAGAGCACTCTATTAAAGCATACCTCCCAATCGTATACACTCCTTCTTAAATCAATCACTTGCTTAACTGTTTTTAGCTTGTTAGGGGAGATACGATATAGTCGAGGAAAATCATCTTTTAAACACCTAGAACCATCCCACTTATCCTCCCAAAATAGAGTTTTATCCCCGTTACCAATCAATATGGAAGTGTTGCTGATAAAGAAACTAAGCAGGCCAGGGGTGGAAGCTGCCACAGAGAGTATATCCTTCCATAACCGAGAATGCATCTGGGAGGTTTCCGTATTTGGGAACCACTTGCTGCCTTGGATGTTATATTTCCCACATACAACTTTCTTCCACAACAAATTCTCATCACCTCCAAACCTCCACCACCATTTAAGTAGCAAGCAAGCATTAACATCCCTAAGACTCTTGATGCCTAACCCTCCTTTAATAACACTTCTAGTGACTTCGGACCATTTAACCATGTGAATCTTGCTCTTGATCACCGATCCACCCCACAAGAAAGCAGCTTGAATCTTGTCTAGCTCTTTAGCAACTCCTTCCGGCATCTTAAATAGAGAGAGATAATAAACTGGGAGGCTAGACAATACTGCTTTGATAAGAGTTAGTCTTCCTGCGAGGGATAAGAACCTCATTTTCCAACTTGCCAACTTAACTTTAACTCTATCCACTACAGGTTTCCAAGTCTTCAACCTCCCGGGATTAGCCCCAAGAGGCATCCCAAGGTACTTAAATGGAAGCTTTTGACATTTACAATTCAGCCTATCAGCAAATTCATCCAACAAGACATCTTGTACCCCGATGCCAGAAATTACACTTTTGTGATAGTTGATCCGAAGCCCGGAGATTAGTTCAAAACAACGCAGAATCCTCTTAATATTCATCACTTCCCCCCAGTTTGCCTCACAAAAAATAATAGAATCATCAGCGAATTGAAGATGGGACACAGAAATTGCGTTAGCCCCAAGAAGAGCACCCTTGAATAAATTTAACTCCCTAGCCCTTGTCAACAAGATGTTAAGACTACCATATTGAAAAGGAAAGGGAAAGGGGATCCCCTTGCCTAAGGCCTCGAGATGGGCTAAACTCCGATGTGGGGGAACCATTCACAAGAACGAAGACACGAATATTGGATATACACTCCTGCACCCAAGCCAGCCACTTTGCTCCAAAACCAAAATTCTTCATCATGGATAGCAAAAAGGACCAATTAACAGAATCATATGCCTTTTCGAAATCAAGTTTCAGAATAACACCACTTCGTTTGGTTTTCTTCCACCAATCAACAATTTCATTTGCAATAAGAACTCCATCAAGGATACTTCTACCTCCCACAAACGCTGACTGCTCTTCACTAATTACTCTAGGCATTACCTTCTTTATTCGATTAGCCAAAACCTTAGACAGAATCTTATACACAGACCCAATTAAACTGATTGGTCGGTAGTCCCCAAGACTAATAGGATTCTCCTTCTTAGGCACTAAAGTAATAAAAGAGCTGTTTATCCCCCCCACCAATTTACCATACCGGTAAAAGTCTTGCATAAACTGGAGAACCTCTTTCTTTGCAACCTTCCAACATTTCTGAAAGAACAACATATTGAATCCATCTGGCCCCGGAGCTTTATTCCCATCGCAACTTCTAACTGCCGCCCAAATTTTTGCCTCAGAAAATTCTGCCTCAATGCAGTCCTCAACTCCTGGACTGCCTATAGATTTAAAACTACCCCCCAACTTTGGCCTAGAACTCCACACTTCAGTGAAATGGGCTTTGAAAAAGTTAAACACCTCAAGTTTAACTCGGACTGGCTCATCATAAACAATTCCATCAAAATTCAAAGAGCCAATGGCATTTCTATTCTTCCTACAGCTTGCCATGACATGGAAAAATCTGGTATTTTTATCCCCTTTATGCGCCCAGTTTAACCTTGATTTTTGAAGCCAGATCCATTCTTGCATCTTACTTAATTTCCACATCTCATCTCTGATTTCCCTTTTGCTCAATTTCTCCACGATAGATAGCTCTCTAGTTTCAGTTATCAAATCAAATTCATGTAGTTTCTCTTCAGCACTCTGTAACTTCACAGATATATTTCCAAACACTTCACTATTCCATCTCTTCAAAACTTGTTTGACTTGTTGGAGTTTTTTAAGCATTACAAAACCACCCCAGCCTGTGATTTGTGACTCTTCCCATGCCTCCTTGACCACTTTAGAGAATGTAGGATGTATGGTCTAGGCATTCAAAAATCTGAAGGGCTTAGGTCCCCAATCCCTATCATCCTCTATTAACAAAATTGGACAATGATCAGATACAATTTTTGGCAACCCCCACAATTTAATATTAAAGCTTTCAATCCATTCAGGGTCCAGCAGAAACCTATCAATTCTACTCCATATCGCACCCTCCTGAGCATTACACCATGTAAATTTTCTTCCAATCATTGGGACATCTGTGAGCTCGCAAGAATCAATAAAAGCATTGAACTCTCTCATTCCCCTATCCCTCCTTGACACCCCTATACGCTCACTAGTCAATCTAATTTCATTGAAGTCCCCCCCCAGACACCAAGGGCTAGGAAAAATACTTCTAAGTTGTTTAATAGTTTCCCACAACCTCCCCCTCCTACTTACATCAGTAGGGGCATATACATTCATCAAAACACAATTAAAGGAATGATAGATAATAAACAGAAAAGTTAAATACCCATAATTTATGCATGCAGAATGATAATGTAGGATTCGGATTCAATTCTTATATAGTGAGACATACACTTAAAATAAATTTGAATCACTTTAATTTTCTCAATAAAAGTCTAGTCATAAACTCTGGATCATGTTAAAATTAAAATCACCTCAGTTTTAGTTCTCAATTCAATATAAAATTTCCAATACTGGCCAAGTTTCTGAAGTAAAACCCTTTTTAGGCTTGGCCATGCTTATTACTCCTATTTTTATAGAATCCCATCATGCTGACCTATACATTTTTATTTATTTTTTTATATATTTTAGTGATTTAATTATGTATATATAGACTTATTATTTAGACAATTATTTGTTATTTCATGTTTAAATTTGCAAAAAACGTTTGACACTTAAAACTCTATGAAATTATCCATGACAAGTGAATACTCTATAAATGATTTTAAGGCTGCAATGGCAGAGAATGCTGTCTAATCTCAATTTACAGTGGGAAGATCAAGTACCCGTGTCGATCTGATATGCTTCAATGACATATCAAGCTGCCTTTCCAGTGACTCAAGCTCCTTGCTGTTTAGGGGGCCAAGATCCTCACCCAGGAGGTTCCTAACATGTTCCAGTTAAAGAAAATTATCATAAATATTCTAACCCTTTCAAGTAAACAACCTTAATCAACAAATTGTATTTATTTTTTGCTGATAAAAAAACCAAAAAAACAAAAAAGTTACCGTTGGGATCGTTGGAGGGCTTCGTAACGTGCTTTAAGTTTCAAATACTCCTGCTGACTACTCAACTCCTACAACCATAGTTAAAACAATTTATGTGGGAAGATCATGGAAAGCACTGAATGCCCAACACTAGAAACAATAATACTATCAAGCTCAACTTGTGAGTGCTTGTTGTCTTCTCAGTTTTGGGTTCTAAATGTTAACAGAACATAACATTAGAGTATATAAATTGTTCACAAATGATCAAAATTAGTTTACATTAGAAGTGCTATAGCCCAATAACATTGAAATAAATTAAAAAAAAAAAATGAAATACATTGATAAATAAACTTGAATGTAATGGAGCTTAGCATGCATATTCATAGAGTTTTTGCATATATTTGGATTTGTAAGATATAGTTATGAAGTACCAGCAAAGGTAGTAGTGCAAAAAGCTCATGGTTTATGGGTGGATGATAAAAAGTTAGGCATGAAATTTGCTGAGTTCGAAAGAAACAGAGAGCAGGGGCAGTTCTATTTTCAAAAACCACAACAACCACACCCCAGAGAGGAGGTTCATAGAGGCCCATATCCTTTCACCAGTAAGAAGACATTTGCAGACGTAGTAAGAGGCATTCAGGAAATGTGCAGTTATTCTGTTATAGTAGAGGTAGAGGAGTATGGTAATGGGTGGCTCTATAACAGTGTTGTAGTTCGTCTAAAAGTCAGATATGTTAACATTAGTCTGAAGATTGAACTTGATGAAAGAGGAATAGATGGGCTTGAAGTTAGAAAAGGTGGATAACGAGATGTGTTATCCTTCAAGTCCAAGGAGGAAATGGAGACAAAAATGAAGGCCATCAAAGATATTATTGAAGATTGGTGTGAAGACATCATCCAATGGAGGCTAGAGCTAGCTTTTGCACATGAGAGACTAGTATGAATTAGTTGTTATGGCATTCCATTACATTTATGGAATAGGTCCAATTTAATTAAGATTGGTAGCTTATGGGGAGAAGTTATTGAAGGTGCTGAATTCATGCCTCAGTCTTTCGATTATGTTAAACTTAGGATAATCACGAAGTGAATGGAACCTATTAACAAGGTTATCAACCTGGAGTCTAAGCAGTCTTCTCATCCAGTGAGAGTTTTAAAAGATCAGGCAGTAGTAGCAAAAACAATCAATCAGTGCTGCAGATGTAAGAAACATTAAGATGAGGAGAAGGATCATAGCTCAGATAAAGAGGAGGAGGATCATGACTCTAACAGAGATGGTAAGCCATTACAGAACCACATTGATGAGTCAACTCACCCTATAGGAGGTGAGTTAGCTCAGGGATTTGAACAATACAAAATTGAGGCCAAAGGAATGAAGACACGTGGGGATGACAGTGTAATAGAGGTGGACAAAGGATCACAATGGAAGAGTGATATGGAAGTGGCAGAGTCATGCAGCATGGTGGGTAAGGAGCTCAAGACAGAAGCATGCAAAGAACTGGTGGCAGTTAGCAGTGCATTTAATGACTCAAAGCCAGCTAATTAGGGTCATGATGGGCAAGTTTACACGCCTGGTTTTATGAGAAGTTTAAGTGGCTCAAGTCTAAATAGGACTGGGCTGAGTTTGGAAGTGGTTTTGGGTCACAATAATTTGAATCATGAGTTAAGTGGGATGAATGAAGTTCAGTTTGGGCTTTTGCTCTGTGATGCCCATGTAAACAAAAGAGTTGTTGGTGCTGGGCATGAGATTAGAGAGTTCAGTGTTTCTCAGACATAGGATGTCAGCTCAAAGTACAGGTCTGTAGCCTTGAAAAGCAAAGGTAAGGCAAAAGCAAAAGGAAAAGAGAAGATCAGCTATATCTAGCCAAAAAAGGGTTTCTTCGGTCTGGAAAAAAGAATGGGATTGAAGGGTGCATCAATAAGCAAATCAGCCCCAAAAAGAGCTCTGCTTAGAGCGTCTGTAGCTGAAGCCTCACTGTTAGCTTCAGTTGATAGTGGAGGGGATGGAGACAAAAGAATCTTGGATGAGGCACAAGCATGTTTGCAGATAGGAAAATTATTGGGTGTGGAAATGAATGGAAAAGAAGCTGAAGTTCTAAAAAAGATTGTGGAACTTGAAGTTAAAGATATAAGAAAGATAGAAAGGGGTAATGGTGCAGTAGCCTAAACTATATCCATTGAAGAAGGCTTATAGGTGTATATTTAATTACTATGAAGATCCTATCTTGGAATATTAGAGGAACAGGTAGACAGGAAAAGAGGGGGAAGATAAGGAAAATTTTGAAGGAAACAAATGTTGTTGTAGCTTTATTTCAGGAAACCAAAAAATATGTAGTAGTAGAAAAGGAAGTGTGAGCAATGTGGGCAAGAAACAAAATGGAATATTTGGCTGTGGACTCTGAAGGCCTAGCTGGGGGACTTCTCTGCATATGGGATCCAGAGGCATTTTAATTTAAGAAGTGTTGTTGTAATAGAATATTCATTTTGCTCTCAGGTACTCTATTTTCTTCTTTTAATTGTGTTATACTTAATATATATGCACCTAATGAAGTGGGAAATAGGGGAAAGCTGTGAGATTACTTGTTAAAGCTTAAGAGGGAGTTTTCTAACCCATGGTGTTTATGTGGAGATTTTAATGAAATAAAAAGCATAGGTGAAAGGAAGGGTTGCTTTAGAAGAGATAAAAGAATGAAAGAGTTCAATGAATTTATTAACAAATGTCAAGTTCATGATCTACCATTACTTGGCAGAAAATATACCTGGTGTAACTCACTAGCAGGAGAAAAGTGGAGTAGAATAGATAGGGTGTTAGTGGATCCTAAATGGTTGGAGGTGTTCAATTTAAAGCTATGGGGTCTCCCAAGGCTCATTTCTGATCACTGCCATCTGTTGCTAATGGAAGACAAATGGGACTGGGGGTCCTAAGCCTTTTAGAATCATTAATGCTTGGAGTTTACATCCAAGTTTTCCAGCTTTTGTGGAGAAGACCTGGAAGGAGGCTGAAGTTAAAGGCTATGTTGGTTTTGTCCTACAAAAGAAGCTTAAAATATTGAAGGTAGAATCAAAAAAATGGCATAAAGAGGTATTTGGGAGTGTGAATGTGCAGTTAAAGGAAGCAGAAGAGGAAATACATCTTTTGGGTTTATCTGCAGAGTCTAGAGACCTAGATAATACAGAAAAAGCCAGAAGATGAGTAGTTAGAGATAAAGTATGGAGGTTAAGCAAAATGGTTGAGTGGTTGTGATTGCAAAAATTAAGGCTCAATTGGAACTTGAAAGGTGATAGAAATACCAGATTTTTCCATGTGATGGCCAAGGGTAAACAAAGTAGAAATGAGATCTCTTCAATTTCTATTGGGAATGTTGAGTATGAAGATCCTGCTCAAGTTAGGCAAGCAATCTATGACCACTTCAGAAAGCAGTACACAGAGGATTGGAGAGATAGACCCAAGCTAGGTGGTCAGTTTAAATCAGTTCATGAATGCCCTGGATTTGAAAGATTGGAAATAGAATTTTCAGAGGCAGAAATCAGAGCTGCTGTGATGGCAATAAGACCCTGGGTCAGATAGTTTTAACTTGGCTTATTTTCAAAAAATTTGGAAAATATTTGAAGTTTTTTAAGGAATTTCATAGGAAAGAAAAGTTGGTTTTAGGAATTAGTAACTCCTTTATTTCACTAATACCAAAGGTTGAAAATCCTGTTGGGCTTCGAGACTATAGACCAATAAGCCTAGTTGGTTCAGTATATAAAGTTCTAGCAAAAGTTCTGTCAAGTAGACTAAAAGGAGTGCTTACTCACATCATCAGTGATACACAATTAGCTTTCATAGGAGGTAGAAACATTTTGGATGGTATTTTAATTGCTAATTAAGTAGTGGACGGATGGAGAAAAACCAAAAGGAGGGGAGTGATTATCAAGCTTGATTTTGAAAAGGCTTTTGATTCTGTAAATTGGTGCTACTTATCATCTATGCTCTTGAATTTTGGGTTTGGAGCAAAATAGATTAGTTGGATAAAAGAATGTGTCACCTCTGCCAAACTTTCTGTGTTAGTTAATGGTTCACCAACGGAGAAGTTTTGCCCTCAAAAGGGCTTAAGACAAGGTGACCCTTTGCCTCTATTTTTGTTCAACATAGCAGTTGAGAGCCTTAATTTACTTATGTCAGGAGCACAACAAAGTGGCCTGATTAAAGGGGTTAAGGTTGGTTTTAGTGGAGTGTTGTTATCACATTTACAATTTGCAGATGATTCTATATTGTTCTGTGAAGCTGAGGAGATGGACATGTGCAATATCAAGAGGGTCTTAAGGTGTTTTGAATTGATTTCTATGCTGAAAATAAACTACCATAAGAGTCAGGTGTGTGGAGTTAATGTACCTGAGGAGTCTTTATCCAAATTTGTAGCTAAGTTACATTATAAATCCAAGGCATTTCCTTTGAAGTATTTGGATATGCCTTTGGGGGCTAATCCAAATAAGAAGGCAACTTGGAAGCTAGTTCTTGATAAAGTCAGAAGCAGACTAGTAGGATAGAAAAGGAAACTGCTATTATTCTCAGGAAGGCTCACTCTATTAAAGTTTGTGACCTCTGCCTTGCCATTGTTCTGTATATCTTTATTTAAAATGCCTATAGGGATAGCAAGAGAATTTGAGAAATTGCAGGCTGCTTTCCTTTGGGAAGAGTCATAGTCAAGAAAACCAATTCACTTGGTTAAATGGGATGAATTAACAAAGAGTGAAGCAGGGGGGGCTTAGGCATTAGGAGAGTTAGGTTGGTAAATGATTGTATGTTATTAAAATGGCGGTGGAGATTTGGCATAGAGAAAGATGCTTTGTGGAGAAAGATTATTTACAGCAAGTATAATCTGGATGTTAAAAGCTGGTGTCCCTCTTCTATCTCAAGCAGCAAATACTCACATGTGTGGAAAGGAATCATCTCTATACCGGAGAGGAGTAATAGTCTGGTAGTATTCTATTATAACAATGTTCATATCAAGGTAAGGGATGGTAAAAGAACAAACTTCTGGAAGGACAATGGTGTAGCAATTATTGCCTGAAAGATGAATTCCCTATTCTTTATAGATTGGTGACGGAGAAGGAAAAAACCCTGAGATCAATATATGACAGGAGGGTTGCTTTAGGGAATTGGAACTTTCAATTTAGAAGAAGGTTGTATGATTGGGAATAAAGGGAAGTAAGTAGGCTCAAAGTGCTTCTAGTGTCTGCCACTGGTTTATGTGATGATTTGGAGGACAATCTAGTCTGGTTAGCTGCAGGATCTGGTATGTCTCTATCTCCTATGTCTATCAAGTGAAATTGACTCCCTTGGTCCCTCCCTTATTACATATAAGTTTGTCTGGAACAAATTTGCACCTCCAAAGGTTCAATTTTTCTGTTGGTTAGCCTGGAAAAATAGATTCAAGACAGCAGACTTTCTTCAGAATATTGGAGTGATTCAAGCTAATGCTCTAGCCCTCTATGTTTTCTGTAAAGCTAAGATTGAATCTGCCTGCCATGTGCTGCTGTATTGTCATTTTGCATGGAAGGTTTGGGCTGCAATGATGGATTTGTGGGATTTGCAAGGGGCTCTACCAGGTTCTGTGGAAGCTATATTTCATTGGTGGGAATGTGATAAATTGAACAGAAAAGAAAAATTGATATGGAAGTGCATTCCCTTGGCTGTCTTATGGTCACTGTGGAAGCTTAGAAATGAGTGCCTTTATGAATTTGCTACACCTAAGTTGGAGGACTTGTGTGATTTGATGAAGATGTTGCACTGTGGCTGAACCAAAGATTCAAGGATTTTTATTTCACAATATAGGACTTCTTGACCAATCTGAGTCAAATAAGACGGAGTTTAGAGAGTAGATTTGTTATGGGCTGCTGATATAGAGCTCTTTGCTGTTGATATAGATTTGTTCTGGGCTACTGATGTGGAGTTTGGAGAGTAGATTTCCTTCCTTGGGTCGAACAGTATTGTGCTATCCCTTGGGTTAGTGTCTTACTAACTGTGGGTGGTGTTAGCTAATGCTCTTTGTCTTTTTATAGATAATTGTCAATGTATTTGCTTGATCATTATTAATAAAATTTCTCTTTGGCTGTTTCAAAAAAACTTTTCAGTGGCATTACAATAAGCTGAAGTACTTGATATCTAAGGGTCACTAATAAAATACTCTAAAGGCCAATGGTTTTTCACTGATGCTATTTGGTCAGAAAAATATCCAAAATTTGAATTGTGATGTGGATAAAAATGTAATTGGTGGTACAGTTGGAGTTAAACGAACAGTTTGACACTGAATCATACGATGTTGTTATTGAAGAAGCAAAATCAACCACATGTAATGATGCAGCAGTTGGGATGTGCCCCTCAAACAATGATGCAATCTCCACTGGCCTCTATCATTGTTGTATTAATGTTTTTTTGTTGTATTTGTTTTACCTTTTTCATCAATACAATCTTCCTTTTTTGCCAATTAAAAAAAAAAAAAACATAAAAATCAACCACATGTAACAATTTAATTTTTGTTAAATTTCGATTTGCTGTAAATGAGAGATTCACAAAAGGCCTTAAGGTAGTATTTGGTTCGGGAGATTGAGTTTTAGAGCATTCTTTGACCTCCCTGACCATTTTCCTAAATTAATGAGTGGTACTTCGTTTCCAATGTAAAGTCTTTTCATTTTTACGAAACCAAACATAAAATTGGATATTACGATGAAATAACCATTCAATTTCAACTTCATTCTAGTAAACTAGACCACTACACAAGGGATTTATAGAAATTTGTAAAAATAGAAATTTGTAAAATGCTATCTAGGGAATAAGTGAAAAGGGTGAGTGGGTTTTCTCTACAAATGCATCTCACTAACCTTTTATTGCAAAACGTATAATATTGATCACTCACCTTCTAATAATACTCAAATAATTATAATAAAAAATATTCACCTTCTAAAAAAGCAATTAAAACCCAAAATTTCATAATTCTTTTTACAATTCTCAACATAAATACAAATTTAATGTTAATTAAAATGAATCTAATCCACAAGCAACTGTGTTGTCTTTCTAGTGCATGCAATAGCATGAATTTCCATATTATTGTTGACACCAAACAATAATTGTCAATCAACTATGGCTCATCTGTTATGGCCAAGTCTCGTTAATTGATTGTAGTTTGTCAATTATGGCCAATCTAACTTCATTGATTGTAACCTATCGATTTTGATTGGTCAATTCAAATCATGATCAGCTTCAAAAATTTACTATGGCCATAATTATATTATTATTATTATTATTGCTAGCAGTGTTTTTAAGCTTGCGTGGGAGGAAAATGACAACGTGGATCATAGTGTCATGGCTCTGGAACAACATGGGATTTGGAACCTGAAGGAGGTGATTCAAAGCATAGTGGGTCATAGCACAAAGGAAAGAAAAGTGGAACATGGGGAGGCACTCCTTGGTGATAAGTTGAAAGATGAACATGTGTGACTTTATGCTAAGAATGTGGATTGATTCAAGGAACTATGGGTTGGTTTTTCATTTATTGAATAATTGTTTTGAAGAACTGCTTTGGGCAGTTTTCATTTGAAAATATGCCTATAAAAGACCAAGGGAGATACAAGAGAAGGGTCTTTAACAAAATTTACAATTCATGTGAAATCCAGAAGTAGTCTATCTTAATTTAGGAGTCATTCATCTTTAATTTAGCGTTTGTATACAGTTTGGCCCTGTCGATTATAATCATTTTCAGATTTGTAATTTGATTCTTGAAATTAAGTGATAAGTTTGAGTGTTATTCAACCGAATTTCATTTTGTTTGCATTTGTTTTTTCACATAATAACTTTCAAAAAGTCCTTCAATTTGTCAAGGCATAAGACATCAACCACATTACTTAATCAGTTTGTTTATTTGTGAAAATTAATTTTCCTATCAACTCTTCCTTATCTATTTGATCCAAATCAAATTTTTACTAACAATTACCTTAACCTTTTGTTACATTAGGAACAAAAAAAAAAAAAAAAAAAAAGAAAATTCCTTGTAGACAAGTAGGCTTAAACGTACTTAACGTACTAACTAGTACGTTTATAAACACCTAACATAGTCAATAATTCTCCTTATAGGCTCAAAAGTACTAAACAAGTACTACTACTGACATATAGTAAATAGTTGAAAGCAGCGTCATTAATTAAGAATGATGCACCAATAACTTTCAGCAAGTCAAGAGTTATATTGGGTCTTTATGAGTTGAATGTGATAGGGTGGACGTGCTTAGCAGCACTGTTGTTTGCAGGGGCTGCAGGATTCTTGGACTGTTTCTGGTGTTTGTTTTTGTTTGATTGCTGGTAGTTCTGTTTGGTGCCTTGAGATGATTGTGTTTGTTCTTGTTCAATGGTTTGCTTTCCACCAATCTTTTGGCTTGAGCTAGTATATGGCAGGATGTTTCTCGTGTGTCAACTTAATTGGGATAAAGAAAAGTTTCGTGATGCTTTTTGCCTTTTCCTTTTGCTTTATTGATGTTATTCATATTTTATATATGTTTGATGCTATCAATAAAAAAAAATTTTGTCGATAAAAAAAAATTGCAAGTCCCTTAAAAACTCCTATACAAACGAAAAATTATTGGTTGGTCTTGGGGCACCATGTGACCATACTCTACACCAATCACAATTCATTATATCCTCTCATATTCTCCAATCACTCAACACAAATTCATGAGTTTCATCCCTACCAATCACAGCACCATTGGGGCACCACGTAACAGTGCCCCAAAGACTAACTAATAACTTCTCCATGCAAACAGAGAAGTTATTGATTGGTCAAGGAGCAGTGTCATGTGACGCTCCACATGCATTATAATTGGTGGAAGAGATGGAGTTCATAATTTTATATTAAATAATTTAAAAATATAAAAAAACATAAACATTTATAATTGACCTATAACCACATGACGCTTGATGACCAACTAATAATTTTTCATTCAAACAACCTTTACCCCAGTTCAACAAAAGTAATAACAATCAAATGAAATAAGATGGTAAAGCAATTGAACCACGTGCATGGCATTGACAACTAAATACATGAATGGAAGGCAACAACCAAAGCAAAATAAAGTGAAAAAGATAGTGGTCTAATTTTTTTTTTTTTTTGTTGTTGTTGGGTATTGCTATGCCTGGAGTCTTGAAAAATCGTTTTTTTTTTTTTAAAAAAAGATTGGGTTTGCTATTGGGCCTATTGGTTCTACTTTTGAGTCCCGTTTCGATAATTTAAATCATTCATATTTTAGGATTCATCGAGTATATTATTCTTGCAAAAAATCAAGTCAATTTGATAATAACAATCACGTGTTCAGATCAATTTTATACAAACCGTTTATTTTCTTACCATTTATTTATTTTTTCATACAAAACTGATTCAAGCACATGGTTGCCATTATCCGATTGACTTGATTTTTTGTAAGGATGATTTACTCAACAAATTCCAAAACGTGTACGGTTTGAATTATTGAAAAGGGTCCAAAAATAGATCCAAGAGACCTAACAACACCTCTCCAGTCTGGTTAAGGACTTAGAGAAGTCCAGTCCTTAAGAAAATCTCCATTTTTTTAGTGGTGAGAATACTTTAATCAGGCTAAGGTCAATTCAGAAAAGGGACAAAGGGCAATTTCATGAATCACCACATAATTTGACTTCTAAATTTGAATAAGAATTTGTTTTGCCAAGTCTCAAAGAATGCAAGAATCATCATCTATATGATGATTTTTTAGGTCAAATGTATCACAAGATTGTTATTAGTTGCTATCAGCCTACTTCTAACCCTAAATCTTTAACCATAAAACAAAAAGCTAACTCTTTTAGAACTTTCATGCATAATATTTCAAATAGAATTAGTTTTTCACCAATCAATATTTGTTACCATTTTATTTCACTACATGTATATGGCAAGATATGGCAAATATTTCACTATATTTATCACTAGTCAATTTTTCTTTTGCTAATTAAAAAAAAAAAAAATACAATATGACAAGATATATGTTTTTCTTATTTATTTATTTTTGTTTATTTTTTTTTCAAATGTGGAATCAATCACAAACATTCAACAAAGTAGAAACACAAAAAAGTGGTAAAATCTGGTGACATAATATTTTTGTATAGATTTTTCAGCTTTAGTCCCCAAAATGCATTGACCAAGTGCCGTATGTCAATTTATTAAAAAAAAAAAAAATACAATTTACAAAAAATTAATGAAAAGGCTGGTGATACGATAAATTAGGGTGAACAAAATCAGATTATAAGATTACTACCAAAATAATGGAATCAAAATTCAATCCTACCAGTTGACAAGAGGATAGTTCTTGGTAATTTCAAAAAAGTTACTGGCATTGCCTAATTTAGGACACGTCTAGTTATATTTGGTATTTACTTGGCTGTCAAGACCAAATAATTTAGCCAAGTGTCTGAATTTCCTCTTCCTCATACAAACTTGCCCTTTTCTTACCAACATAAAAAATCTCTTGATTGAAAATTTACTCCCCAAATTTCCTCCCAAAATATTTCATCTCTCCTCTTTCTCTGATATTTTCTCTCAGTTTCAGCATCATGTTTTTAAAACCCTTCTCTCAGTTTCAGCATCATGTTTTTAAAACCCTACTTAGTTTTTACATCAATGAAGTATCTTTTTGCTGATCAAAAAAAAAAGTTCCAACCCATGTTGAATGTTTCAACTTTCAACCCATAAAGACTTCATCACAAGTCTGCTTTCAGTATTCTCAGGTCTCCAATATTTCAGATTGCTAGATAGATACATTTTTATTATTTTTCTATGTATATTCATCTCATGTGTTGTTTATGGAGTATATATTTAATGTGAGCAGCAGAGGAGATATCTGGGGGTGTGGAGATACAGGGGTTTTATTGCCTGGTATCATCTGGTGCATCAATTGGTTTGTAGACGCAGGGGTGGTGAGAGGATGTATCAAATGATAATTGGGTTGCTATCTTTGATAGTCTGTTGCTTGTCACTAGACAATGGAAATTCGTAGTGGTTGATGTCAGAAGAGAGTTGATTGGGAGTGATGATTTTGTCTTTTTTATTGATGTTATATCATTCGTCTTGTACTTTGATTTTTATCAATAAATTTTTTTTACTGATAAAAAAATTGGAATGTATATTTGAAAAAAAAAAACTGTTTAATGTATTATTTTATAGTTCATGTCTATTTATTACATCAATTAATTGTTTTTCTCAATTTTTTGTTTTTTGTTTATTTTCTATTGATTTCAAACTAGGACCACATTTTTCATCAGGCAGACAATGGAAGAAGAGATGTTTAGTACGATTGAGGATGTCAAAATGAATGTGATTGTGGAGATTTCTGATCGGATCAGCCCGAGTCATCCAAAAAATGACAATATTGATTTCCCATCAAAATTCAAAGGTGTTGTGCCACAGCCAAACGGGCATTGGGGGGCACAAATCTATGCAAACCACCAAAGGGTTTGGCTAGGGACCTTCAAATCTGAGATTGATGCTGCAATGGCCTATGACAGTGCATCCATCAAGCTTCGTACAGGTGACAACCACAGAAACTTTTCATGGACCGATATCACTGTTCATGAGCCTAAATTTCAAAGCTTTCATAGTGCAGAAGCAATATTGAACATGATCAGAGATGGATCCTATCCATCCAAATTTGCAGATTTTATGAGGAGCCAAACGGGGGAACATGAAATAGGTCACAACCTAATGAGGATGCATGACCATGCAGGCTTTTCTTGTAAGTTACTTTTTCAAAAAGAACTCACACCAAGTGATGTAAGTAAGCTAAATAGGCTTGTCGTCCCAAAGAAATATGCAGTTAAGTACTTCCCTCCCATTGTTGAAAACACCGAAGAAAACACGGATGGTGGGAAGGTAGATGAGGTGCATCTCTTTTTCTATGATAGGTCGATGAGTTGGTGGAAATTTCGGTATTGTTACTGGAAAAGTAGCCAGAGTTTTGTCTTCACAAAGGGTTGGAATAGATTTGTGAAGGAAAAGGAATTAAAAGCAAATGATATCATTGCTTTCTACATATGTGAGGGTCAAGAAAAAGCGAAAGAAGCTCAGGCTTTCTATGTAATCGATATAGGGTACAACGGGGGCGCAAGAACTGATAGGGTGGTTGAGGGGATTGGCCAGAATGCTGACATGCAAGTAGATCTATGTCACGGGTTGGGACAATATTTTGACTGTAGGTTATTTAGGGAAGAGAAAGAAGAGTTTGGGGATCAGAAGGTGATTACAGGACTGGTGGAAGCACCAAATGTGAAGAAAAGTGTAAGACTTTTTGGTGTTGACATCAATTGAGTCAATTTTTTTTGTAGGGCCATTTCTTTTTTCTTTTTATTGTTCCATGGTTATAGTCCTTAATATGTTTGATGATTCATGTCAAGATTTTGGAGCAATTTTCAGACTATATCTAAGGTTAATGTTGGAATTGTTAGAAGCAGAGTTTTGGTGTGTTTTGTGCACACATTTATACGCAACTTATGATTAATAGTGAAGTCAATGTTTTTGATTAATAGTGAACTAGTTTTGTTTGAAAATGAATTACACATTATGCATTTTATCAAATACAAGTCTTCTATATGAAACCCTAATGCATCATAAAGAACATCTATTCATGTGTCTTCATGTGAAATTAAACGAAAATCCAACTAATAAACTAATATCTGGTTCTTTGTGACATTAACTAAACCACATTAGGCAATATAAATTTCATGTCTTATGTGTGTGCTTTTATCAACTCAAAATTACTAGTATTGAATAAAGAATTTATGATTATGCCTCACAGTACACTAAGCAAACACTTCTCAAGTTCATGCAAAAATTGATTTCATTTGATTAACCTGCTTCTCTTTTTCTTTTTTTTTCTTCTTTTGATCAGCAAAAATAAATTCCGTTGATGAAGCAACAAGGTACAAATACATTAATTCAACGCACTATGTCTCGATTTAGTAGCTGATCATTAACTCTGGGTCTCGATTTAGTAGCCGATCATGATTAGTCTTGTTTTGGGTGCCAACTTAGTTAGGATGCTTAACTTTAACAATGATGCAATTTTCTTTCCAAGCTATGTGTACCTTTTTCGTTATAATAAAATTCGTCTTCTTAGCTGCTCCAAAAAAAAAAAAAAAAGTCTGGGTCTCATTGGAGATTATTTAGTAGCCCTCAATTTTTATTTTTTACTTTTGAGGTTTTTTCTTCATTTGACACCTTGAGGAAGCTAAATTTGTCTAAGAGGCTGTATGCATATATTGCTATTCTTAATTTGGCTGTTTTGAAGATTGTTTTGTTCAGCTTTAATTTGGCTGTTTTGTTCTCTCCAATGGCTGCAACTAGATTGTTTTGTTCACTGCAATGGCTGCAACTTAGCATCTCAGAGTGGTGGTAATCAGCTCATTGGCTGCAACTAGTTTGTTTTATTCACTGTAGTTGGGATCAACTGTTGTTAGGTGGATCATTCATGCTGTAGTTTTTGTTTTGCTTTGTGTGTTGGTTTCTCACCAGCTTGGTGCTTGGTGCTTGGTGCTTGGAGCTTGAACTAGCTCCAAGCTCCTCTTTATTGATATATTCTATCATATATATATATTTTTTTTTTGATCGGCAAAATAAATCTTTATTGATGGAAACAAACAAAGTGATAGGTTACATCAATATATATATATATATATTTGCGGATCTGTTGGGCTGGTTCATGTTTTATTTGGTTGTTTGTTTCTGTTTTTTTGTTTTCTCTTCTTGTTGGTTTCTTACCAACTGGAGCATATATATATATATTGCTATTCTTAAGGTTTCAAGTATGCTGGCTCCAACCAAAAAAAAAAACAAAAGCTTCAAGTATACTATATTTATGGATACTAAGTTGTGTCATGCATATATACTATTTTTAGTGCTTGTAGTATGCCAAATTTATCACTACCAAGCTGTATCATATGCATATATGCTATTTTTAAAGCTTCAAGTATATTTTTTTTTATCAGCAAAAAAGTTTTATTGATAACCACGAAGTAATACAGAGTGATATAAAGTGATAGAAAAGCTTCAAGTATATTTATCAATACAAGCTATCTTAAAAGTACACCTAAGATTCTTTTCTGCCGAGAATTATTTAATTCTACTAATTTAGGCAAAGAAAAAGTTTGTAATGCACTATAATTTTTTACCTTTGTATATTTGAAAAAGTGTGTGAAGGTGGACTTGTATTTTTCTAGTTTTATTAATTTGGTCTCCATAGTTCCAATTGATTTGATTTTACCCATAAATTTTGCATTTTGTTTCAATTTGGTCCAATCAATAATGCATTTTGGAATTTTTTTAATAGAAATTGCGCATGTCATGTGGCTTATGTTGAGTGGCAAAATGGTCAATTCAACCATGTTCCCTATAAATGGAGAAGGAGGAGGAGAAGGTAGTGGAGGTGGAGGGGAAGGGGGATCACCTTTCTTTCGGAATCATGGTGAAGTAAAAATGTGTTTGAAAAGCTACATTTATGCTAACCTAAGTTATATCAATTGAATAAGAAACGAAGGATAAAAATGGAAAAATATTAAACGTTGAAAACCATTTTTATCCTTTATTTTCTTAATTGTTTTTATGTTACGCAACAATAGGGTAGAAACATGAGTAGCAATAATTATAATCTATGTTAAAATTTAATATTAAATAAAACAATTACCAAGGCCTCCCTTGCTGATACATTTGGCTCTGGTGCTCCGTAGTTGCACTTTTGGTACCTCTCAAGCGTTTTGAGCATGCTGGACATAAACTTAAAATATTTAGTAGGAGAGACAAAGACCTATTTCAAAAAGGAAAAAGGAGATATAAATTCAAATAAAGAACAATTCAAATAAAGAACAACTGATCATTCCAAAGAATTATCAACAAAAAAATTGCCCATAAACTTAAAATGTTTAGTAGGAGAGACAAAGACCAATTTCAAAAAGAAAAAAAGAAGATATAAATTCAAATAAAAAATGAGCGATCATTCCAAAGAATTATCAACAAAAAAAATTGCCCACGTTATTAAAGGATTTTTTAAATTTAGGTTTATTTTATTCTTTGTTAGGGTTCTACATAGGAAAGTCCCTAAGATATTATTTTTACAATAGACTTGAAATCCACAATACAACTCCTTTACTATTTTTGAAAACCCCCCCCCCCCCCCCTAATATGACTGGAACCATTAGTTTGCATTTTTGTGTTTTTTTGTTTTGGATAGTCATTAGTTTGCATTTCTCTTTGGTTTGAGAGAGTAGGGCTAGTAAAGAAGTGCTAACACATACAATGCATACGCGTGTAGACAAGACGCACACATTAAAAAGGATATGAGATGATGTGAAATAGTAATTTGCAGAAATTTATATTTTTAAATATTAAATTCTATCTTACGTTGGATTATAAATAAATAAATGAAGCATCCTTTGTTTCACACTGATATATAGGATATGGTCATTTAGTCATAAAAATCAGATTATTTCACTAGAAGTGATGCAGTGGGAAATGCAAAATAAAGAAAATAAGGTAATGATCTTTGAGTCTGTTGTTTCAATAATAAATACTGGAAGCAATATTCGTTAATTTACAAAGAACATCAATAATAAAGGCTTAACAATTGATGATTCTCAAAAAAAATAACCAAGATTAGAATAAAATAGAATAAATTTAAAATTTTATTGATCAGTCTTAAGGCTTACAATAATCATTTATAATGAAAGCAAACCTAATATAGTAGGAAACAATTGGAATTGTCAATTACTTAACTAGAAAAAGTAGAAATAAGAACGAAAATGATCAAAATGGAAATATTGAAACAAAAATAAAAATAAACTAATAGTTTAGGCAGCTATTTTTTGCTCAGCAAAGAAAATTTTCATTTTTTTTTTTTTTTTTGATCGGCAAAGAAAAATTTCATTTAACAGTATGAAATTAAAGGTACAGGACGATGACATGCATCGAGAGAGATTCGAAAAGTATAAAAATACCCCTACTACTGCTACTCGTATCCATGCAACCAACCCCTTAACCTCTCGATTTTTTAAAACAAAAAAAAGTTAAGAAGGACTTAACTAAAAAAAAGTTTAGGCAGCTATGATAATAGCATATTCAACATAATCGAATTCTAACTTCTAAGTTAAGAATAATTGAAGTTACAACTTTTTAAAAGCAGCAAAATCTCAAAATTGACCGCCTAAATAATGAAACTCACAAAAAATTCATCAGTGTCCACGGCAGAGCGATGAATCCTAATTACAACAACATTCTCCGTCAACATACCAAATTTTATACCATATTGATTATGTGCCGTTTGATTCCAACTAGCATTTTTTGTCTTTATTTGGCCAAATACGTATCTGTTTGGTTTTAAAATGGACGAATTACACTAACGGTCTATATAGTTTAGGATTTGTGTCATTTTAATCCTTAACTTTTCAATTGTCACACATTTGATCCATAATTTTGAATCTCGTTCCAAATAAGGACAATTGAAAATATCATTGTACAATTTCAAGAGCAAAGTCGTTAATTTTATAAAATATAAACTAGTTTAATAAAAATAAATATCAAAAAATTATTTTTGAATTTTTAAAAATTATTTTTACCTACCAAAAATAAAATTATATCAAATTGATAAATCTTTTACATACTTATTTATTTATTTTTACCAAATTAATTTTTAATATATATTTGAATGATGATTATGTAATAGTTGGTTGTTTTTATTTTCGTTAAATTAGTTTCTATTTTTTCAAAAGTCAAATATGGCAACAACTTTGATATCATTACTAAATCAATCCATTAAATTAAAAAATTCAAAATTAAAAACATTTCATATATTAAATATATCAATTACACATTAAAAACCTAATTTTTTTTATCAACAAAACAAAAATTTTATTGATGAAGAAAGCATAATACATGCAAAATTACATCAACAAAGCATGGAAGTGCAGAAAGTATCATAGCTAAACTTAACAATCCCAACTAGATTGGCACTGCAAAGGAAGCACAATAACCATTTATTACATGATAATCATCCAAAAATATCTATTAATAACAAATATAACAATTTATTACATGCTAACCATCTATTAAAAGCCTAATAACCATCTATTAGATGATAATTATCTAAACATATCTGTTAACAACAAATATAACAATTTATTACATGATAACTATCGAAAATCATCAACAAAAACAGCCATCTATTATATTTTTTTTTTTATAAGCAAAAGGAAACAACTTTATTGATATCAAAAAACGGCTAACATCAATAAAGCAAAGGCGAAAAAGGCATCGAGCATCGAGCATCATAGTGTTACCCTTCATCCCAACTAGGTTGGCACCAAGAGCAACACCCAAACATCTATTACATGATTATCATCCAAACACATACTAACAATTAATTTGGCAAAAAAAATAAATAAATGTGTAAAAGATTTATCAATTTTACATAATTTTATATTTAGTGAGTAAAAATAATTTTTAAAAAATTAAAAATATTTTTTTGATATTTATTTTTGTCAAATTAATATATATTTTATCAAATTGACGATTTTACTCTTAAAATTGAGCAATGGTATCTCAAATTATCCTTATTTAGAACAAGATCCAAAATTCAGACTCACATGTATTACAATTAAAAAATCAAGGATCAAAATAACACGAATCCTAAATTATAGGGACCGTTAATATAATTCCCCCTTTAGAAATTGTATAACCAAGAACGCAACATCAAGAAACAACTCTTAAACACAAAATAATATCTCAATAATGTCGTATTTGTTTTACCAGTAGCAACTCTTAAACAGAAAATATATCAAATTGTTGTGCTGCCCTTGTATCAATAATCTCTCATTTTTTTAAAAAATTCTTTTCTACTGATCAAAACAAATATAATAGCCTTGTTTGGCATAACTTATTTTAGTTTATCTTTTTATCTTTTATGTTTTTTGGATCACATCAATCAACATCTCCTCTCTATTTTTTTACACATCTTTTTATAAAAAGTCAAAAAATGCACTTATCTCTTTTTCATTAATTAAAAATTTTAATTAAAAAAATGTTTTAAAAAAAAATTTCAAAAATAGAAGTAGAACAACTACAAACAGAATCATATGCAATCAGAAATATATATAGACACCACTAATATAAATTTTTAATATTTGGAGGAGAAATTTATATATACCACTAATATAAATTTTCAATATTTAGAGGAGAGAGGTACTAATCCTGCGAACAAAAGCTTTAAACTCATTGTACCAAAAAAAAAACCTTAACTCCACCCAACTTTGGAAAGCCCAAACCCTAAAATCAGATGCAGGTTTAGAAATGTCTACATCGGCTTCACTGAGGAGATGGGGGAGAGAGAGAGAGAGAGAGTACACTCACAACTCAAGACTGATCTGAACTCAGATAGACTGATTGAGTGAAAACTGTGAGATCAAACCTCTTCTTCTTCTTATATTTTTATTATTATTTTAAAATAATAAATAAATAAAAACTTGCAGAAGCAGGTTATGAAACATCTCCAATCTAGCCCTATATATTCAATTCTTTTTAGTATAAAAAAAATGAAAAAAAAAAAAAAAAAAAAACAGTTTCCATTTCTGAGATACAAATCTAAGATCAGGTAGAATCTCCAATAAGAAGACCAAAACAGTTGTTGAATTCATATTTATATATGTACATAAGTATGTAGAGAGAGAAAGAGAGAGAGGGCTTATAAACTGAACAAATCTACAGTAAGTAGTGGAGAGAAAAAAAAAATTGAACTAATTGAAATGATGTGCAACATAAAATCACCTTCATTTTCCTATATTTTAGGAGAGCTCATTTCTTACCAAATTTTTTTTTTTTTTCCAAATTAGATTCTTCGGCTAACTGAACTTGAAAAGCAATGGATCAGATAATTTGAACACAAAATCAGACAAAGAACAAATGTAAACGTCTAGCAGTTTAAGCAAAGCAAATAAAATCAAATTAAATAGAAAGAAAAAGCAAGGAAATGAAAATGAAAAAGAAAAGGAAAAAAACTTGTTGTTTTAAGATTTCCACTTGCAGATCTAACAACAACACAAGCACGAAATTCTAAAAACACCGAAACATTCATGAAAATGGAAAAGCTCAAGATCAAAGAAATAAATCACAAAAAAGAAACACAACTACTTTTTTTTTCTTTCTTTTTCATTGAGCGATTTAGATCTAAAAGCAGAATCAAAACAGAAAAATAGAACCCTAGAGAGAGAGAGAGAGGGAGAGAATGAGAGAGGAGAGAGAAAAAGAGGAATTTGTTCTATTATAGTGGAATACCTGGAGCTATTGCAGAACTCATAGAGCTTTCCCCTATTGGAGAAGATGATCAGAGCGACCTCAGCATCGCAGAGAACGGAAAGCTCGTAAGCTTTCTTCAAAAGGCCATTCCTTCGTTTAGCGAAGGTCACTTGCCTGTTGATCTTGTTCTCTATCCTCTTCAGCTCAACCCTACCTCTCCCCATATTCCCTTTTTAATCTCTCTTTCACTTCAAAAAACTCCTCACAAACCCAAAAAAAAAAAAAAAGAAGCTTACTAGACAATTTTTTCAGTACCTCACTTTGCTTTCTAGCTTTTCCTACCTTGCATCGCTATATATATACATACACGCCCACATGTATTTTCAGAGTGTACCCTTTTTGAGTCTATACAAGTTACAAGTTACAACTCTTCTCTCTCTCTCTCTCTCTCTAACACACTCTCTCTTTCTCTCTCCTACTTTAGATTTTCTTATTTTTTACCCAACTGAAATAAGAACTGTATTTCTACAAACCATGATAAAAACACTCATAAAACCATCCAGAATTTACAATAAGAGGCGAAGATTGATTCATGATTAATTTGGTCTGACAACAAGAAATTTAGATGTACATTATTGATTTAAAATTTTAGAAAATTTTATAATTCAGTGAAATTTAAAAAATAAAATAGTTACATTAAAGAAAATTTTAAAATTTTAATTATTAATATTTATAAAATTTAGTACTAATATATAATTTTTTTTTTTAAATACCATTGATTTGAACTTTTAAAAAAAAAATTATGGTTCACTTTTTTGGAAGTAAACTTTTTTGAGTGAAAATGATAAGACTTGTTAGTCACTAGTAACTATTCAATATATTTTTCTCAATACCCAGTGGAACTTTTATAATTAATGTTCGTTAAATAAATAAGTGTGTATATATATATAATTCTTTACTTTGTATAGTGATAAAACTAGTTCTAAACAATTATTTTTACAATAATGTTTGAAAAATGATAGTTTATTTTTTGATATTTTAGTAGGTTATGATCATGTTTCAAAATAATAAAATGTTTCTAAAAATTGTTATTCCGAACTGGGCTAAACAACATTTTACTACTTCGGTTAGGTTTGGTTAACTAAAATTTTCATAATTTAGTTATGTTTCAATTTTTATAGAGTTGATCATAGTAGTTTAGTCTTTGATTTACTCCTAAACCGATCCATCCTCACACCTAACTGTATGCTCAATTAATGGGCAGACATGTCATCAAACTGGACAATTACTTGTAGTTGAGAGATAAGAATAAGTATGCATTGTGGTTCATTATTTTTTAAGAATATCAAGAGATCCTCTATCTTTAACCTCAAAGGATCAGCCTAGTGGTCAGGACTTAGGCTTAAGAGTGTGCTTCCTCCCATGTGTTAGATCTGACACTACTACAAAAAATAGTTAAAGATCATACTTTTTTTGTGTAATGTATGTAATTTAATCACACTTTTTAAATTTTGTCAAAGTGTGATATTTGAGAGTGTGATTAAAAAGGGTCACTTTTGTTAAGCCCTTCTGGCTTGAATGAATATAGGTCCATTAATCTGATTGGTTCCTTATATAAAATTCTAGCTAAGGTGCAGCCAACAGAATGAAACAGGTGATGCCCAAGATTATTGGTGAGGTTCAGTTAGCTTTTTTGAGGGGGAAGGAATATACTAGATGGCATTCTGATCGCTAATGAAATAGTGGATGCGTAGAAAAGATCTCAGAGAAAAGGCTTGGTGTTTAAATTGGATTTCGAAAAGGCCTATGACTCTATCAATTGGGAGTTTTTGTTTGACATGTTATCAAAGTTTGGGTTTGGAAATAGATGGGTTAGCTGGATGAAAACTTGTGTTTCCACAGCTAAGATCTCTGTGTTGGTGAATGGGTCACCAACATCTGAGTTTTATCCACAACGAGGCCTTAGACAAGGTGATCCGTTGTCACCATTCTTATTCAATATTGTAGCAGAGGGACTCAATATGTTGCTGAGTAGAACTAAAGAGTTTGGCCTAATTCACGGGGCGGAGATGGGTTCTAATGGATTAAGAATCACGCACTTGCAATTTGCGGATGATACGATTTTGTTTTGTAATGCAGATAGAGTGGAGGTGAGCAACATTAAAAGAATTTTAAGATGCTTTGAGATTTCATCAGGTCTGAAAATTAATTATCATAAGAGTGTCATATGCGGTGTTGGGGTTGATGAGGGATTGTTGCTGGAGTTTGCATCTTGTTTGAATTGCCTTCACCAAAAGTTGCCTTTCAAATACTTGGGGCTTCCTTTGGGAGCCAACCCTAGCAGAAGGAGTACTTGGAAACCGATTCTTAATAAATTCAAACAAAAATTGTCCACATGGAAGGGAAGGTTACTATCTTTTGCTAGGCGTTTAACCCTAATAAGATTTGTTATGTCCAATCTGCCCATTTATTAGCTTTCCTTGTTCAGTGTCCTTGTTGGAGTGGCTAAGGAGATTGAGAGACTGCAATCAGCTTTCCTTTGGTGTGGCTCCGATCTCAGAAGAAAAGTACATATGGTCCGGTGGGAGGTGGTTACTAAGAATAAGAAATTAGGTGGGCTAGCTTTGAGGAGGATTAAGAGTTTAAATCAATGTCTCTTGCTAAAATGGTAGTGGAGATTTGGAGTTGAGAATCAGTCCCTTTGGAAGGAGGTGATCTGTGCAAAGTATATACCAATGGATGATAGATGGATACCAAAATTAATGGGCAGAGATTCCAAGATTTGGTTTGATATAATTCAGGTTGTTTTGTCTAATCCAGAGTTGCATCATTTTTATATTTCTCATTCCTAGATTGTCTTGGAGGATGGAAGGAGAGTTCAATTTTGAAGAGACAAGTGGGTGGGTAATGCATGCCTAATGGATGAATTCCCAAGGCTCTTTTCCTTATCTACTGATAAACATGGTGTTGTGAGTGTGTTCTTTGAAAGAAGGGCAATGGATGATGGCTGGAATTTGGGCTTCAAATGACCTCTGTTGGTCTGGGAGGAGGAAGAAGTTACTAGACTTTTAAATTTACTGAGCAATGCCCCATTAGTGTGTACTACCAGATCTTATGAGCTCAAGTAGGATGCAACCACATCTGCTGTTTTTACTGTTTCATCCGCCTATGATTGGTGTGAATCACTTATGGGTCCTACAGTTCCAGTGACTGCCTCAATTTGGAACAATTTTGCTCCTCCCAAAGTGCAATTCTTTAGGTGGCTAGCTTGGCTTGGTAAGATAAAAACCTTTAGTTTCCTTCATAGAATTGTAATACTTACAGGGAGTGCAAACCTTGATTATCTGTTCTGTCACACTGAGGTTGAAACTGTGGATCACATTCTCCTTTGTTTTCCTTTTGTTTGGTTGCTTTGGTCAAACATTGTTCGATGGTGGGGTATGCAGTGGGTGTTACCAGGTTCAGTGAATGGTTTGCTGCACTGGTGGTCTGGTTGTAAAATAAATAAGCTGGAGAAGAAAATTTGGAAGGTTTTACCTTTGGCTATTCTCTGGTCTACATAGAAGCATCGAAACGAGTGTGTTTTCAATGGCTCTCACCCAAATTTGGAAGATCTGTGTGAATTAGTGAAGGTTAGAGTAGCTATGTGGCTTAAAACTTCGCCACTTCAGGTGGAGCACTCGATATATGACCTAGTATTTAATTTGCAACAGGTGCAATTTTGTATCAGAAATAGAGGTTGAATGATCTGGATTATGTCAGGTGTCCTGCAACAGCTACCTGTTTGATTGTCTATTTGTTTGCTATTGGAAAGTGTTGGTGAGGTGGTGTTCATGGCAATAGGATCAATTGTGTGTCTCTGGTCTGTGGCTGCTGTAAAGAGTTCTGGTCTGTTGCTGATAGTCCTCTGCTGTAGAGGGTTCTGGTTTATCTATGATGCTTTATCTATGATCGATGGTATGTCTATGATGCTTTGTACACTTCCTTGATTTGTTGATATAATTTTGCATATTTTGCTTTTATCATCATAAATCTTTTCTTTTGTTGATTAAAAAAAAAAAAAAGGTCACTTTTAATCACACTTTTTGAGTGCCATTAAAAGATGATTCCATCACACGTTTTAAGTATGATTAATAACATTTAGACCACATCTTTTAAGTGTGATTAATAACATTTAGATCATATTTTTTAAGTGTGATTAATATCTAATAAAATCTGTGATTAATAATGAGATAAGATCACACATTATATGCATTTCTCATCACAGTTAATGCGTGTGATAAAAAAAGGATTAGACATATTTGAAGAATAATCAATATTATTTGTATACGCGTATTTGAAAAATGTAATACACACTATATATTATACTTTGAATCACAACCACATATTGAATGGAATAACGTCATATATTTCATAAATGAAAGTTAAATGTTCAAAAGTATATACAAAAGAATTAAATAAAAAGTTTTTAACTGTGCTTACATATATTAAAAATGAAAAAACTTGAAAAAGTAAGTTCTCAAATTCTTTGACCATATTTTGCACTCTAAGAAATTTCTAATCTGAAAAATAAAAACACAAATTAATTCAAAAACCATTAGAAGCATATAAATAAACTAACTATTTGTAGAGACTGTTCTTGATTTCTATATAATATTTTGTAGTTGTGTGTTCACGTTAACTAATAGGCATGAGAATTCTAACTAAAAAAAATGAAAACAAGTGTCACTATATTTGCAATAAGGCAACCCTATTGCATGAACAATAGTGGCTTTTGCCAAAGCAAAGTACAATTGTTTAAAGCAATTAGCAATTGTACTCTACTTAAGCAAAAGTCATAATTGTTCTGGCTATAATAGCAGCCTAATAGCAAAGGACCACAAAATATATAGATAACTGCACTCCCAAAAACAGAGCTATAGAAAAGCATATACCAAAAGCAATACATGTGCGTTGCAAATACAATTTTGCCAATCATTGGAATGAATCCTGCATCAAATTCCTAATTTACAGAGTTTCCATAAAACACAACACATGTCAAAAACAAACCAACAGAAACTACTACTCTGAAGGACACTGAAAAAACTGACATCAACTATCTTAAGTTTTTCCTGAACTGCACTGTAGAATTCATCTAATCCATCACCATTTATGGCAGAGATGCCTACTATGTCTTTTCTTTTCTCTGCTTCCAATTGGATTTTGAGAGGATCATTTGGCTTTATCAATCTGTTGTGAATAAATGTATAAGTAATCTTGTGGCTTCCCTATAACACAAGAGATGCTATGGCCATAATCAAGCATTTGTCACTAACAAAAAATGAATGGTCAACATCGACAACAAGCTTCACATTCTAGATAAACATCTCAAACTTGAAAAAAGATCAATTTTGTAGAAAACTAGTCAGAGTAACAAAGGCAAAACATCCTTCCCAAGTCTGGACAAAACAGTTTAAGTTTACTGTGCCACTCAATAAATGCATCAAGTGGCAACCTATCACTTAATTTAAATTTGATAAATGAAATAAAGACACACACACACACACAAACAAAGGGTTTAGGGACATAAATCTTTAGTTTGACAATCATGAATATACAGATAAACACTCATTTTGCATCTCCACTTTCAAGTATGATATAAATTATTAGTAGCAATAATTGTCACATATGCAACTTGAAGATTTAACAGAGCTTACCGGTGTAGTTTGTAACTTTTGAATAAATCCAACAGTATCTGTAAGAAGAAACTCCTTTCTATTCTTCATTTGGATAGAGCCAACAGAACAACATATATGTGAGTTATACCTATAAAAATGAAGCTTTAAATCATAAGATATAGTGGAGCAAACCTGGAGAGAATCACAGTTTTCTGGGTCAGCTGGTTTCATTCTGCAAAGAAAACTACACACTCTTAAGTTGGCATTAAAAAAATGGAATAGAGAGGTTTATGGTAATATTGCATCCAAATTACAAGTCACTGAAAATGAACTTCATGATCTTGATCTAAAAGCTGAATCTAGACCTTTGGAGGAGGAAGAATTGAAGATGCAAAGAGAAAAGAAATGATATGTGGATGTTGAGTAAGAAGTTGGAATTAGAATGGCTCCAAAAATCGAGGTTGGACTGGAATCTGAAGGGAGACAGGAACACAAGATTCTTTCATGTTATGGCCAATAGCAGGCAAACTAGGAACACTGTCAACTCTTTCACAGCAGGGGATTTGGTTTTGTAGAAGCCAAATCAAGTTAAACATGAGGTATGGACACACTTTTCAAATCATTTCACTGAAGATTGGAACAATAGACCAATGCTTGCTGGGGATTTTAAGAGTGTAAGGCTTAGTGACTCTTTCCACATACTTGAAGCAGAGTTCTCTGAAGAAGAAATCTGGGCAGCAGTAATATAATGCAATGGGAATAAAGCTCCTGGACCAGATGGTTTCAATCTGATGTTTTTTCAAAAATATTGGAAGGTACTCAAGGAGGATGTGATTAACTTTATGAAAGACTTCCATGTCAGTGGCAGATTAGTTTCAGGTTTGAATAGTACATTCATTACTTTGATTCCAAAGCCAAAGAAAGCTGTCACTCTAAGTGAGTTTAGGCCTATGAGCCTAGTTGGTTCTGTGTACAAAATACTCTCTAAAATCCTTGCATCCAGACTCAAAAATGTCATGCCCATGGTTATTGGTGACTCATAGTCAGCCTTTCTGGGTGGTAGGAATATCCTTGATAGAGTGTTGATTGCTAATGAAGTTACGGATAGTTGGTATAAATCCAAGAAGTCAGGGCTACTGTTCAAAATAGACTTTGAAAAGGCATTTGACTCCATCAATCGGAATTTCCTCTTTTCAATGTTAGCAAACTTTGGATTTGGTTCCAAATAGATTTCCTGGATTAAGGAATGTGTCTCTACTGCAAGGATCTCAATACTTGATAATGGCTCACCAACCAAAGAGTTTTTCTCCTAGAAAGGTCTTAGGTAAGCTGATCCCTTATCCTCATTCCTATTTAACTTGGTTGTAGAAGCACTAAATATTCTTCTTCAAAGAGCTAGGGAGTTGAGTTTGCTAAAAGGGGTAATTATTGGGAACAATCAAGTACGGCTCTCTCATCTTCAATTTGCAGATGATTCTCTTATGTTTTGTGAAGCTGAGCTGCCAAGAGTTCTGAGCTTGAAAAGGATCCTCAGGTGTTTTGAAGTAGCTTTAGGACTTAAAATCAACTACCATAAAAGTGTGGTTTGTGGGATAGGTATCCCTGACTCTGTTCTTGATGAGTTTGATTCCCTGTTAAATTGTAAGACTCAAAGTTTACCACTTAAGTACCTAGGATTGCCTTTAGGTGCTAATCCAAGGAGAAAGAGGTTTTGGAAACCAGTTATTGACAAGTTTAAATTGAGGCTTGCTGGCCAGAAAATGAGGTTTCTCTCTTTTGCAGCAAGATCGATCTTAGTGAAAGCAGTGTTGTCAAGTCTACCTGTGTTTTACTTGTCTCTGTTCAAGATGAATGAAGGAATAGAAAAGGAGTTAGATAAAATTCAAGCTGCATTCTTACGAGGTGGCTCAGATCTAAGGAGGAAAATCCATCTTGTAAAATGGATAGAGGTAACAAAAAGCATAAAACAAGGTGGGCTGGGCATTAGAAGAATTAGGGATGTGAATGTGTGCTTACTCCTCAAATGGTGCTGGAGGTTTGCTTCTGATCATGATTCATTATGGAAGAGGGTAATTTGCAACAAATACAATTTTCAAGGTGGGGTATGGCTACCTAATCTCAACTCTAGCAGCACCTTCTCTAAAATCTGGGATGGCATTATAGTAACAGTTAAGCAGCAAGAGTCTCTCACAACAACAAAAAAGGTTTTTGGTGACAAACTCATTTTGTCTCCAAATATCAAATTTTCATCACCAAAGTGATCTGTGACGAAATGATTTTGTCACCACGTTTGTCGCCTATAAGTTGTTGCTGAAAGTACCTGGGGACGAAAAATAGTTTCGTCGCTTATTTTTCATTTTTGACAACAAAATTTTTCATCTCTAAATGTTGTATTTTTTGTCCTCTATAACATCAATTTCATCACTAGAATTAGATAATATTTTATTTTAATTGTTTTGGCGACGAAATATTTCATCACCAAATAGGTTTTAGTGACGAAATTTATCCTCACCAAGGTGACAAAAAAATTTGTCACTAAAATGAGCACAAAAGAAAATTCTTCAATGGCAAAAAAACATTTTGTCGTCAAATATTTCAAATTAGCGACGAAATATTCAGCAAATGTGACGAAATTATTTGTTTGGTACTATATCGTTAGTGACAAAATTATTCGTTATGTTGTTTGAAAACTAATAGCAACATTTTTTTTTTCGTCGCTAATAATAATTAAATTTTTTAAAATTGGGGTAATATTTTCAATTTTAAATTTTTTTTTTCACTAAAAATTCCTTGCGCATTTCAATAACCTGTTCAATAAAATATCTATTATAAATCAATACAAAAATTTGTTCATTTTCATAAACACCATAGTCGAATTTCAGCACAATATCCACAAAAATAGAATATCAACTGCATCGGATTACCAAACACGTCAACTAATATCCACAAAAAACATGTCTACTAATATCCACAAAAATATAATATCAAGTGCGGATTACTAAACATGTCATGTAATACCCACAAAAATATAAAATTTACAACGCAACCAAAATACTTGTAAGGTAATATGAACAAAAACACAAAATGAGCTAGCTTCTGCTCTCCATATTACCAAACATGTCCATATCTAATCTCGAATCTACAACAAAACAAAACACAAAAAAAAAAAAGAGAAAAAAGAATACAAGTTAGACAATTATTATCTTATCAACTAAATATACAATTTAACATGCATTTTTCGACTTAATTTTCAAATCGGGAGTCCCGTGCTAATTTTATAAGTTTTCACAACTTACATTGGTCCCTCCCAAGGTGTTTGAGGTGTTCCCCAAGCCTTCCCGTGCCTGTTACACGATTTTAGACCCCGGTGGCCTATTTACAAGCTTAAGTGTTGGAAAAAGGCATTTTTCGATTTAGTTTTCAAACTGGGAGTCCCGTACTAGTTCTATAAGTTTAAACAAGCTACAATGGTCCCTTCCGAGGTATTTGAGGTGTTCTCCGGGCCTTCTCGTGGTTGTTTAACGATTTTGGCCCCCAATGGCCTATTTTTCAAGCTTAAGTATTGGAAAAGTGTATTTTTTGACTTAGTTTTCAAACTGGGAGTCTCGTGCTAATTCTTTAAGTTTTCACAACTTACATTGGTCCCTTCCGAAGTGTTTGGCGCGTTCCCCAGGCTTTCTCGTGGCTATTACACGATTTTGGCCCCCGATGGTCTATTTTTCAAGCTTAAGTGTTAGAAAAATGTATTTTTCAATTTAGTTTTCAAACCGGAAGTCCCATACTAGTTCTGTAAGTTTACACAAGTTACAATGCTCCCTTCCAAGGTGTTTAAGGTGTTCTCCGGGCCTTCTCGTGGTTGTTTCACGATTTTGGCCTCCGATGGCCTATTTTCAAGCTTAAGAGTTAGAAAAGTGTCTTTTTGACTTAGTTTTCAAACCGGGAGTCCCGTGCTAGTTCTGTAAGTTTTCAAAACTTAAATTGGTCACTCTTGAGGTTTTTTAGGAGTTCCCTAAGCCTTCTCGTGGTTGTTACACGATTTTGACCCCCGATGGCCTATTTTCAAACTCAAGTGTTGGAAAAATGCATTTTTCAACTTAGTTTTCAAACCGGGAGTCCCGTACTAGTTTTGTAAGTGTACACAAGTTAAAATGATCCATTCTAAGATGTTTGAGGTGTTCCCAGGGCCTTCTCGTAGCTGTTACACGATTTTGGCCCCCGATGGTCTATTTTCAAGCTTAAGAGTTGGAAAAGTGCGTTTTTGACTTAGTTTTCAAACCAGGAGTCCCGTGCTAGTTTCGTAAGTTTCCAAAACTTAAATTGGTCCCTCTTGAGGTTTTTTAGGAGTTCCCTAGGCCTTCTCGTGGTTGTTACACGATTTTGGCTCCCGATGGCCTGTTTTTAAACTCTAGTGTTGGAAAAATGCATTTTTCAACTTAGTTTTTAAACTGGGAGTCCCGTGCTAGTTTTGTAAGTGTACACAAGTTAAAATGGCCCCTTCCGAGATGTTTGAGGTGTTCCCAGGGCTTTTTCGTAGCTGTTACACGATTTTGGCCCCCAATGGTCTATTTTTAAGCTAAAGTGTTGGAAAAGTGCATTTTTTTACCTAGTTTTCAAACCGGGAATTCCGTGCTAGTTCCGTAAGTTTTCACAACTTACATTGGTCCCTCCCGAGGTGTTTGAGATGTTCTCGGGCCTTCTCATGGATGTTACATGATTTTGGCCCCCGATAGCCTATTTTCAAGCTTAAGTATTGGAAAAATACATTTTTTGACTTAATTTTCAAACCAGGAGCCTTGTGCTAGTTCCGTAAGTTTACAAAAGTTACAATGGTCCCTTCCAAGGTTTTTGAGGTGCTCCCCAGGCTTTGTCGTGGTTGTTTCACGATTTTGGCCCTCGATACACTATTTTCAAACTTAAGTGTTGGAAAAGTGCTTTTTTGACTTAGTTTTCAAACCGGCAGTCCTATGCTAGTTCTATAAGTTTCCACAACTTACATTCGTCCCTCCTGAGGTGTTCGAAGTGTTCCCTAGGCCTTCTCGTGACTGTTACATGATTTTGGGCCCCCGATGGCTTATTCTCAAGCTTAAGTGTTGGAAAAGTTTATTTTCTACTTAGTTTTCAAACCGGGAGTCCCGTGCTAGTTCTGTAAGTTTTCACAACTTATATTAGTCCCTTCCAAGGTGTTTGAGGTGTTCCCTGGGTCTTCTCATGGCTCTTATACAATTTTAGCCCCAGATAGCCAATTTTCAAGCTTAAGTGGTGGAAAACTCCATTTTTCGACTTAGTTTTCAAACCAGGAATCCCATGCTAGTTCTGTAAGTTACCAAAACTTACATCGGTCTCTCCTAAGGTGTTTGAGGTGTTCTCTGGGCCTTCTTGTAGCTGTTACACAATTTTGGCCTTCGATTGTCTATTTTCAAGTTTAAGTGTTGGAAAAGTGCATTTTTCGACTTAGTTTTCAAAGCTGGAGTCTCATGCCAATTCCGTAAGTTTACACAAATTACAATGGTCCCTTCTGAGGTGTATTTTCAAGCTTAAATGTTGGAAAAGTGCATTTTTTGACTTAGTTTTCAAATTGGGAGTCCCGTGCTAGTTTCGTAAGTTTTTACAACTTACATTGGTCCCTCTCGAGGTGTTTGAGGTGTTCCCCAAGCCCTCTGGTGGCTGTTACACGATTTTGGCCCCTGATGGCCTATTTTCAAGCTTAAGTGTTAGAAAACTTCATTTTTCGACTTAGTTTTCAAATCGGAAGTCCCGTGCTAGTTCTGTAAGTTTACACAACTTACATTGGTCCCTCCCGAGGTGTTTGAGGTGTTCCCTGGGCCTTCTCGTGGCTGTTACACGATTTTGGCCCCTCAATGGCCTATTTTCAAGCTTAAGTGTTGGAAAAGTGCATTTTTTGACTTAGTTTTCAAACCAGGAGTCCCGTGCTCGTTCCGTAAGTATTCACAACTTAAATTGGTCCCTCCCGAGGTATTTGAGGTGTTCCCTGGGCCTTCTCATGGCTGTCACACGATTTTGGCCTCCGATGGCCTATTTTCAAGCTTAAGTGTTGGAAAAGTGCATTTTTCGACTTAGTTTTCAAACCGGATGTCCTGTGCTAGTTCTGTAAATTTACACAAGTTAGAATGGTCCCTTCTGAGATGTTTACGGTGTTCCCTGGGCCTTCTCATAGTTGTTTCATGATTTTGGCCCCAATGGCCTATTTTCATGCTTAAGTGTTGGAAAAGTATATTTTTTGACTTAGTTTTCAAACCGGGAGTCCCATGCTAGTTCCATAACTTTTCACAACTTACATTGGTCTCTCCCGAGGTGTTTGAGGTTTTTCCTAGGCCTTCTCGTGATTGTTACACGATTTTGGCCCATGATGGCCTATTTTCAAGCTTAAGTGTTGGAAAAGTGCATTTTTTGACTTAGTTTTCAAACCGAGATTCCCGTGCTAGTTCTATAAGTTTTCACAACTTACATTGGTCCCTCCTGAGGTGTTTGAGGTGTTCCCCGGGCCTTCTCATGACTGTTGCACGATTTTGGCCCCTGATGGCCTATTTTCAAGCTTAAGTATTAAAAAAGCGCATTTTTCGACTTACTTTTCAAACCGGGAGTCCCGTACTAGTTCTGTAAGTTTCCACAAATTTCATTGGTCTCTTATAAGGTGTTTGAGGTGTTCCCTGGGCCTTCTCATAACTGTTACACGATTTTGGCCCTCAATGGCCTATTTTCAAGTTTAAATGTTAGAAAAGTGCATTTTTTGACTTAGTTTTCAAGTCGAGAGCCCCGTGCTAGTTCCGTAAGTTTACACAAGTTTCATTGGTCCCTCCCGAGGTGTTTGAGGTGTTCCCCGAGCCTTCTCATGGCTGTTACACGATTTTGGCCCCTGATGGCCTATTTTGAAGCTTAAGTGTTGGAAAAGTGCATTTTTTAACTTCATTTTCAAACCGAGAGTCCCATACTAGTTCTGTAAGTTTCTACAACTTACATTGGTCCCTCCCGAGGTGTTTTAGGTGTTCCCTGGGCCTTCTCGTGACTGTTACATGATTTTGGCCCCTTGATGGCCTATTTTCAAGTTTAAGAGTTGGAAAAGTTCATTTTTTGACTTAGTTTCATGCCTACGTGTTGGAATAGTGCAAATTTCAAAGTAGTTTTCAAATTAGGAGCCACGTTCTTCTTTCATAAGTTTTCATAACTTATGTTGCTTCGTCTCAAGGTGTTTGTAATGTTTCTCAGGCCTTTACATGCATATTTCACTATTTTCCCGGGACCTTTCGCGCCTAAATGTCAAAGTATTTTTTTATGCTATCTTAGTTGAAGAAGAAATTTATACTAAATTAACATAGAAACATAATATACTAATCAAGAAGCTTGTTCATCAAAATCTGAACTTTCCCCACTCTCAAAATTTCCCGTGATACATTTCTACCTGAAACACTCTATGATACTTTGTATCTTCTTGCTTTGTTTCTTCTCTGACTTTTCAAACCTTGTAATTTGTTCATTTTGTTATGTTATTTGCATCTCGAGGCGTTGAACATAGTCACTATTTTCAGCAGGTGCAACAGTTGTATTCATAGAAGAAGAAGGCCTCATGCCGAGTCCTTTCACATAACCTGACCTTGGCTTAAGCACCTTGACTGACAACTCCTCTAGGGTAAGGGGATCATACCAGTCTGCGAGAGGTGTTCTGCTTGCATATGTATCATGTTATCCTATTAATTTGAAATAAATCAAACAATTATTAGTTAATCTACCCTATACAGCAAAATAAATAATTTTATCAAAATTGAAAGACATTACCTTGTACATACATAATTAACTTGGCTCTCCGACGAAATCCATTCATGTGTGTCCGAATTATAGTGGATGGACTTGTAAAATTCTACTAAGTCGGGCACTTTTCCATTTGCAATTATCTGATTCATTTGTTTTTCAATGTTATTTCAAATATTTAAATAACAAAGCCTACTAATCCAATAAAATAAACTAGTAGAATGCATTGAGCTGTATACCCTGACCGGGATTGATTTTGATCCACATCGATGTTTTGTTTTCATTTGTATCCTATTATTCACATTAGCTAGTGATTGTTCCGACACAATTGAAACACCAATAAAAACAAGAAAAGATAACATTAGTAAGAAGAAACTTAATTTTTGACAATTAACATATATAAAACATTTTACCTTGAATTTTTACTATTCCACTTGTCAATTAGAGATATCCACTGATTAAGAGTAACTCTTGCAGGTGGGTGGCTTCTCGCGTAATCCTCCCCTATTGCATCCTTAAGTTGCTTGTATTGTTTGTGCAGCTTATAGGTGAAGCCACTCAATCGCTGACCAAATTGTGTGTCTAAAGCCTTTGCTACATCACTCCAATTGCCTTGTAGATCAAACTGATCCTACAAAATTAAAAAAATAAAAATAAAAATAAAAATAAAAATAAAAATAAAAAAAGAACCAGAGCCTAAACATGTAAACCATAACTAATTAATTCATTAAAAAGGGAAAGATAGAGATGCTTATCTGATTCAAGGTGACCATATCTAATCGTCCAAAACAATATATTCAAACTTTTATAAATCAAGAAATGAACAATCATATCCTTTTATTTGAAGCCTTATCACAAACAATGCTACAACTTCAAAGACAAGAGTTTGTCAATAATTATCGCCAAGCGTTGGATCATCGACTCCTTATCAGCAGCATTCACCTTCTTCTACCTACGAACGCTCAGGTCTGGTAATTGCGTTCGAACCTGTATACCAATCTTGGAGGCCAGCTTAGATGCGTTATCTCCTACTGGTGCACGAAACTGTTCAGGTATAGAAACTAACATCTTCCCATTCTTATCGACAATGCGATGGGCTTGTATGCCGCGTGTCGGGCCACAACCACATCTGTCATGTGATGCTGTAAGGACATAATATTAATTGAGTTAGTAAGTAAACAAATGCAAGTTAGACCTTAAAAACAACTTTGCAAACTTACCAACGCTGCTAGATGCAGTCACCTCGTGCTCAGGTTGCACATTATGAGGTGGTAGGGGTTGGGAACCGACATCCTGACTTGAGGGATCCATCCCTTCCTCTGGGGTGGGAGTTAATGGCATTGAATGAGATTGTAAACGGAGTCCTGATGGCATCTCTTGTTCCTGAAATAACATAATCAAATAGTAAAAAAGATATTTAACATAGTTAAAATATTTTAGAAAAGATATGATGTGTAAGATATGTGAAGAAGAAATGTAAATAATAAAAAACATGTTCACACACAAATATAAAATAATATTGTAGACACCCCATTTTTGACCGACCTTAAGACTCAGGCGTCACCGATTGAGCGCTCGGTGATGTTGCATATTGTGCTCGTTCAGAGGTTCCAGAGTCTCGGCCGTGAGCCTTGCCTCCGGACGTCCGAGCTTTTTCTGTACTTTGCCTCGGTTTGCGAACCAGGCTCAATTTTCTCTGTTTCTTTTCCCAAAGGTAGGGAGAGGTCTCGTAGACCATCTCTCAGTGGCCGTGGGCTACATTTCGTGGTCGTAGGCCATTTTGCCCATTTCAGAGTCCGGTTCCTAGTTTTCGGAGCCGTCAGGCTGTGTGCCTCGGTTCGGGACCGCCTAACCACCTCCGTTTGCTCCGGTTTTTGGCATGCATCTTATTTACTCCCTTTTGAGGGACACTGCGGTCCGAGAGACCAACTTCGTGGTCGAATACCACTCCCGGTGCTTAACAGTCGATTTTCGGGGCCTCGGACTGCGCGTTTCGGCCCCCGAACCTTCATTTTACATCGATTTTCGTTCATTTTTGGCAAGGACCTCTGTTTCATCACCAGAAAGGTCATGGAAGGGTGGGAGGCCAGTAATTGTTTCAGCAACCAGTTATATTCCTTCAGCGCCCTCCGTCGCCCGTTTTCTCTCACTTCAAAGCCAATGTTGACCACCCTTGGGCCATTTTCTTCAAACCTAAACCCCATATTTGTGATGTACACACCTGGGAGGCCACAAATATCACTTGGCCGGCCAGTAATTCCATTTGACCCTTTTGAACCCCTTTGAAAAGTGGGTTGCTCTCTCTCCTAGTTCACAATTGCTTATTTTTTACCACAGAGCTGTGTTGAGAACACATGGGAGGCCACCAATCTGGGGTGGCCGGCCATTAATTTGGCTTGACCCTTTTGACCCTTGGCCGGCCGGCCATGGGGAGGGCCGGCCGGCCACCCAAACCCTAGCAAACTAGCCGGCCAACATCCTTACATCAAGTACAGTCTAAATATGCACCTTTTTTCCCCCCAGATTCTGTATCCGGGGGGGCTTTTTTTGGAGGGAAACTTGGAGGGATTTTCCCTCCCTTTTTTCCCCCTCTTTCTCCCCCTCTTTGACCTATATAACCAGCAGCCCAGGTCTGGTTTTGGGGTTGGAAAAAAACACCTTTGATCCCTTGCATTGTATCTCTCTCCCTCTACCCTTGCAAGCCTCAAAACATCCAAGTTCTACACCCATTTCTACACCACCACCTAGCACCACACCACTACCTCCATTCCAGCAGCTTGGGGGGTCTTCTCAGAGCTAGGAGGCAGCCTTTCTTGGTCCAAGAGGCAGCAAAGGGTTAGTCTACAAGGGTGAGTTGCTTTCTTCCTCTTTTTGAGCTTATTTTTGCACTATTTCTTAGCCCTTCTTGCTTATACTTTTGAGCTCCGGCCATAACTGAAAGTAGCATTTTTTTGAGCCATTTTCCATGTTTGATTGAGGGCCTCTCACTGTTTGAGGCCTCTTTGTTGCACTTGCTTCATTATCTCCCTAATATGCCATTTTCTTGCACATTGTTTTTGGCTTATGTATGAACTGATTTGAAGCATGTAGTAAACTGTAAATAGGCTTATTTTGAGCCCTTCTTCAACATTGTTGAAGGGCTCATCACTGCTTGGGGTCTCCATATATCACTTGCATTGTTATCCATATTTTACCCCCATTTTTGCATGAGTTAGTAGCCTATTGAGCTTCTGTTTTTGGACCTTGGTCCGAACTGAAAATGGCCTTTTTTTGACCCTCTATTCATGTTTCATTGAGGGTCTATTACTGTTTGGAGCATATTTTGTATACTTTGTGTTATAACCTCTATTTTGGCCTCATTTTTGCATGATATTTTGAGCATACTTGTGTACTGTTTTGGGTCTGGTACTAAAATGTAAAAGGTCATATTTTTGGCCCCTCTTCAATATTGTTGAAGGGCCCTTACCTGTTTGGAACCAGCTTGCATCAGTTGCTTCTTTATCTCCATTTTGACCCTTATTTTGCATTGCATTTTGAGCATAATTGTATCTGTTTTTGGGGTTTGTCATAAACTTTAAAACATCATATTTTTGGCCCCTCTTCAATATTGTAGAAGGCCCCTTCTCTGTTCGGGGCCAGCATCTGTGAGTTGCTTCAATATCTTGCTTTCGGGGCTGTTTTTGGCATGCTAGTTTAGCCCCACTTGCGTTCACTGTTTAGCCTTGCTTAGAACTGTAAACATGCTTGTTTCGGGGCTGCCTTGCTTCTGTCTTTACACTCCGTTTTCGAATATTGCATGCATTGCATAGCTATAGGCCATTTCATGCGCCAAAATTCATGTTTCGGGACTCGTTCCATGCATTGGGTACCATTTTACCATGTTTCGGGGCTGTTTTGCATCTCATTTTGCCTCTGAAATTCATATGCTAGTATACCATATTCCATGTCCTTGCCATGTCTTGTTAGAGTGGCATTCCGTGCCGTAGGTTCGGTCCTCGGTTTGCGTGCATGTGTGCACGCATTTCGAGTTGTCTCATTTTCATCTCATGGCCTCTCGTGTGAGTGTGGCTGAGGTCCACTCATGTTAGTGTAAATCCATTATGCATTGCGTATGCCATTTCATTCCATAGCATTGTGTATGTTAGTTGTATATTAGTGCATTGTGTATGCCATATTACCTCGTGCATCGGGTATGTCATTTCATAGCATGTTGCATGTTAGGATGTATCTTAGTCGCATTTCATGCATATCATGCATATTGCATTGTGTTCGGGATAGGAGTTAGCCCGGGCACGGGAAACGAGGTACGTTCCGTACTCCGAGTGACGGAACGTGTCTCAATTCCCTAGTCACCGACACTCCGGATCATCCATGATGGAGTTAGGTTTTGTTGTGTTTTCATGTGCATTCATTCCATATTGAATTGTGCAAATTGACTCCTCGGCCATCATGCATCGAGATGCGTGATTAGTGGCACGAGGATCGAGACATGCATACATTTGTGAAAATACATTGCTATGCCCCTTTCCTGCTCTCTGTTGCAGCAAAATCAAGAATCAACAGTCTTCCGAGGCTTGGCGCGCTTTCCAAGAACAATTGCAAAACAGAGGCTAATCGGGGCATCCCAGTGGATTTCCGCGCAAAGCAGCCTAAACATACATCATTCATCAGAATCAAGGCAGTCCCTGGCTTGCATGCCAGTTTATTATTTTCTTAGTTAATTTGTAAATTAATTAGGAATTTGTACACATTTTGGACTGTATTATTTGAACTGTAATATTCTTTTATTCGGGACTGTATATTTATTCGGACCCTCTACGCGAGGGCAATGTTATAATAAGTGTGTGTGTGTGTGATGTATGTCTTCCAACCCCACGTCTTTCTTCCCTTTTATTTACCTGCTTATGATGGTTAGATTAGGGCATGTTTCAATTAGCATACAGTATGATAGCATGTTTGCATTCATCCATCTGTTTTGCATGCACCGGGCTCGGCGCATCATACTAACTGCATTTGTATTTCAATTCCAAATTGAATACTTGATAGCTGTTGCATCTCATATGCCATGTTTAGAATAGTCGAGCCTGCTATAGTTGCATTTTTGCATGTGTTGCATTAGGCATTTCTGTATAGTTAGGATCATGCATGGATTTCTAATCGGTTTCTGTTTTGGCTTGGAGTACTCGGTGAGTTTTATGCTTTAGCATCCTTGCATGCGTGTGAGTGACTGCCATGAATAGCATGCTTACCATGAGGTTAACTGCTTATGTGATATAACTGCCTGAATGCCTGTGGGTGAAGGTTGGGTTAGTTGGATTGGAACAAATGCATTGACTGTGAGTTTTAAGCCCACTAGATAGTGGCAAAACCATGTTTTCTAAGCCCACCTGAGGGTGGCAAAATCTGCATTTTAAGCCTACTTGCGAGTAGCAAACCATCTTTCAAAAAAAAATAAACATAAAATGTTTTGTTCCAATTCAGGCGACCCAGTCTATACTTGTATGCTGTGCGCATCACATAGTAAATCTAGGCTAATAACCGGAATAAGAGCACACAATGTTTTCAAAACTAGATATCATGGTTAGTAGAGGCCGATCTTTGATCGGGCGAGCGGGGGTGCTCACGAAGTGACCTGCCCCAATCGTACCCAAGTTCCCGAGCCGAGGCAACTTTGGTGATGACGGACACGTGGCCTTAGGCAACGAGTCAGGGTTTCCTAAATTTCCCAAAAATAAAATATTTAGGTGGCGACTCTGTATCTGGCAAAGCAGTCCATGTTTGGCACTTCTTTTCTAAAAATCTGTTTTCTCAAAACGATTTGCCGGATTTAGACTCTTTGGTTCAGATTAAGAACCGTGACAACAAATCGAGTCCGAGTTGTAGCGAGGTCCCCCGCGGGCTTGTTACAGTTTCTGGCGACTCTGCTGGGGAATTAGAGAACTTGACTCGAACCCATGATATCTATTTTTGACTGCACTTGTGTGTTTCTTTGCATTGCATTTGCATTGGTGCGCCTAGGACACCGTGTTTGCCATCTGCTATTCCTGAACGGTTTGTCGGAGGCTTGTCTTGTCAAGGCATGACCATAAGGCTGACCGGTTGTGGGCTCTGCCAGTATGGGAACACAAACCCCGGTTTTACCGGGGCACCCTTTTTGACCATTCGACCTAGTGCATATCGAAATCCGTAGTGACCATTCCAAACTAGGACAGGTTGCTTACCCGATATAGGTTGTTTGAAACCGCTGCGTGCGTAGTGAAACCCTAGTTCCTGACAAAATAGGACAGGGAAACCCTACCCCAACATAGGGGTGTTTTGGCTCTCACTTATCTGTTATGTGCTTTAGAGTGCGTCTTTACAGGAATGCATGTATCAGATGTATGAGTTTGGGCATCAGGCCTGCGGGCATCAGTTAGTATTTGAGAATCAGTTATCTGCGGGTATCCGATTCAGTCTTTGGGGAACAGTGATTCAGGGACAGTATCAGCATTTGGGGACAGTGTGTATTCAGCTTATCAACCGTGTGTTGTATGCCCGACTGTGTGTTGTGTATTTATTTTAAGCTATCATGTTGTTTCCTTTATCTGGTTATTTATTTCCTTTTGCTTTATTTATCTTTTGCTAGGGGGCAGTTTTAGCACAATTGCTTCCAACCCAGTAGATATTCCCCAAGCACTGTGGACAAGAGGTCGTCGGCTCAATCGATCTGAGGATCTGGTTGACGGACATCCAGTGTTCCACTCTCTACCCCCATTTGTTAGAAGAAGGCCAAGAAGGCGTAGTGTGTCAGAGCAGGGATTACCGGGCAGTGGGCTACTTTAACAGCAAACAGTCAGGTTGAGGTTTCTGTTTCCGCCATAGAGTACACTTACCGGTCAGTCAGCTAGACCAACAGAATATGGCCGGGATAGAGGAAATGATACGTCAAATGCAAGAAAGCATGAGACAGATGCAGGAGGATGCCATCCGCCAAACGGAATTCTCTAAACAACAGGCCACAGTCATGGCCCAGCAGGCCAAGCTAATCACTAGGCTGCAACAGCAAAATGCGGCATCTGCTTCACATCAAGCTCCTCCTCCACCAGGGCCCCATTACCCGAGCAGGCACCTACTATTCAGAATACCCTACCAAACACCCAGAACACCTTACCCAATGCCCAGAATATTCAGGAGGACACGAACCTTCCAACGGGGCCGGCTCCGCCCCCACTTCCGCCTCAACTGTCCAAGACCCATACACCTGCCAACCACCCGGACTCTCCCTTCGAGTTCGAAATAGACCATACAGCTCTGAAACTGAGCAAGCTGGAGAAGCTTTTCAAGAAATCACAAGGAGTGAAGGCCATTCTGAACATCGAAGATGGATATACCGATGTGGCCGTGACATTGCCAGACAGATTTAAGATGCCGCAAATTGACCGCTTCGACGGGTTCGGGGACCCCATGGTGCATCTTCGGCTATTCTCAGACATCCTGCGGCCCATGGGCCTAACCCGACCATAAAAGCTTTCGCTGTTCGGCCGAACCCTGTCGGGTGTCGCCGCTATCTGGTACGCGAAGTTAGAGGATGAGGTAAAAAGAAGCTGGGATGAAATGGCTGAGGCCTTTGTTGCACAGTACTCGTACAATACCCAGATCGAGATTACGACTCGTGATCTCGAAACAACGAGGCAGGAGCTTAAAGAAACTTTCTCAGATTTCGTAACTCGATGGAGAGCGAAGGCATCGATGATGACTTTGAGGCCTACAACAAAGATCAAATCAGGATGATTGTGCGCAATCTCCAACCGAAATTGATGCAGAAGATGATTGTACTCCCCTTTCCAACTTTCTCAGATTTACACGAGATGGGGGTACAGATCGAGGATGCCATGAAACAGGGTCTGATCGACCAGGATAGAGAGCAACCTAGGAGGACTTTCAACCGTAACAACAACGCAGGCCCGAGTGGCGCTGCAACTGCACGAGCTTCAGAGGTGAGCATGGTCACCACCACTCCCCCTCCCTCAAGACCCATGGCAGCCACGCCTTTCTCTGGCGCATCTGGAAGCAATACCCAAAAACCCAAATATCAACCCAGAGGCCAAAGAACCTTCACATCCTATATATGCCCCTGTCCAAAGCTCTGGGGGTATTAATCAGGAAAAAGCATTTGACGCCCCTAGAGCCGAGGCCACTGCCAAATCCACTCCCTCCCTCTCATGACCGGCAAAATACTGCGCGTATCACCAACAGCATGGTCATGACACCGACCGTTGCTTTAGATTGCGTCATGAGATCCAGGATCTTATTGACAAGCAGGTGATCGCGCCTCCCGACAAACCCAACGTCACAACAAATCCCCTCCACCACATAACCAAGCCCCTCCTCCCAACAGAATCAACTTCATCCAAACTGGGGTCGTGTCTTACGATCCTAGTATCTATATCACCCCATCCCACCTACCTAAGCCGGAGGTGATCCTTCCTGTCTGCCCTGACTTGTGCATGATGGACATCTCCACAACCCAATCTGAGCCGATGGTGGTGACCACCGAAGATGGGACAGGGCAGATTTCAGAGGAAAGTGGGGTTGTTGAGTCTGAGATTGAACAGTCTGGGAATCTTGCTGAAGGAGCCTATGATCCAAGTGAATACATCCGCCTTCTTGGTGAGATCCAGTTGTTTGCTGCAGAGAAGTCTGTTACTCGTGTCTTTTAGGTCTTGTTTTTTTGTCCTGTCAGACTCTGCTGCATCTCGTTTAAGATGTATTAGTATTCAATTTTGTATCGAGTTGTAATCATCTTCCTCTCATTTATCGAGTTGTTGTAACTTGCTTATCGAGTTGTAAACTTGTTAAGACTTTGTTTTGCTTATCGAGTTGTTTTGTTGTTAGTCGGTTCACTACCTGATTAGTGCGATTCGAGTGTTTAGTTTTCAAACAAAAGTTTAATCTCATCTACATTGTTGTGTAAAGTGATGCGATGCATAGAATGTACAAATGTAACACTTTTTCGACAAAAAGACTGCTTTCATTCCATCATAGATTCTTTTTACAAAAGAGCATAGTTTTAAAAAAAGTAAATCTGCCTGACGTAGTACAATGTGCAAAACTACTAGTAAAAAGAAAAATAAAGCGAAAAGAAAAGCAGCATCTGAATTAGCAAAATGTCTGGATCGGCGCCAGTCGCCTCAAGGCTGAGAGGTCCTCCTCGCCCTCTTCCTCGACTGAGAGGACTCCGGAACATCGTCACCATCAGCATCTAACTCGAACCATCCCCAGCCCCATCTCCATCCTGAGATGACTCTGTCCGCGGACTCACTGCCTCCTCGTCAGACTCATCGTCATCTAGGGCAGGCCCCTTGTGAACTAGTCCCTCTCCCGCTCCCTCTGCTGCTCGGGGAGGTGCTGAGGACCCGTCCTGCTTCTGCGGGACATCTGATGGGCCTGGCATCATGAAAGGAATCTGAAAAAGGGCAATCTACCAAAATGCATTAGTAATCAAAATTTATCAGATGCAAAGAATAATGTGCTGTGAGCAGTTAATGATTTGCAGTGTATGTGTACCGTGAGCGGTGTATGGAAGCAATGTATCAGGTTAGTGCAGTGTAGAACTGTGCAAATGATGGCGTGTCAAGAAAAGACTTTGTGGCATGAAGTGTAGTTTGAAAGAATTTACCGGAATACTGTAAATACTGAGCAGGTCCATGCTCGTCTGCAGCATCCCCATCACCGAAGCCGTTAACTCCAGAGACTGACGAGTGTACTCAATGGGAGCCTGCAAAAATGTTGAAGTCATTAGTATTCTGGGGACATCAAATGAAATCAAATGACTGTACAGAATAAAAAGTATAGCGCATATCGGGGTTGAGCCGTAAACTTCGACAAGCTCGTGACTAGTTGGAGGAGGAGCGAAGGAAATTGATAAGTCTCTCCAGCCCGCCCTCGCATGTCATAGTAGCAGGCGCCATGCAGTTCCCTGTCTCCCCTCAAGACCTCTCCTCTACGAGACCTGGTCGCTCCGCCTCTCCCTCTCGCAGCTGGAGCCCTCGCTCCCTCTCCTCCTCGGACACCGGACAAAGGTGGCATCAGATGCGTTTGAATAAAGGTCGCATAGTCGCCCTCGGCGCGCAATAAATCCGTCTCCAGTCTTACCATGAACTGAATCACCTGGTCGGCGGACAACCTGTGTGTCTCCCTCATCAATGGTGGAGGTGCCATCGGTGTGAATGGAGCAGGCAAGCCCAAGGTCTGGCATATGAAGCGCTCACTCAAAAACCAGGCGCGACAGATCGGCCCCTCGAAGAGGATGTGGAACTGAGACATAGTCCAGGCAGTGTGGTACTGATCTCGAAGACCTGATGGAATCGCATCCCATGGCTGCCACGTGATCTGAGAAAAGAAAATGAACAGGATGATCAGTCGTCAAATAACTAATGAGGGTGCATTAGGTTAATCGAAATAATCTCATTGCAGACTTACCTCGCGCGCCGCGACCATGTCGAAATACTGTCGGAAGAACATAAAGCTCTCTCTAGTCCTGCGACGGAGCTGGCCGTCGTATACATCAGAAAATGGGACTGTCGCCGGGGTCTCCTCCACAGGCTCTGGAGCAAGTGTCGGGAAGTATGCATACACCACAGTTGTAAAAAGATGCGATCAGTACAGTGTATGAACAGAGTATAGAACATGTAGAAAGCATAATGCAGTACAATGCATAAGGAGTGCAGGTCTAGAGCAGACATTAGATTTTTGTGTGTGCAGTGTATGGTATGCAGTGTGCAGTATGTGTGGTGTACAGAAAATGCAGAGCATAAAGCATACAGTGCAAGAGCAGATACAGAAAATGCAGAAAGTACAAGTGTTGAAACAAAGCAAAAGCAGGAAATGCTAAGCAAAGTAATGAAAAGGGGAAACTAGGCTGTGTACCTTCCAAGCTCGCCAATAGCCGCCGATCAACCTTCCATACATCCGAGAGATCGAGCTCATGTATCCGTAGAGAGTGGTAAGGCTGGCTGTGCCCCAGTCATAGAAACGGACTTGCTGGAGCACCACCAGAGCGCCCAGGAAGTATAATCCCACAGTATTCCACCTGTTCGAAAACAAGGTGGTACCGAAAAGGAACAAGAGGAAGCCCCTCGCGTACTACTTTGCCTCTCTCAGTATCGGGATCCTCCCCTCTGTAATGCTCCTCGAGCCAAGTGTATCTAACCATGCCTGCTCGAAGTGTCGGTGGGCGCTTCCAAGTAATGTATCCATGTAGCCACCCACTCTCCTATGTCGGGATCAAGAGGAATCGGATCACCTTCTACACCCAGGCCAGTGATCATAGCAAAGTCGAGGGGAGTCATCGTCATCTCTCCCACCGTGGAGAAGTGGAAAGAGTTGGTGGTGTCCCACCACCTCTCCACAAGAGCCCCTAGGAGGGGGCGACTCGCTGTGACCCGCGTCAAGCTGCAGCAAAATAGACCGAAGCCGGTCCCGTCAATGATCCGGGGACCCCCACGGGAAGCACATCATACCAATCCCGAGCTTTCGTCGCGCCATAACCTTTGAAGGAGCGAGATCCGTCTGGTTGACAGTGTATATGTCAAAATCAGATCAGTGATGTATTGAAAATACAGTTGAATTCAGATCAGTGATATATTGAAAATGCAGTCACATTCAGATCAGTGATGTATTGAAAATGCAATCGCATTCAGATCAGTGATGTATTGAAAGTACGTTGCATCCAGAACAGTGATGTATCGAAGACGCAACTGAATTCAGGGCAGTGACGTACGAGGTGCGGTCGTATACAGTACATACAGGGCAGTAATGCGTGAAGTACAGTTAAATGCCGAGCAACAATGTATGAAATACAGTCAGATCAAAGCATGTGATGCAATCAGATCGAAACAGTGCAAGAAATGCAAGTAGTTGAAAGAAATACTGCAGAAAAGCAGAGTTGGTACCTCACAACAATGGCCGACAAATGAGACATTGGCTCTCTCAGTAAGAGGTCTCTGGCGCGCCCTCATCGAAATCAGTGAAAGTGTGGATGCCTCCCGCCATTGGAATAATGTGAGTCTCCGGGTGATATCTCGCGGGGTCAAAGGATGTATGCTCAATGGTAAAGGCTGAGGCTCAACCTCCGGCTCAGCCGCAAAGTCTGTCGCTAACTCTACTGGAAGGAGTGCGGGGAAGCCCTCATCATGCGGGATATCGTCAGCCATCTGAGATAGATGCAAAAAGATGTAAAAATGAGCAAAATGGTTAAATTTTGAACAAATCAAACCCTAGGAGAGGGAAAATTCAAATAAAGTTGAAAACCCGGGAAAAGTGAACTAACCTCGAGAGAAATTCAGGGGAAATGATCCTTCAATGGGGGAAATGATGAAAGAGGCCTCAGATTCAATTTCTGATCGGTTCAAATCGAAGAGAACAAAGGAGTTTTAACGATTCAAGGTTGTTTAGGGTGTTGGGAAACGCGTAGAACGCGCGAATCTAGAGAGAAGGCACACCTAGAGGGCAAGGGAAATGTTTTCTATGCAAGGGTTTGTGAGGAAATGGAGTAATTTTGGGTCTATTTAAAGACCCATGGCCGAAAAGACCACTTTGCCCGATGTCATGGCAGGCCATCGATGGCCGGCAGTCCTTTATTGATGGCCGGCAGGCGGCCGGTGGTTTTCCCTGGTGGCCAGAAATCCTCCACCAGCTTCTTTTGCCTATTATACCTTGGTATGTGTCCCTGGGTTCCAACAATTCCGAGAAGTGTTCAAAATTTGATTCAAAAGCCTCCATGGAAGCCCAAAATCATGTTCTCGATATACGGTGGTCATCGCCCATCAACGCCACGAGGTGTATCCTTTTGATGCATCGCAATCTTCCGGGAGGTAAACAGGAAGTTGCCTTCAAGATGTCTTTATCAAGCATGCTTTTGTTGTCACCTAGCATTTACTTGTTGTACTAAATATCCATTCTATATACCCGCATTGTTTTGCATATCTCTCTCACATTGTTTTGCATCTTTAACCTGCGTTGTCTGCATGTTTTACCCGTATTGTTTTGCATATCTCTCTCACATTGTTTTGCACCTTTAACTTGCGCTGTTACGCTCGTTATTTGCTTGTTTCGCACCCCCCTTTAACTTGCGCTGTTAGCTCATTATTTGCGTTGTTTCGCACCCCCCTTTAACTTGCGCTATTACGCTCGTTATTTGCGTTGTTTCGCACCCCCCCTTTAACTTGCGCTGTTACGCTCGTTACTTGTGTTGTTTCACCCATCTTTAACTTGCGCTGTTAGGCTTGTTACTTGCATTATTTTGCATATGTTTTACTTGCGCTATTATGCTTGTTACTTGCATTATTTTGCATGTTTTACCTGCATTGTTATGCAATCTTCACTTGCGCTGTTACGCATGTTTTACTTGTGCTGTCACACACATATCTTTACTTACATTGCTTTGCACATCTTCACTTGCGCTGTCACGCACGTTACCTGCATTGTTATGCACATCTTCACTTGCGCTGTCACGAACGTTACTTACATTGTCATGCAGATCTTCACTTGCGCTGTCACGCATGTTACTTGCATTGTTATGCACTACTTCATTCGCGTTGTCACGCACTTTTCACTTGCATTGCTATGCATGTTTCTAACGATATCGTACCTGTTGAGTTTCTTTCTCTTGCAGGCACGATATTGTATGTACGGTTCATTTGAAGCTTGCGACCAGACAAACGGACGGTATTGTATTTACTCCGCGTGAGACGTGGCGAGAATGGTACAATTCTCTTACATCCTTTCTACATGTAATGTAGTTTGATTTGTATTCGCTTGCTTAAAACTGTTGCATTTATTGTATATAATTGCTTCATTACAGCCTTCTTTGCATAATCATAAGTTATGTTTTTGCATCGTGCATATCATTTGCGTTTTGCCCCAGCCTGTGGGCGCATCTCTGCATGTTTATTTTGAATGTTTGCCCAAGTCTTCGACCTTGTCAAAAATGGGTCGTCTCTGGGCTTTGACATTTACTCCCGTCGCTTTGTGACTTTCGAGTTCTGTCAAAGAGGGGCAACTGTAGACACCCCATTTTTGACCGTCTTCAAGACTTGGTTGTGCTTGCAGGTACATCCAACCACTAGTTTGATTGCTCGTCGAGTACTCGACTGTCGCGAGGAACGTCACAGGTTTGAGCTTTCCAAACCTTTATCCTTTCTGCCCTATTTTTGGACCATGTATTGGCCCTTCCAGCTTGATTCACTTGGTGCACTGCCGGCCACTGCCGGCCATGCCTTTGTTACTGCCGGCCATTGATGAAGCCTGCCGGCCATCAATGAGCCACTGCCGGCCACCACTGATGGCCGGCAGAACCCTTGTATCAGCAGGTTTCACGCCAGATCTTTTGAGCCAGCTGGTTTTCACTCATTTCCCCTCCATAACGTGTATGGAGGGATGAAACTCTTGCCAAGCTTGTTCAACAAGCTTTGCATTGTTTTTCTTCTATATAAAGAGAGGCCCTTCCTCTCCAGCAGGGTTGAAGAAAATTTTGGAGAAGTTGTATCTCTCTCTCTCTCTATATTTCTCACACTCTCTCTCTATATTGTGTTGGTTTATGCTCTAAAGTCCATTTTTCTTGCACTTTTGCACTACAACACATAGAGGTACACCACCATCTTTGAGCTGAGGTTCTTGGGAGTGTTACTTGAGCTCTGAAACTTGGTTTCTAGCCTCTGAGGTTGCTGGTTTCGAAGTTGATCTTCAAGGGTGAGTATATTCTCCTTTTAAGCCTTTGTTTGTATCTCATTTTGGCCATCCTTGCATATTGTTTTAGGCCTTGCTTCCAACTGAAAAATTTTTGTTTTCAAGTGCTTTTGATGATTGTTTAAGGTTTTTTGGTGTTAGGGGTGTACAACCCTCTTGTATGCCTTGTTTGGCCTTGTTTTGTGCCATGCTTTAAGGCCTTTGGAGTAGTCTTGGTTTGGCCTTTTAGCCACTGAAATCCAGTGGATTTTTAGTGGTAGGCATGTGGTTTTGAGGCCTCAAATCAGAGGGGGTGACCCCTTCCCTTTTTGTTTTGTTTGCTTGAGTTATTGGCCTACCAAAGGAGCATGTATCTCTATGCTTTCGAGGCTTAGTTCAGGCACTTTTTTTGTGACTTTTAGGACCTTCCTTGACTCTGTCCATGGCTGGTTTGGTCACCTTTTGCATGCTCCTCGTATGTGTAGTGTAATCCCATTTGTGGCTCATCAAAGTAGCATGTCTTTCTTGCATGTGTTGGCTCCATTTCAGTAGGTTTTTGGTGATGTTTTACCATGCCTTAGATCTATTTTGGGTTGATTTTATCACTCTATGCATGCATAACACACTTGTGGGTAAATCACACAAACTAGCTTTGTATGCCTCATAAAGTAGCATGCCATTCTAGCTTGTTTTCTTTCCATTTCAGCATGTTTTTGGTGATGTTTTTCCATGTCATGACTCTGTTTTGATTTGGTTTGATTGGCCCTTGCATGCCTCATGCACTTGTAGTGTAATCCTCTCTATTGCCTTAATATGCATCATGCTTTAACATGTCATTTTAGCATGCTTTTGGCTTAGCTCTGAGAAGATTTTGTTCATGTTTTACCATGTTTAAGGTCTGGTTTTGGTTGTTTTGGCCATGCATGACTTGCTTTGTATAGCCATGGTTCAATCTAGCTTGTTGGCTTTGTGTGTTGAGTCCACTAGCATGTGTTACTTGGCCTATTTCAATGATTTGGCATCACTTGTTATGTTATTTTAGTCCATGTAATGTGGTCATACACTTGCATTTGACATGCTTTCAATGTCTTAGAGAGTTTGTGTTTTATGCCTCATGAATGGATCATTGTGCATGCCTCTATGCTTAGGTCTTTGGGATGCCATCTCAGTGGGTTTTTGAGCTTATTTTGACATGCTTTAACTCTGATTTTTGCTGCTTAAGTCATTCCATGCTTGGTCTTAATAGGTGTAGTGTAATCCACCTTATTTGCCTTGTATGCATCATGCCTCATGCTCACCATGCTAGCTTGTTTTGGCTTCCTTCCATACATGTTTTAGTATCATTTTGGCATGTTCTAGGACTATTTTGGGTTGCCTTTGCCATAAGCTCCATGTTTTGCATAGTTGTAGTACAAGTACTCTTGCTAGCTTCAAGCTTTGGGCACCATAGCATGCTTCATTTGCATCATGTATATGATTTGGAATCATTTATCATGTTATTTCAGAGCATTTAGCATTTCCATGTTCCCACTTCATTCATGCTTTGAATGCCTTTGAGTATTGTGCATTGTTGCCTCATTGTGGCTTAGCTTGTATGCTTGCATGCCTAGGTCTTTGGGCCCTCATCTCAGCATGTTTAGGTCCTTATTTTGACCTATTTGAGCTCTGTCCATGCTTAGTTCATGCATTTGTGCCATGTATTGCATGCCTCCTTTGTAGTCCTCTTTGATAGCTCCATGCTTTTAAGGACCTTCGCATGCTTTACTTGTGTTGTTTAAATGATTTGGCATCATTTCTTACCTCATTTCAGTGCACTTGGTGTTGTTACACTTCCATACTTTTCACTCTTTAGGTGTTCTTAAGAGTTGCACCTTTATACCTTAATTAGTGAGCCAATTGGCATACATGTTCTATGTGTTTTCGGTGCCTTCGTCTTCGCATTTTGGCCACTGATTTGGGCATATATGAGGTTTGTCCGTTTCAGTTTAAGTTCATTGAGCATGGTTGATTACACTTTGTTTGCATGCTTGCATTACATCGCATTGTCTATACCTTATACTTTGCATTGTGTATGCTTAGGTAACATTGCATTGAGTATGCCATCATTTGCACTGTGCACGCTAATTGACATTTGCATTGTGCATGCATTAGCATTGTTAGGTTGTTCATATCACATTACATTTTGCATGCTTAAGTCATATTGCATGTTTGTATGCTTGAGTCGCATTGTGTATGCCATGCTTGTGCTGCATTGTTGTTTGGATTAAGTGTTAATCCGAGCACGAGAAACGAGGGACGTTTCATACTTCAAGTGATGAAACGTGTCTCAATTCTCGATCACCGACGCTCTTGATCCACATGATAGAGTTTTAGGCTTTATGTGTTCATTCGTGCATTCATTTCACATTGATTTGCATATGTTGGACCTTTGGCCATCATGCATCGAGATGTGTGATTGATGGTCTTGGATCCAATTATGCCTCTCCCTTGATGTTTCGAGGTGATATGGGGTGGCATAGTGCGTACATACCCTTGGGAGGCCTTCATTTTCTCTATTTTGTGCTCTGCTGCAGCTTGGTGTCACAGCCCACCAGTGGCCGGCAGACCTTCATTTTGGTCGGCAGATGGTCGGCAGTGGCTCCCCATGGCCGGCAGGCCACTGGTGTATTCCCCAGACTGGTTTTGGTAAGATTCAGCAGGAATTCCTTGAGGGCACCCTGCAAACAGAGCCTCTAAAGAGCAACTGGAGAGCTTTTCGGGACGGCAACCGAGCATGCATCCTCTTCTCCCCCAACCAAAGCTGGAACAACATTGTTTACTGTGTTCCTTATTTGTTAATTAGCTTTGGTTTTGTAATAATTAATTAATTTGTTAATTAGTTAACTGTTGTAATAATTAGAAGTAGTTCGCTTATTAATTCAATTTGGTTGTGTAATAATTAATTAGCTTGTTAGTTAGTTAGTTAGTTAGTTGGTTTTATTATTCATTCGGACCCTCCGTCGAGAGGGCGAACTTTGTAATAAGTGTGCGTGCGTGTGTGCATGTCTTCCAACCCCATTTCTTTCTCCATTTTACTTACTTGCTTTTGATGGTTAGTTTTAGGGCATGTTTCAATTAGCATCCTTATGCTTCGCATGTTTGCATCATTCATCTGTATTGCATGACTGGGCTCGGCGCATCATACTAACTGCATTGTATTTCAATTCCAAATGAATACATGTTATCTAATCGCATCTCATATGCCATCTTAGAATAGCCGAGCCTATCTCTAGTTGCATTTTTGCATGTGTTGCATTAGCCATCTTAACATGAACTAGGATCATGCATTGATTACTAACTAGCTCTTGTTTTGGCTCGGAGTACTATGTAGCTTTTATGCTTTAGCATCCTCGCATGAGTGTGAATGTTGCCACGATAGCATGCTTGCCATGAGGCTAACTGCTTATGTGATATAACTGCCTGAATGCCTGTGGGTGAAGGTTGGATTGCTTGAATTGGAACAATTCATTAAATCCTCGTTTTAGCCTACTTGCGAGTAGCAAACTTCAAGCCATTTTTCAAAACAAAAAGTATGCAATGCTTTGTTCCAAATTAGGCGATCTAGTCTATACTTGTATACTGTACGCATCACATAGTAATTCTAGGTTTAATAACGGAATAAGAACACATGATTTTCAAAAATAAGATATCATGCTTAGTACATGCCGATCTTTGATCGGGCGAGCGGGGGTGCTCATAGATGACCTTCCCCAATCGTACCCAAGTTCCGAGCCGAGGCAATTTTGGTGATGACGGACACGTGGCCTTAGGCACGAGTTAGGGTTTCCTAAATTCCCCCAAAATAAAATATTTAGGTGGCGACTCTGTATCTGGCAAAACAGTCCATGTTTGGCACTTCTTTATAAAAATCAGTTTTCCAAAACGACTTGTCGGATTTGGACTCTTTGGTGATTTATCGGTCTTGCATTACACTTTGCGAGATTAGATTCAGAACCGTGACATTGAGTTTGAACTGTAGTAGTAAGCCTAATTCGGGCGCGTCTACAGCCGTTTGACACGAATGATTGGGCCAAAGGCTTTTTATATGAATGAATATGCCAAAGGCCATTTGATACGAATGAATTGGGCCCGAGGCCTTTGATACGCCTGGATTTGTAGTCGTTTGATACACTAAATAGAAACATGAACTGGGCCTAAGGCCGTCCGATGTATCTATTTCAAATTTCGTTCATGTATCTTTTTTATTTGATATTATTCACTGGGCTTTCGCTCACTCTCATTTATGTGTCTGTAGGTGAGCCAAGAGATGTTCAAACCCAGCCCAGTGAAGTATGTGAGAAATAGTCAAAGTTTTGAGGAGTCAGTCCATACGTCTCATGCACGAGACTTGTTTTTGCCCTCTTGTTCTTTTGTTATATTTTTGCTATGTTGGCGAAAACTTTGGATCACCTTTGTATATAAGCTTTTGGTTTGGCTGACTATGACTTGAATGATCTTGTTGTGTAAAGCTTATAAGTTAACTTCCTTTGATGTGAGTTATTAATGAATATATGTGAAATGTTATGATGCGCCATATAAGCACAGCTCTATGGATAAAAGTTTTAAGTTTGCTTCCGTTTTAGCCCCTTAACACTGTTGAAATATATCCAATCTGGTTTGAAGTCGTAGGTAATCTCTTGATTACTGGCCGGTTATGACCTTAATCCATGGGGGCGGGTTCGGGTCATGACAATTTGGGTGATGGTTAAGAGTAGTTTTTTTTAGCATTTTTTTTAATTTATTTATACATTGTCATTCATAAAGCTTAAAGGAAATTTTAACAGCTATACACGTGGTAAATTCGGTTTTAAGTTCGAGTCACACCTTATGAGACACTTGGCATAAAAATAAACAAAGAAGCTTTTGCTTTTATATAATGCCATCGTTCAAGTAAAAAAAAATTTATATATATGTATATATATATGTATATTTTTTTTTGGAATTATTTTTAATTTTGAGTTAAAAAACTTTTTACTCGGTCAGAAAAATTATAAAAATTATTTTACTTTTGTCTTTCTAGAGTTTTTCAAAAAAATAAAAAAATAAAAAAAATTTAAGATTGTCTAATTGAAACGAATCTAAAAATAAATAAATTTGATTGATATGAGCCATTCCACTAAAAATTTAGACAGAAGTTGATCTTTTCTTTGTAAAAAATTATTTGGTGGTCCATGACCACTTAGTAATGTCCCTCATTAATCACCGAACATGTACTTTGTTTTTCTTCATTATCTAACACAAAATCGTGAGTTCACACTCCACTAATTGCAATACTTCTCTTTTTCATATTTAGGGTTATTTTGAAAAGTGTTAAAAAAAATTGTTTGTTTGTTTTTTTGTTATTGTTATTGTTGTTGTTTGTTTGTTTATTATAAAAAGACATGCAAAAGTAGAAAAGTGATGCGATCGAAATAAGTCAACAAATTGATTTTTTTGACATTTCCCAAAAAAGGCCTTATAAGAGCATCTCCAATGCATTGCTAAAATAGCTGCCAAAGTCATAATATGGCAGTTTGGGCAAAAATGGCTTCTCTAATGGCATGCTATAGCAGCTGTCAAATCTGTCAGGTCACCCAAAAACCAACTGCTTTCTTCCTTCCATCCTTTATTTTTAGTTGGGCATTTTCCAGAAAAACCTCCCAAAAATGTTTGAAGTAATTTTTTTTTTTCCTTTTAAAACGAAATTCATCATTTAAAAAAAAAAAAAAAAACAGAATTCACCAATTTGTTACTTCAAGGTGTCTAAAAAAAAAAATTCACCGAATTCACCAATTTGTGCCTTTCCCAGACACAAATTTCACCAATTTATATGAATTTTTTTTTAGCAAATCTCACAAATTTCAACAATACATATTTCACAAATTTATATAAATTTCTAAAAATTTCTAAAGCAATCTCAAATGAATTTTAGAAGATAAATACCTAGATTTGAAAGTCGAATTTATACGAAGTTCTCCAATATTCATCTTCTCCATCAGAAAGCCAATTTGAAGAAATGTGACCATTGGAGTTTAGGGTTAGGGTTTGAAACTCGAAGAAAAAGACACAGTTGACTAGTGGTTAGGACGTTTAGGGTTGGAGAAAAGGATTGAAGATAGGGGTTAGGGCTTCGAGGGATAGGGATAGGTGGATGATTTGGTGGTGGTTTTAGAGAAGGGGGAGAGAGAGAGAATGTCGACTTTGGAGTGAAAACAAGGGAAGAGAAAGAGAATCAGTGAGTGTGAGTGAGAGAAAGAATGGGGTGGATGAGAGAAGATGATCTGCAATCCGAAGAGGGGGTGATCTGCGATCCGAAGCTGAAGTTCATCGAGGCTCATCGATTTCTCTCTCTCTCTCTCTCTGATAAAGAAGCTGATAAACAGGGGGTTCATCTGAAGACCAGAGAGAGAGAGATAGATAAAAAGAGAGACAAAGACATGAAGATGCTTCCAGATATGATTCATCTAAACCGTTGGACGGTGCTCTTTTGTTCCTTTGTATTGCACATGAATTATATATTAAAAAAAAAATATTTTTTCAAATTTTTCAATTTTTTATATCAACAATGATTCATCCCACTAATTTGGGAGCACTAATTGACCACTAATGAGGTGGAAATTCAAAAAAAAAATAAAAAAAAATAAAAAAAGAGCAAAATATCCCATCATGTGGGACCCACACCACTTTAAAGTTATTAGTACTCCTCTGTTTAGTGGTCTCACTCATTTTTCTTTTATATTTGTCTAGTTTGGTACAATACAAAATTTTAATTTTTTAAAAAAAAAAAGTTTTAAAAAGGTCACAAAAGACAAAACATAAACAAACCAAAAAAATTCACTAAAAAAACTTATATCCAAACAATACCTACAAACTTGAAAAAAAAGTTTGTTGAGATTTGTCAAAATAGCATGTGTACTATTGAAGCATCATTGCTATAATTTGGCAAAATACTACTATTCATTACCAAATTATAGCAATAACAATAGTATTATAGCAAATACCATTAGAGATGCTCTAATAATGTTAATTATTATTGATTGTTTTACATTTTTTTTTTTTTTGGGTATCATATAAGTAATCATGATTTAGATAAGTTAAAATAGTTAATAAATTAAAAAAAATCTTAATTTTAAAAATTAATTAAATTTTTTTTTCAAACGAAAATAAAATATTATATATATTATAATTATTTTTTTTCTCACCATTATCAAATCAATTATAAAAAAATCAACTATCATTATAAATATAATTTTTAACTAAATTAAAATAATTAAATAATAAAAAAAATTAATTAAAATAACCAAATTTTCAAACCGACGAGAGTCTCCTAAATAAAATCTGTACCATCTTTTGTTCTATTTGAACATTTGTCAGCATTATCCGCTATATGTGCAGTGTTAAAGTATTATGACCAAGTACCCTTTATTTCAGATCAAAACAAGTACTCTTTATTTGAGAACACTCTTTATTTCAGATAAAAAATAGTACTCTCTTTTTTTTGAACGAAAAAAAAAAAAAAAAAAAAAAGTACTCTTTATTTGAGCATTTGTCAACATTACCCATCAACGTGTACTTGCAATGAAGAAGAGTCAATTTGGTTTTTATGTGAGCATTCACTACTACCATATCCACACCACCATATGGATACGACGTGGCTGCCCTCTATTTAGGTGTGAAATTTGGGCCCGGGCTGGGTCGGTCTGTCTTCGGATTTTACGGATTCTCGTCATTTTTTGAGTTGGATCGGGTTGTATTAGATTACATGTTAAAAAGCTTGGTCTAGGCCCACTAAAATTAGGGTCCCGTGTCACGGGCCATTAGCCGGGCTTGGCAGGACATGTTTTTTAACAAAAAAAATAAACGATAAATATATTATATATAAATTATTTATGAGGGATGAAAAAAAAAAAATTGTATTAAAATATTTTAGTTAAGATTAATAAGATATTTGGTTATATCTCATGGGTGGTGTTTAATTATGTATGATTTTTATTTTTTTATTATGACTAAAAAAGTATGAAATTATGTAACCTTTTTTTATTTTGAAATGAATAATTTTATATATATCAAAATAAAATAAAATGAAATATTACAATCATTAAATTAAATAGATAACATGAATAATTTTTATTTTAAAATGAAATAAAATATTATAAAAATTATATCATTAAATAAAATAGATATAGATTATTAATGATTGTGGGGAAGTGGTTTGGAAATACTCTTCAAATCCTGGAAGACGCCAATGATCCTCAGCTAGTCACCTGCAAAGATACAAACACTCCGGTCGGGGGTGCCGGAATTAGCACTCCGACGGACAAGTCAGTTCTTCTCCTCAAGAAAGCTTGTTTACTAAGTTTTTAGAAGTGATTCTTACATACCTTTACTAGTCCATTGCCATTATATTTATACTCGTTTTTTCTGATTCTCGGGGCCAGGGCCTGTCTTTTCAATCATTACCTATTCCATTATTCGGCTCTAGGGATCCTTCCCCATTCGGCCTACTTATCCTGTTCGGCCCTTTATTCTTGCGGGATAGTTGCCGTCTAGCGTCAAGCTGCCGAAATATGCCTCCTTTACCTTTGCCAATTATTCGGCTACCACAATTGCCCTCCGAACTCCCTGTTGACGGCAGTCAATCGGCGTGTTTGGTTCAGAATTCGAGAAGTTTAGCGTCAGGCGGCTTCGCGTGCCCCAATATATGTCAGGGGGCGCACGCCTTGTTGCTCATCATTACGCTTTCCCGCTCTATTCATATGTATCTCAGTATTTATTGCGATTTGAAACTTTGGTCCTTTCAAATTCATATTTCGTCGATTTTCTGAGACTTTTGGATCGCCAGTGCACATCCCTCCGTGACTCGCGTTTTCTGCAACTTCTTCCCGTCTTCCCTTGTCTCATCTGCTCTTCGTAAGTTTCCTTATCCCTTCTTTGTAATCCTATTTTCTGTTTGCTATTTTAGCTTCGGCGAATATTTAGTTCTCTACTAAGATGGCCAAACATTTGAAAGACCTCCTTTTTGAGGATCGCATCTCCGGTTTCCGGCAACATTTTTCTATTCCTGACGACGTCCATTTTCCCTTGTAACGGACAATGCTCTTGACATGGAGAGGGAAGATCAAAACACGATCGTATTCCCTCTTTTATCCATTGCGGAGGGCGGGGTTCGTTTCCCCCTACACCCATTCCTCAGGGCCGTTCTCCGCTATTGGGGTTTGATTCCTTCTCAACCCAATGTAAATTTCTTTCGAATCATCATGGGGGTTTTAGAGTTGAATCGACGCCTTAGGATTAACCTTGGGATTCCGGCCATTCGGCATTATTACGCCTTAGCCAAATCCTCCGGTCGGCTGGGGCGATATTTTCTCAGGGCCAAAGATACTGACCATCACTTGGTGACTATGCTTGCCAGTTCTGGTAAACGGGTTGACGACGTGATGGTCAACGTCCGAGGTAATTGGGAGTTCGCTGAAGGGGAGGATCGCCTGGACCCTGTTCCCAGACATAAGGGCGACCCAGGTTGCCACGCAATGTCTTGTTTGTTGGTCTATCTCTTACTCGGCTCTTTTCTCTAAACCGCTTTTCATCTTCTGCAGGTAATAAGTTGAAGAAAATTCTGATTTCGGTTGACGACGCGGTTCTTGGGGAAATCAAGACTGCACTCACATATTTCGGCCGTCCAAACGTACAACAACAAGGGAGAGCCGCCCATATTCTCCTTCGGTACGAACCCACTTACACTACTTTCTTGGCTGCAGATAACATTCCGATTCCAGTCGGCGACCAACAGCTCTCGGCCCTTATCTTCCCTAGCTTCAAAAACCTTAGACAGATCGGTCTTGTAGCTTCTGATTCGGGGGAAGACGCCGAGCCGACTGTAGAGGTGGTTGTCGATCCGGCCGGGGGGTCTATTGAGGGGTAGTAGTAGAGGGCGACGAGGCCGTACGCTCGGCATTTGAGGCCACCGAGCCATCCGCCTCAGGACGAACAGATTTCTCTTCCAGGGATATTTTTGCAAATTTGGGGGATCTACCCGGCGATTTCTTTGAGGGTATGGCGAAGGAAAGCCTAACGCAGATGGCTCGTAAAAGAAATGCCTAGCGGATGGCCGCCCGAAAGAAGGCTGAATGCGCCGCATCAGATCTCAGCTTGATCAAGCCGTTCGTACCCGTTTTGGAGGGGACAGTGGTTGTTGCGTCCGATACGGGAAAAGAGGGTGGAGAACAGGCCGATGGGGAACGGCTGATTCCGGAGCAAGGCCAAAAGCGTGGTGCCGAGGGGGAAACGAGTTCAGAAGCTGGCCCTGGTAGCAAACGGCCTCGGCTTGAAGAACCTGACGTGGTCGCTCCGTTCGTTATCCAGCCAAAGATCAGGGATATGCCGATTTTATCCAATGCTTCGGCCATCGAGGATCCAGCCGTGGCTCTGAGCTTGGCGGCTTCGATTTCTCTGCCGGCTGACAACAAAGCCTTCGGTGCCGTGCCTGATATTATGGCCGTTGCCCTAACTGCTCAATCGGCACTCCTGGTAGGTCACCTTCATTTCGCTCTTGTTTGTTAAAGGCGTCTAATCATACCGAATTGTTTTGCAGACGGTCGGAAGGATCACCGACTTGGGTCGCCGCCTGCGTGATGCTCTCGGCAGAATTGACCATTTGCAACAAGAGATGCAGGGTCAGAAAAGTAGGGCCGAGTTCGAAATTATGAGAGCTGAAATGGAGAGCGCGAGAGCTGAAGCGGAGAAAGAGAGGGCTCGCGTCGCCGAACAGCTTCGTGTTGATGCTGAGGGTAGAGCAAACGCGAGCGAGGAATCGCTCAAACTTTCCAAGGAAGCACTTGCTGAAGCGGAAGCTCAGTTGGAGGAGCTTAAGGCGGCCCGCGAGAAAGCTGAATCGGAGGCCTTTGAAGCAGGGAGAGGCGCCGCTCTGACAGAATATGTTGAAGAAGTGTCCAAATTTGAGAATCGCGGGTTCAAACATGGGTGGCTCAAAGCCCTTGCCGCCGCTGAGGTTACATTGGACTTGCCGATTCCTTATGAGCAGGTGGATGTTGAGCCACTTGAATCCGATGCCGACGAATGATCTGGGAGCCGTTTACTGAGCAGGCGTCTTTTTGTTTTTGTTTTTCTTCTTTTGGATAGTGCTTTGTTGGTTCAGGGTAGTTTTCATGTATAAATTGGTTAACATCTGCGTGCAATTTATTAATGAAAATTTCCGTGTCATTTCCTTGTAATTTTTGCTCTACCACCACACACTTTGTATGAAAGAGTTCTGTGGTTTAATTTTAATGAAAGAGTTCTGTGTTTGTCAATGCATTTGGTAAAATGGGATTGCATGTACTGTGGGGACACCCTGATTTGTGAATCTGCCCTTGCCCAGGGGGTCATAAAAAGAATTCTAGCTCTGAATCAACTTGTGAGCCGGCTGGGGTATTTGGTCCGAATAGATTGATAATAAACAAGCCGGATGATCTTACTGTGGCACGAATGATTTTATCTAGAACTCGTCTAAACAAGCCGTACATAGAATATCGTTTGTCCAAACTTTAGGTAACCACTGAAGGTAGAGAGGAGAAGATCGGTCAATATCTGGGTTCCTGCAGATTCAATACATGTCCCATCAAAATCACCATTTGCAATTTCACTGCCTACTGATCTTCGGCCCTTAGATTGATGAATCTGCCCTTGCCCCAGGGGTTCATGATAAGAACTCTGGCTCTGAGGAATCAATTCGTGAGCCCGCTGGGGTAGTTTAGCCGAACAGATTGATGAATCTGCCCTTGCCCCAGGGGGTTCATGATAAGAACTCTGGCTCTGAGGAATCAATTCGTGAGCCGGCTGGGGTACTTGGGCCGAATAGATTGTCCTGCCGTCAACTTAGTCGGCGTCAGGCGATTGGGTTTTGCGATAATGAACTTGCCTCGATCGTGCTGGTCTTCCTCATTTGAGCTGATTCTCCTGCGCTTGTTCCTTGTTCGCAGATCCTTTTCGGAGGAGCTGGAGGTTTCGGACCATTCCCTTGCGTCGAGCTCCGTGGATAATGAGTTGGAGTTGCTATCGGTACCCTTTGGTCGGGCCCGAGGCCTTTGCCTGTCTGCCCTCGGAGGTCGCTCTGGTTCCTCGCGCATGGCCTCTCTAGATTTTGCTACCTCCAGGGCCAAATCCTGACAGAGTCGTTCGTTCTCAGCGATCATGTTCTCGAGCCTTTGTTCGTTCTGCTTTGCTTGTTCTATAATAGCCTGCATTGTTTCTTGCGCTGAAGTTGTTGGCGAATCAAAGTTCAAGACGCGTCGTGCCGCGATGGTTTCTTTTTCGAGCATATTGGCTGGGGTGAGGTCGTCTATCTGTGTGGTCTCGTCGGTGGCTATCGGAGGATCTTCGGTCACGCCTTCCATGGATGTATTCGAGTATTCCCACAGACGGCGCCAATTGTGGGGAAGTGGTTTGGAAATACTCTTCAAATCCTGGAAGACGCCAATGATCCTCAGCTAGTCACCTGCAAAGATACAAACACTCCGGTCGGGGGTGCCGGAATTAGCACTCCGACGGACAAGTCAGTTCTTCTCCTCAAGAAAGCTTGTTTACTAAGTTTTTAGAAGTGATTCTTACATACCTTTACTAGTCCATTGCCATTATATTTATACTCGTTTTTTCTGATCCTCGGGCCAGGGCCTGTCTTTTCAATCATTACCTATTCCATTATTCGGCTCTAGGGATCCTTCCCCATTCGGCCTACTTATCCTGTTCGGCCTTTATCCTTGCGGGATAGTTGCCGTCTAGCGTCAAGCTGCCGAAATATGCCTCCTTTACCTTTGCCAATTATTCGGCTACCACAATGATGGTAAAGAAATTGAATCACTATAGGTCCAGTATATCCCAACTAGGTTGACACCTACTAATCTACCAATCATTTGTATTATACTTCACCTCAATAATCTAATAGATACATTACGAAATGAAATAGTGAAAAAAAAATTGTTGATCAATTATCGGAGGAGGCATATAATTTACTTGCGTTGCCGAATGATATATCATCAAAATCACTTTGAATTTGTTGGCTACATATTTTGTAAAAGCCAATCACGTTCGACACGTGGCGAAGTAAGGGCAATGCAGGAAGAAAGTTTAATCTTCGATCATGACCGTACACGTGGCGGTTAATATTGGTTCTTACGTGGTCTAAGTAGCATTGGATCAGCAAAGAGATACAAGGTGACGTGGCTTTAACGGTTACTCACATTCAAATTCAAATATAGGAGGGAAGCCCAACTGCAAGTAATGGCGTAGTGGAACTACTTCTAAGGCAGCATGATCAAGCAATCATGGAGGAGCAGTTCGACGGTTTGAAGTGCAGTTCGATGGTCATCCTTGAAGAGTATAAATAGCAGGGAAGCCCCCAGAAAAAACCCCAGACTCAGATCCAACAAACCAGTCATTTACTTCATATTTTCTTTTCCAGTTTTACATTTCCAGTCTTTACATTTCCTACACTTTAAATACCTGTTCTTTACATTCCTGCACTTTAAATTTCTGCACTGCACTTCATTCATAGGAGTAGTTTCAAGTAGTTGTGTTTTGTAAACTCTACGAGGCTGAGTTTGGATCATTGTAAGTTTTCATCTTAATGAAATACTTCAATTGTTCGTCATTTAACTGTTATTTTGCTTAATTTCTCCTAAGTCAAGCCACCAGTAAAAGTCCTCTTCATTGAGGCTGAAAGAACTAAAACACAATCGTCTGATAATTGGTTGGCAATTATAATTTTGTAAGGACTGATTGATCCTTGCTAGCATGCTCGCATTTACAAAAATACCCTTCGAAAGCAAAAAGCCAACATATATTTTTGGCACGCCCAGTGGGACTAATTGAAATGGCTAGACGAAGAAGACAAGGAGAAAATGAACGCTTGGAAGAAGGCATAGAAGGAGAGGTAGAAATACCTAATCTAGAGGATAATGTGGTAATACATCCTGTGGAAACTCCCATGTTATCAGAACCTATGGTCGAACAGACCAGTACTTCGGGACAAGAACCATATGTTCATAATATTGGACGAAACCAAGGAATTGGACCATCCACTGTTCCATCTACTCAGCCAACAAATCCATGGGATGGCCTAGTAGATGCTATGGGACAACAATTAATGAACACAATGGAAAGGTGGGCAACATCCTTTTTGGATCGAATGAATAACCACCAACCAACAAATACAAGACACACAGAGGAAGTTTTAAATGTCCCTCAGCAAAGATTGGCTAGAGACAAACAGCCTATGCAAGTTAATGGACATTCTAATGGTCAAACTAGTAATCAGAACTATGAAAGACCATCACCTCAGTCTTGGTATGAATCCATTTCGAGGCCTATAGCAGGCCAAAATGCCTCAGTACTCAACAATGAAGCCACACAAGTTGTGGATCTGGTCAAGTACAAGAAACTGGCGTAAGAATGGTTACAAATCCCATGTTCGAAGCATACCTGGCACTTGGGGGTATAATAATCCCTTATTCGAATTTATACCCGGGGGGTTGGAAGGTTGGCCTGCAAATGAAAGGACACAACACCTGTTCCAGCACCTTTCGCAGGTCCTTTCGCAGGACAGGCTCAAAGGGGTTACCCACACCCCCAAAGCAACCTGCACCACAGGGACAACTAGTCCCAAATATACCACCTTATGGACCAAGAGGACCACAAGCACAAGTTTGTCCACCAAATCCTGTGTTTGTCCCTCCAGTAGTGGTTCAGCAGGCACAAAATATGGTCCCTAGGGACCAAATTGCTGATATTGTTAGGGAGATGTGTGGACCGATGGCTCGGGGGGTCCAGACTCCTGTATATAGAAAACCATACCCAGAATGGGTAGATAGGGTACATAAATACCCAAGGGGGTTCAGGATACCAGATTTTACCCTTTTCTATGGGACTGGAAATCAATCAACAGTAGAGCATATTGCTAGGTTTGCTGCTCAATGCGGTGAATTTACTAATCATGACTTATGAAACTGAGATTATTCCCAAATTCTCTAACTGGGGGAGCATTTGTATGGTACATCAACTTTACACCTGGCTCCATTCAAACTTGGCAACAAATGGAAGAGGCATTTCATGTCCAATTCTTCCAATCGGAGCCAGAGGTATCCATGGCAGACTTGGCAAGATTGAGTCAAAGGCTGAAGAAAAGGCTACTCAGTTTATTGCCAGATTTAAAAGGGCTTGAAATAAATGTAGAGTCATCCTGCCAGAGCTAGAATTCGTAAGATTGGCTCAAAATGGATTAGAGTTCAGGCTTCGAAAGAAGTTTGACTCAACTGAATTCAGAGATTTAGTGGAACTAACCTATAAGGTGTCTAGGTACGAAGCATTACTAGAGGAGGAACAAGATCGAAATAATGCATCGTACAAGACATATTATAGAGATCCTAATTATGAGATCGATGCAGCAGAGATTGTAGGCAAAGAACATGTGATCTGTGAGGCATTAATTCATGGATACAACAATTGACCAGCAGTTTAAAAAGAAAGACTTTCACAGAAAGTATTCTTTCGATTTAACAAAGGCAGATGACATTTTTGATCATTTGCTTGCGGCCAACTTCCTTAAGTTACCTAAAGGAGTAAAATTGCCATCTCCAGATGAACTTAAGGGAAAAGTATATTGTAAATGGCATAACTCTTGGTCTCACTCGACTAAAAATGCATTGTTTTTCGAGACAGGATCCAAGAACAAATTCGGAAAGGAAGTTTGAAGTTCCCAGCCAAAACAGAAAAGACCATAGGGATCGATAGTAATCCATTTCCAGAAGTTGGAGAGGCGGCAACCAATGTCATTAAGTCAGACTTCCAGAATTGTCCTTGACAGAATTGGAAGAAGTCAATGTGCAGATGCATGTTGCTAACCAGACGACCATCAAAAAGGACACCAGAAACCCACCAGCTATTGGACAAGGTTTCTCACACCGGAGGGAACACTCTGATGAAGAATCACTGGATGATGATTCCTTAGAGGCAGCAGTAATGCAAAGGATGTGTCCAGGTGCAGACTGAGTTATAAGTGGTTGAAAGGGCTTCCAGTTGATGGGAAGCAATATTACAGGGATGTACAGAGACGTCCTAAATCAACCAATGCTTACAACAAAAGGCCATATCCAGCTAGTGATAGGCAGCGACCACTAGTGGTTGAGCCTGCAATGGACAGAAGGCATGCTAAAGGCAAGAGGCCCTTATATGAATCCAGGCCACCTAACTATTACAGAATGGAGAGCAGTCATTCTGAAAGAAGATTGGAGAAAGGCTCAGTTCATGGGATCAAAGCCGGAGATTGGCCCGCTAGACCAGCCTCACGCAGGACAGAAAGTGGCTACCTTCATCAAAGGTCTGAATCAGGCTCGAAACATGAGGTCAGGGCCAAGCACTTACCTTCACAGCCAGCTTCGAAGATGGCTTCGAAGGTAGAAAAAAAACGGTTCAACATTTGAGTCAGTAAGTTCGTGGGTACCTGGAGTTCTAGACTGGTTTGTAATGCAAAACAAACCTAGGGAAGTGCCTACCCAGAGAGATGTTGGAAACCAAGGCAGGATGGTCAAGCCTCTTTTGATGGCTCCGAACAATTGGGTATTGCTTAAACACCCAAAGACAAAGGACCAGATATGGTCCCAGTCATTTCGAGATCACAAAGGAGAAAGATTCAGCGTAGGTACACTCAGTACCAGAAGATATGAAAGAAAATGGAGAGAGCTCTTCATTGGTCCAGACAGAAGGAAAGAAGACTCCAAAGTCAGACCATACTCCAAAGCCAACTCTACAAAGCAAAGTGGGTTGCAGCAGAGAACAGTTGGCCAAGGTTCATTCTGAACTAAAAGCCAGAGAGAAGTCTAGCTTAGCAGGATTGGAGAAAGCTCTGATGGAGAGTGATAGTGAGACAAGAAGAAGAAATTGGCATAAGCCAAAAGAAAGAAATGGTGGAGGAAGAAATGTTCGAAGCCTTCATGGCTGAGCAAACATTTTTGGTTGAAGAACCAGTTGAGAAAGATCCTTCGAAGGAATCAGTTAACAACGAAGTGCCAGAGATGTAGCATGGAGGATGCTTCTGAAGGTAACTGAATAAGGTGAGCCAAGGGGGGAACAGGACAGCCAGCCATCCAATTTGGCTCATTTCCTCCAGTATCAGTCAATATGGTACACATACTGCCTCAGAGTTCCAGGCTGGAGATGAGGACCAAGATAACAAGACATGGATCCTATTCTTGTCTCTAGTGAAGATCACAAGTGAGTATGGTACAGAGGATGATTCTGGAATGGCTACCCCAATGGAAACTGAATATGAGAGTCGAAGAAGAGTGAGCATTAACCTCTCTATCCTTTTGATATCCCTCGAATTCTATGACACAAAATGTCAAGCCTTTGTACATCAAGGCTTTCTTCGATGTGATACAACTGAACCAAGTCCTGATAGACAAGGGGCAGCAGTGAACTTACTACGAAATCTTCTTGGAAGAAACTAAGGAAAAAGAATCCCAGGTTGATCCCAACCAGCACAACCATCGTGGCTTTGCTGGGAGACAAATAGATAGCTCAGGGATTCTACCCATTAACTTGAGTGTGGGAACCAGGGACTGCATGACAGCATTCTTCGTAATCGACAGTAATGCTAAATACAATGCTTTACTTGGGAGAGATTGGATCACACTAACAAATGTGTGCCTTCCTCTTGCATCAGAAAATTATGATGGCCTTAGGCAATGAGAGAGACAGAGGAAATTGATGCAGATCCTCAACCCTTCATAGCCTGTGCAGACTTTGCAGAGGCCAAGTTGTATATTGAGGGAGTGACACCACTCAGTATTGAGGAAAGCTGATGGCTCAGCCGAAGTGACGGCTGATGAGGAAGTGACACAACCTGAAGCACTTAGTCCAAGAAAGTGCTGATGAAGAGATTGTATTAAGGATGAACAATGATGCCTGGTTGTTAGGCAAAGAGATGAAGAACAAGAAGCCAAGTCTTTGGCTCTAATAAGTTTTCAACATTGGATGTAAAATCAATAGTCCAGCAAGTACAGGAGCAAGAGAGAAAAGCCATGATAATTGGCGCAAACAGGAGCAGCAACAGGTCATAAAAAAGATACATGAACGAAATTTGAAATTAGAACATCGGACGGCCTTAGGCCCAGTTCATGTTTCTATTTAGTGTATCAAACGACTCAAATCCATGGCGTATAACCGGCCGATCAGGTGCCCAATTCATTCGTATCAAATGGCCTTTGGCATATTCATTCATATAAAACAGCCTTTGGCCCAATCATTCGTGTCAAACGGCTGTAGACGCGCCCGAATTAGGCTTACTACTACAGTTCAAACTCAATGTCACGGTTCTGAATCTAATCTCGCAAAGTGTAATGCAAGACCGATAAATCACCAAAGAGTCCAAATCCGACAAGTCGTTTTGGAAAACTGATTTTTATAAAGAAGTGCCAAACATGGACTGTTTTGCCAGATACAGAGTCGCCACCTAAATATTTTATTTTGGGGGAATTTAGGAAACCCTAACTCGTGCCTAAGGCCACGTGTCCGTCATCACCAAAATTGCCTCGGCTCGAGAACTTGGGTACGATTGGGGAAGGTCATCTATGAGCACCCCCGCTCGCCCGATCAAAGATCGGCATGTACTAAGCATGATATCTTATTTTTGAAAATACATGTGTTCTTATTCCGATTATTAAACCTAGAATTACTATGTGATGCGTACAGTATACAAGTATAGACTAGATCGCCTAATTTGGAACAAAGCATTGCATACTTTTTGTTTTGAAAAACGGCTTGAAGTTTGCTACTCGCAAGTAGGCTAAAACGAGGATTTAATGAATTGTTCCAATTCAAGCAATCCAACCTTCACCCACAGGCATTCAGGCAGTTATATCACATAAGCAGTTAGCCTCATGGCAAGCATGCTATCGTGGCAACATTCACACTCATGCGAGGATGCTAAAGCATAAAAGCTTACATAGTACTCCGAGCCAAAACAAGAGCTAGTTAGTAATCAATGCATGATCCTAGTTCATGTTAAGATGGCTAATGCAACACATGCAAAAATGCAACTAGAGATAGGCTCGGCTATTCTAAGATGGCATATGAGATGCGATTAGATAACATGTATTCAATTTGGAATTGAAATACAATGCAGTTAGTATGATGCGCCGAGCCCAGTGCATGCATTACAGATGAATGATGCAAACATGCGAAGCATAAGGATGCTAATTGAAACATGCCCTAAAACTAACCATCAAAAGCAAGTAAGTAAAATGGAGAAAGAAATGGGGGTTGGAAGACATGCACACACGCACGCACACTTATTACAAAGTTCGCCCTCTCGACGGAGGGTCCGAATGAATAATATACAAACCAACTAACTAACTAACTAACTAACAAGCTAATTAATTATTACACAACCAAATTGAATTAATAAGCGAACTACTTCTAATTATTACAACAGTTAACTAATTAACAAATTAATTAATTATTACAAAACCAAAGCTAATTAACAAATAAGGAACACAGTAAACAATGTTGTTCCAGCTTTGGTTGGGGGAGAAGAGGATGCATGCTCGGTTGCCGTCCCGAAAAGCTCTCCAGTTGCTCTTTAGAGGCTCTGTTTGCAGGGTGCCCTCAAGGAATTCCTGCTGAATCTTACCAAAACCAGTCTGGGGAATACACCAGTGGCCTGCCGGCCATGGGGAGCCACTGCCGACCATCTGCCGACCAATAATGAAGGTCTGCCGGCCACTGGTGGGCTGTGACACCAAGCTGCAGCAGAGCACAAAATAGAGAAAATGAAGGGCCTCCCAAGGGTATGTACGCACTATGCCACCCCATATCACCTCGAAACATCAAGGGAGAGGCATAATTGGATCCAAGACCATCAATCACACATCTCGATGCATGATGGCCAAAGGTCCAACATATGCAAATCAATGTGAAATGAATGCACGAATGAACACATAAAGCCTAAAACTCTATCATGTGCGATCAAGAGCGTCGGTGATCGAGAATTGAGACACGTTTCATCACTTGAAGTATGAAACGTCCCTCGTTTCTCGTGCTCGGATTAACACTTAATCCAAACAACAATGCAGCACAAGCATGGCATACACAATGCGACTCAAGCATACAAACATGCAATATGACTTAAGCATGCAAACATGTAATGTGATATGAACAACCTAACAATGCTAATGCATGCACAATGCAAATGTCAATTAGCGTGCACAGTGCAAATGATGGCATACTCAATGCAATGTTACCTAAGCATACACAATGCAAAGTATAAGGTATAGACAATGCGATGTAATGCAAGCATGCAAACAAAGTGTAATCAACCATGCTCAATGAACTTAAACTGAAACGGACAAACCTCATATATGCCCAAATCAGTGGCCAAAATGCGAAGACGAAGGCACCGAAAACACATAGAAAGCATGTATGCCAATTGGCTCACTAATTAAGGTATAAAGGTGCAACTCTTAAGAACACCTAAAGAGTGAAAAGTATGGAAGTGTAACAACACCAAGTGCACTGAAATGAGGTAAGAAATGATGCCAAATCATTTAAACAACACAAGTAAAGCATGCGAAGGTCCTTAAAAGCATGGAGCTATCAAAGAGGACTACAAAGGAGGCATGCAATACATGGCACAAATGCATGAACTAAGCATGGACAGAGCTCAAATAGGTCAAAATAAGGACCTAAACATGCTGAGATGAGGGCCCAAAGACCTAGGCATGCAAGCATACAAGCTAAGCCACAATGAGGCAACAATGCACAATACTCAAAGGCATTCAAAGCATGAATGAAGTGGGAACATGGAAATGCTAAATGCTCTGAAATAACATGATAAATGATTCCAAATCATATACATGATGCAAATGAAGCATGCTATGGTGCCCAAAGCTTGAAGCTAGCAAGAGTACTTGTACTACAACTATGCAAAACATGGAGCTTATGGCAAAGGCAACCCAAAATAGTCCTAGAACATGCCAAAATGATACTAAAACATGTATGGAAGGAAGCCAAACAAGCTAGCATGGTGAGCATGAGGCATGATGCATACAAGGCAAATAAGGTGGATTACACTACACCTATTAAGACCAAGCATGGAATGACTTAAGCAGCAAAAATCAGAGTTAAAGCATGTCAAAATAAGCTCAAAAACCCACTGAGATGGCATCCCAAAGACCTAAGCATAGAGGCATGCACAATGATCCATTCATGAGGCATAAAACACAAACTCTCTAAGACATTGAAAGCATGTCAAATGCAAGTGTATGACCACATTACATGGACTAAAATAACATAACAAGTGATGCCAAATCATTGAAATAGGCCAAGTAACACATGCTAGTGGACTCAACACACAAAGCCAACAAGCTAGATTGAACCATGGCTATACAAAGCAAGTCATGCATGGCCAAAACAACCAAAACCAGACCTTAAACATGGTAAAACATGAACAAAATCTTCTCAGAGCTAAGCCAAAAGCATGCTAAAATGACATGTTAAAGCATGATGCATATTAAGGCAATAGAGAGGATTACACTACAAGTGCATGAGGCATGCAAGGGCCAATCAAACCAAATCAAAACAGAGTCATGACATGGAAAAACATCACCAAAAACATGCTGAAATGGAAAGAAAACAAGCTAGAATGGCATGCTACTTTATGAGGCATACAAAGCTAGTTTGTGTGATTTACGCCACAAGTGTGTTATGCATGCATAGAGTGATAAAATCAACCCAAAATAGATCTAAGGCATGGTAAAACATCACCAAAAACCTACTGAAATGGAGCCAACACATGCAAGAAAGACATGCTACTTTGATGAGCCACAAATGGGATTACACTACACATACGAGGAGCATGCAAAAGGTGACCAAACCAGCCATGGACAGAGTCAAGGAAGGTCCTAAAAGTCACAAAAAAAGTGCCTGAACTAAGCCTCAAAAGCATAGAGATACATGCTCCTTTGGTAGGCCAATAACTCAAGCAAACAAAACAAAAAGGGAAGGGGTCACCCCCCTCTGATTTGAGGCCTCAAAACCACATGCCTACCACTGAAAATCCACTGGATTTCAGTGGCTAAAAGGCCAAACCAAGACTACTCCAAAGGCCTTAAAGCATGGCACAAAACAAGGCCAAACAAGGCATACAAGAGGGTTGTACACCCCTAACACCAAAAAGACCTTAAACAATCATCAAAAGCACTTGAAAAACAAAAACTTTTTCAGTTGGAAGCAAGGCCTAAAACAATATGCAAGGATGGCCAAAATGAGATACAAACAAAGGCTTAAAAGGAGAATATACTCACCCTTGAAGATCAACTTCGAAACCAGCAACCTCAGAGGCTAGAAACCAAGTTTCAGAGCTCAAGTAACACTCCCAAGAACCTCAGCTCAAAGATGGTGGTGTACCTCTATGTGTTGTAGTGCAAAAGTGCAAGAAAAATGGACTTTAGAGCATAAACCAACACAATATAGAGAGAGAGTGTGAGAAATATAGAGAGAGAGAGAGATACAACTTCTCCAAAATTTTCTTCAACCCTGCTGGAGAGGAAGGGCCTCTCTTTATATAGAAGAAAAACAATGCAAAGCTTGTTGAACAAGCTTGGCAAGAGTTTCATCCCTCCATACACGTGTATGGAGGGGAAAGGAGTGAAAACCAGCTGGCTCAAAAGATCTGGCGTGAAACCTGCTGATACAAGGGTTCTGCCGGCCATCAGTGGTGGCCGGCAGTGGCTCATTGATGGCCGGCAGGCTTCATCAATGGCCGGCAGTAACAAAGGCATGGCCGGCAGTGGCCGGCAGTGCACCAAGTGAATCAAGCTGGAAGGGCCAATACATGGTCCAAAAATAGGGCAGAAAGGATACAAGGTTTGGAAAGCTCAAACCTGTGACGTTCCGTCGCGACAGTCGAGTACTCGACGAGCAATCAAACTAGTGGTTGGATGTACCTGCAAGCACAACCAAGTCTTGAAGACGGTCAAAAATGGGGTGTCTACAGTTGCCCCTCTTTGACAGAACTCGAAAGTCACAAAGCGACGGGTGTAAATGTCAAAGCCCAGAGACGACCCATTTTTGACAAGGTCGAAGACTTGGGCAAACATTCAAAATAAACATGCAGAGATGCGCCCACAGGCTGGGGCAAAACGCAAATGATATGCACGATGCAAAAACATAACTTATGATTATGCAAAGAAGGCTGTAATGAAGCAATTATATACAATAAATGTAACAGTTTTAAGCAAGCGAATACAAATCAAACTACATTACATGTAGAAAGGATGTAAGAGAATTGTACCATTCTCGCCACGTCTCACGCGGAGTAAATACAATACCGTCTGGTTTGTTTGGTCGCACAAGCTTCAAATGAACCGTACATACAATATCGTGCCTGCAAGAGAAAGAAACTCAACAGGTACGATATCGTTAGAAACATGCATAGCAATGCAAGTGAAAAGTGCGTGACAACGCGAATGAAGTAGTGCATAACAATGCAAGTAACATGCGTGACAGCGCAAGTGAAGATCTGCATGACAATGTAAGTAACGTTCGTGACAGCGCAAGTGAAGATGTGTATAACAATGCAGGTAACGTGCGTGACAGCGCAAGTGAAGATGTGCAAAGCAATGTAAGTAAAGATATGTGTGTGACAGCACAAGTAAAACATGCGTAACAGCGCAAGTGAAGATATGCATAACAATGCAGGTAAAACATGCAAAATAATGCAAGTAACAAGCGTAATAGCGCAAGTAAAACATATGCAAAATAATGCAAGTAACAAGCCTAACAGCGCAAGTTAAAGATGGGTGCAAAACAACGCAAGTAACGAGCGTAACAGCGCAAGTTAAAGGGGGGGTGCGAAACAACGCAAATAACGAGCGTAATAGCGCAAGTTAAAGGGGGGTGCGAAACAACGCAAATAATGAGCGTAACAGCGCAAGTTAAAGGGGGGTGCGAAACAATGCAAATAACGAGCGTAACAGCGCAAGTTAAAGGTGCAAAACAATGTGAGAGAGATATGCAAAACAATACGGGTAAAACATGCAAGACAACGCAGGTTAAAGATGCAAAACAATGTGAGAGAGATATGCAAAACAATGTGGGTATATAGAATGGATATTTAGTACAACAAGTAAATGCTAGGTGACAACAAAAGCATGCTTGATAAAGACATCTTGAAGGCAACTTCCTGTTTACCTCCCGGAAGATTGCGATGCATCAAAAGGATACACCTCGTGTGCGTTGATGGGCGATGACCACCGTATATCGAGAACATGATTTTGGGCTTCCATGGAGGCATTTTGAATCAAATTTTGAACACTTCTCGGAATTGTTGGAACCCAGGGACACATACCAAGGTATAATAGGCAAAAGAAGCTGGTGGAGGATTTCTGGCCACCAGGGAAAACCACCGGCCGCCTGCCGGCCATCAATAAAGGACTGCCGGCCATCGATGGCAGAATCGGGCAAAGTGGTCTTTTCGGCCATGGGTCTTTAAATAGACCCAAAATTACTCCATTTCCTCACAAACCCTTGCATAGAAAACATTTCCCTTGCCCTCTAGGTGTGCCTTCTCTCTAGATTCGCGCGTTCTACGCGTTTCCCAACACCCTAAACAACCTTGAATCGTTAAAACTCCTTTGTTCTCTTCGATTTGAACCGATCAGAAATTGAATCTGAGGCCTCTTTCATCATTTCCCCCATTGAAGGATCATTTCCCCTGAATTTCTCTCGAGGTTAGTTCACTTTTCCCGGGTTTTCAACTTTATTTGAATTTTCCCTCTCCTAGGGTTTGATTTGTTCAAAATTTAACCATTTTGCTCATTTTTACATCTTTTTGCATCTATCTCAGATGGCTGACGATATCCCGCATGATGAGGGCTTCCCCGCACTCCTTCCAGTAGAGTTAGCGACAGACTTTGCGGCTGAGCCGGAGGTTGAGCCTCAGCCTTTACCATTGAGCATACGTCCTTTGACCCCGCGAGGTATCACCCGGAGACTCACATTATTCCAATGGCGGGAGGCATCCACACTTTCACTGATTTCGATGAGGGCGCGCCAGACGACCTCTTACTGAGAGAGCCAATGTCTCATTTGTCGGCCATTGCTGTGGAGGTACCAACTCTGCTTTTCTGCAGTATTTCTTTCAACTACTTGCATTTCTTGCACTGTTTCGATCTGATTGCATCACATGCTTTGATCTGACTGTATTTCATACATTGTTGCTCTGCATTTAACTGTACTTCACGCATTACTGCCCTGTATGTACTGTATACGACCGCACCTCGTACGTCACTGCCCTGAATTCAGTTGCGTCTTCGATACATCACTGTTCTGGATGCAATCGTACTTTCAATACATCACTGATCTGAATGCGATTGCATTTTCAATACATCACTGATCTGAATGTGACTGCATTTTCAATATATCACTGATCTGAATTCAACTGTATTTTCAATACATCACTGATCTGATTTCGACATATACACTGTCAACCAGACGGATCTCGCTCCTTCAGAGGTTATGGCGCGACGACAGCTCGGGATTGGTATGATGTGCTTCCCGCGAGGGTCCGCCGGATCATTGACGGGACCGGCTTCGGTCTATTTTGCTGCAGCTTGACGCGGGTCACAGCGAGTCGCCCCCTCCTAGGGGCTCTTGTGGAGAGGTGGTGGGACACCACCAACTCTTTCCACTTCTCCACGGTGGGAGAGATGACGATGACTCCCCTCGACTTTGCTATGATCACTGGCCTGGGTGTAGAAGGTGATCCGATTCCTCTTGATCCCGACATAGGAGAGTGGGTGGCTACATAGGATACATTACTTGGAATGCGTCCACCGACACTTCGAGCAGGCATGGTTAGATACACTTGGCTCAAGGAGCATTACAGAGGGGAGGATCCCGATACTGATGAGGAGGCAAAGTAGTACGCGAGGGGCTTCCTCTTGTTCCTTTTCGGTACCACCTTGTTTTCGAACAGGTGGAATACTGTGGGATTATACTTCCTGGGCGCTCTGGTGGTGCTCCAGCAAGTCCGTTTCTATGACTGGGGCACAGCCAGCCTTACCACTCTCTACGGATACATGAGCTCGATCTCTCGGATGTATGGAAGGTTGATCGGCGGCTATTGGCGAGCTTGGAAGGTACACAGCCTAGTTTCCCCTTTTCATTACTTTGCTTAGCATTTCCTGCTTTTGCTTTGTTCAACACTTGTACTTTCTGCATTTTCTGTATCTGCTCTTGCACTGTATGCTTTATGCTCTGCATTTTCTGTACACCACACATACTGCACACTGCATACCATACACTGCACACACAAAATCTAATGTCTGCTCTAGACCTGCACTCCTTATGCATTGTACTGCATTCTGCTTTCTGCATGTTCTATACTCTGTTCATACACTGTACTGATCGCATCTTTTTACAACTGTGGGTGTATGCATACTTCCCGACACTTGCTCCAGAGCCTGTGGAGGAGACCCCGGCGACAGTCCCATTTTCTGATGTATACGACGGCCAGCTCCGTCGCAGGACTAGAGAGAGCTTTATGTTCTTCCGACAGTATTTCGACATGGTCGCGGCGCGCGAGGTAAGTCTGCAATGAGATTATTTCGATTAACCTAATGCACCCTCATTAGTTATTTGACGACTGATCATCCTGTTCATTTTCTTTTCTCAGATCACGTGGCAGCCATGGGATGCGATTCCATCAGGTCTTCGAGATCAGTACCACACTGCCTGGACTATGTCTCAGTTCCACATCCTCTTCGAGGGGCCGATCTGTCGCGCCTGGTTTTTGAGTGAGCGCTTCATATGCCAGACCTTGGGCTTGCCTGCTCCATTCACACCGATGGCACCTCCACCATTGATGAGGGAGACACACAGGTTGTCCGCCGACCAGGTGATTCAGTTCATGGTAAGACTGGAGACGGATTTATTGCGCGCCGAGGGCGACTATGCGACCTTTATTCAGACGCATCTGATGCCACCTTTGTCCGGTGTCCGAGGAGGAGAGGGAGCGAGGGCTCCAGCTGCGAGAGGGAGAGGCGGAGCGACCAGGTCTCGTAGGAGGAGAGGTCTTGAGGGGAGACAGGGAACTGCATGGCGCCTGCTACTATGACATGCCGAGGGCGGGCTGGAGAGACTTATCAAATTTCCTTCGCTCCTCCTCCAACTAGTCACGAGCTTGTCGAAGTTTACGGCTCAACCCCGATATGCGCTATACTTTTTATTCTGTACAGTCATTTGATTTCATTTGATGTCCCGCAGAATACTAATGACTTCAACATTTTTGCAGGCTCCCATTGAGTACACTCGTCAGTCTCTGGAGTTAACGGCTTCGGTGATGGGGATGCTGCAGACGAGCATGGACCTGCTCAGTATTTACAGTATTCCGGTAAATTCTTTCAAACTACACTTCATGCCACAAAGTCTTTTCTTGACACGCCATCATTTGCACAGTTCTACACTGCACTGACCTGATACATTGCTTCCATACACCGCTCACGGTACACATACACTGCAAATCATTAACTGCTCACAGCACATTATTCTTTGCATCTGATACATTTTGATTACTAATGCATTTTGGTAGATTGCCCTTTTTCAGATTCCTTTCATGATGCCAGGCCCATCAGATGTCCCAGCAGAAGCAGGAACGGGTCCTTCAGCACCTCCCCGAGCAGCAGAGGGAGCGGGACGCGGGACTAGTTCACAAGGGCCTGCCTCAGATGACGATGAGTCTGACGAGGAGGCAGTGAGTCCGCGGACAGAGTCATCTCAGGATGGAGATGGGGCTGGGGATGGTTCGAGTTCAGATGCTGATGGTGACGATGTTCCGGAGTCCTCTCAGTCGAGGAAGAGGGCGAGGAGGACCTCTCAGCCTTGAGGCGACTGGCGCCGATCCAGACATTTTGCTAATTCAGATGCTGCTTTTCTTTTTGCTTTATTTTTCTTTTTACTAGTAGTTTTGCACATTGTACTACGTCAGGCAGATTTACTTTTTTTAAAACTATGCTCTTTTGTAAAAAGAATCTATGATGGAATGAAAGCAGTCTTTTTGTCGAAAAAGTGTTACATTTGTACATTCTATGCATCGCATCACTTTACACAACAATGTAAATGAGATTGAACTTTTGTTTGAAAACTAAACACTCGAATCGCACTAATCAGGTAGTGAACCGACTAACAACAAAACAACTCGATAAGCAAAACAAAGTCTTAACAAGTTTACAACTCGATAAGCAAGTTACAACAACTCGATAAATGAGAGGAAGATGATTACAACTCGATACAAAATTGAATACTAATACATCTTAAACGAGATGCAACAGAGTCCGACAGGACAAAAAAACAAGACCTTAAAAGACACGAGTAACAGGACTTCTCTGCAGCAAACAACTGGATCTCACCAAGAAGGCCAATGAGCATGAGGGAGGGGCTACCGGCCACAGAGGAGGGCTTGCCAGCCATCAGTGTGCCACTGCCGGCCACTGATGAGCCACTGTCGGCCATCGATGGCAGACTCTCCAAAACGTCGACATCTGTCCTCCACTCACTGCCTTATCTTCTATATGAGTTTCAGCTTCGGGATTCTCTTCATTTCAGCTCAATTTTGCACCAAATGGAAGCATTTCTTGTCCAAAACCTCACAAATTGGATTGCCAACTTGGATGGCTCAGAAAAGCTGAGTTTCCGGGGCTTTGGTATAAATGCACTATTCACGTTGAGTCGCACCCCGCTGCGTTTTCCGTTCTTTCATGCCGCGGCAAGGTTTTGGAATCCGGTGACACATGTCTTTAACTTTGGCGGGCAAGAGATGTGTCCCACTTTTGAGGATTTCCAAGCTTTAATGGAATCCGAGCGCAATGAAGAAATCTTGCCTCAACTCCGGTTTGGCCACGTCTAAGCCCTAGGACGGATGTGCGGCCTTACTTTGCACGACGCTCGGTCATTGATTCATGACGGAGAGCTGGACATTCCGAGCTTGGTTCGTCGGTTTCTGATGCCGGTGACCGCGGTGACCATCATTGGCAGGATTATCGGCGACATGCGCTTTGCTTGTGCATGTTGTCCCATTTCTTGCTTGCCCCAGGCTCTGGTGGGTTTAGCACGCATTTGATCAAAGTCGCCGAGGGCTTGAAGGAGGGTAAGAGCTGTATCGCCATGACACTAGCCGAAACATTGATGGGATTAGACGTTTTTCATCGCCGAGAGACGGCTAGGTTTGTGGAGAGTCCACTACTATTACAGATAATGTTTCCCACCCCATCTCACATATATTTCTCACATCACTCGGCCCTCAAGCTCGGTTTTTTCTCTCAAAACCCTTTGCTTACTTTTTCTCTCAACTTACACCTCTCTATTCTTTAATCTCTCATTTTTCATCCCTCCCCCAGGTATGGCTGATGGACAAGTTGAGAGTGGTGGACTCATGTCCGGCATATTCAGCTCACAGCTATTTCTTCCGACGACACTTAGTTGATGCCCCGGATGAGGGATGGTGGTACAATTGGATGTGTAGTTTGTCCGCTACCGACATTGCTTGGCGCTGTCCTTGGCTCAATCTACCGGCAATGAGCTACAGCATGACCCGCCAGCCCGGGATCGAATTGATCAGCTTGACACATTGCGTGTTCTATTTTCCATTCCGACTCCGGCGCCAGTTCGGCCATGATCAGACTTGCCCAGCAGAGGAGATAGAGTACCCTGCTGCATTTCCGGTCTGAGGCGCACAGCTGGCTCGGTATGCCACAACATAGAGGACTAGAGAGCTTCTGGCCCCCGCTCCGATTTTCAGTTGCATTCTTTCTGATGAGTGCACAGCTCGGCTTATTGAAGAGGCGCAGATTGGGCCTACTTTGGCATCAGAGGCTTCCACCAGCTCTGGGAGGGGACGCAGGAACACCTGACTATGCCCCGATTTATTTGCTTTATCAGTACTTTCAAGTTTTCTTTATGAATGTAATAAAAAGCAACTTCAATTTGTATTCAAGAGTAGGAAAGCTCTGTATTGAAATCAATGAAATTGAAGGTTGTGGGTACTGAAAATTTTCCGTTTGGTCCAAAAATGATCTAAGTTGTAAAAAGATTAATTTGAGCAAAAACAACTTTTATTAAAACTTTTCAAAACCATTTTCAATATGGATCAGAACTGGACATGCCCGAGATCTATCACTGAGATGTACAACCCCGGATCTTAGCAATTGAAAAGTTGCCCCTAGTCTGAATAGCACTGCACTGGAGATCACAACCGAATTCTTGAATGCAGAATAGACGAAGATGGCCAACAAGATCACATGAACAAAGTTGATCGAGGAAGTGTTTATGGCTGGACTTCAGGATGAAGTTGCCTACGTATCCCAAAGATGGGAATCAAGCCTTACGTAGTTCGGCTTGGGTTCACTCGAGTGTTAACTCTCTCCTTTTGTGCTCTAACTTTTGCCAAGGCCGCCCTTTGCGGGTTTTCAACCTTGCGAGCTCAGTTTTTATAATTTCAAATTTTTCATGCTCTAAGTTTTGCCTAGGTTGCCCTTTTGGGTTTTCGGCCTAGCGAGCCGCTCAGGGGTAATATTTCTTCAACTTGTCCATGTTGATCGATTGGGAAAACTCTAGGCCATCTAGGTCCATCAGAACGACAACTCCACCTGACCAAATAGACTTGATGATGTAAGGGCCAGTCCAATTGGGTCTGAACTTGTCCCTAGGGTCATGGATGGGAGCTCGGTTGTCTTTGAGCACCAAATCTCCTTCTTTCAAATTCCTGGACTTAACTTTCTTGTTGAAAGCCCTGGCAATTCTCCGTTGATAACCCTGAACATGGTAAAGTGCTTTCAGCCTTCTCTCGTCAAAGAGCATGAGTTCTTCGAATCTGCTCTGCTGCCAATCTGCCTCAGCTATCTGACACTCAGCCAGCACTCGCAATGATGGAACCTCAATTTCGATAGGAAGAACGGCCTCCATCCCATAGACCAATGAATACAAAGTCACCCCAGTAGAAGTTCTAATTGAAGTCCAGTAGCCCCACAGAGCAAATGGCAACTTATCTGGCCAGTCCCGGTAGGTTTCCACCATCTTCTGCAGTATGTGTTTGATGTTCTTGTTGGCGGCCTCAACTGCTCCGTTGGTCTGCGGCCGATATGTAGACGACTTATGAAAAGCCACGTTGTACTTGTCCAACAAGTCAATCACTTCCTTCTTGAAGTGGGAACCATTATCTGAAATGATCTCATTCGGGACCCTATAGCGACAGATGTTGTTGTTCCTGATGAACTTTGCAACATGCGAAGACTTCAACACGCGTAAGATTGGGCCTCAACTCACTTCGTGAAATAGTCTATCGCGACCAGAATGAACTCATGTCCATTGGACCCCTTTGGAGTGACAGCCCCGATCACATCAATCCCCCAGACTGAAAACGGCCATGGCGAAGTCATGTTGTACAGCTTCGACGGCGGAATGTTCATGCGGTTGGCGTTGATCTGACATTTGTGGCATCGCCGAACAAAGCCAATACAATCCTCCTCCATGGTGGACCAGTAATAACCCTGTCTAAGGATCTTCCGGGCTAGCATCACCCCATTTATGTGCGCTCCGCACTCTCCTCCATGGATGGCCTCCATCAGGCGCTTCGATTCTTCAGCATCAACATACAGTTTATGCATCCTGAGATGACCTCTCTTGTACTGTTTACCCCCGTAGACGATAAACTGAGCAGCCATTCTTCGAATTGCCCTCTTATCTTTGGCATTTGCCCCTAGTGGGTACACTTCCTTCTCCAAAAAGTTCCAAACATCGTAATACCAGGGGTTCTCATCTTGAACCTCATCTATGGCAGCAATCAGCTCGTAGGCTGGCACAAATTTCTGTTCGATGATGATCGGACGCATCCAGACTCCAAAAGGGATGTCTATCATAGAAGATAGAGTTGCTAATGAATCTGCGAACCTGTTATTCTCTCTTAACAGATGAGCGAAATTCAGTTTCTCAAACCGAGGAATCAGCAAGTCCAAGGTCTGGTGGCTCCTTTAGCTTGAGACACAACAAGGTTCGAATCCCCGATGACGTCCAACCGTTTTGCCCCTAGTTCTAGGATGGCTTCTAAACCAGCAATGCATGCCTCATACTCTGCTTCGTTGTTCGATACTTTGAACTGGAGTTTGAATGCTAGAGGGATACGGGAATTGTCGGGTGCTATCAGCAACACTCCTATCCCATACCCATATTGGTTTGACGCTCCGTCAAAGTACATCGTCCAAAACTCTTCTTCGATATGCAGAATGGCCTCGTCCGGGAATAGGTACTCAACTGCTTCATCCCCTTCCACTGGGTGATCAGCTAGGAACTCCGCTACCGCTCTCTCTTTTACTAACTTGCGCGTCACATACATAAGATCGAATTCGGAAAGCAGAAGCAACCAACGAGCCAGCCTACCCGTAAGTGCCGGTTTCTCGAAGAGATATTTCATGGGATCTAATCTCGAAACCAGTATTACAGAGTGAGCTAACAGCTAGTGCCGCAGCTTCCTAGTAGCCCATACCAAGGCCAAACAAGCCTTCTCCAACGGAGTATAGCGGGTCTCATAATCCAGCATTTTCTTCCTCAGGTAGTAGATAGCTCTCTCCACCTTGTCCTCGGACTCCTGTGCAAGCATGCAGCCCATTGTAGTTTCAGTCACTGAAAGATACAAAATCAACGGTTTCCCCGTCTCAGGCGGTGACAACACAGGTGGGTTCTGTAAATATTGTTTGATCTGCTCGAAAGCTGTTTGGCATCGGTCGTCCCATTGGAACTTCGTTCCTTTCTTCAGGAGACCAAAGAGTGGTTCACAAGTCAAGGTTAATTTTGCGATAAACCGTCTTATGAATTGCACTTTACCCAGAAAGCCTCGCACCTCATTTTCAGTCCTTGGTGGTGGCATTTCTAAGATGGCCTTGATTTTGGAAGGGTCGACTTCGATACCTCTCTGTGTGATCAAGAACCCCAGTATTTTCCTTGTTGTAACGCCAAAGGTACACTTCTGAGGATTCAGTCGCAACCGATACTCTCTGATCCGTTGAAAGAACTTTTGCAAGGCGGTGTAGTGGCCCTCTCTTTCTTTGGACTTGACAATCATGTCATCCACGTACACCTCAACCTCTTTGTGGATCATGTCGTGCAATATTGTGGTCGCGGCCCGTTGATATGTAGCTCCGGCATTCTTCAGCCTAAACAGCATCACTCTATAACAATAGGTCCCCCACGAGGTGGTAAAAGCAGTCTTCTCCCGGTCTTCGGGTGCCATCAGAATCTGATTGTAGCCTGAAAAGCCATCCATGAATGAGAGCAACGCGTGCCCAGCAGTAAAATCCACTAACTCATCAATATGCGGCAGAGGGAAGTCGTCCTTTGGACTAGCTTTGTTCAAATTCCTGAAATCCACACATACCCGACTTCTGCCGTCCTTCTTCGGCACCGGGACTATGGCCAACCAAGTTGGGTATTCAGATACCAGCAGGAACCCTGCGTCAATTTGCTTGGTAACCTCTTCTTTGATCTTGATAGCCCAGTCCGGGCGGATCCTTCTGAGCTTCTGCTTGACAGGTCGGGCCTCTAGGTCAAGAGGGATCCAGTGCTATACAATCTCAGGGTCGATTCCAGGCATGTCTTCGTAGGACCACGCGAAAACATCTTTGAAATCTTTTAATAAAGCGACTAAGCGCTCGCGCTCCTCCGAAGACAACGTGGACTCGATCTGGACCAGCTGTGGGTCATTCTCAGTACCAACATTAATTTGGGTGATTTCATCAACCAAGGGTTTTACAAACCTCTCCTCCTCTTGTTCTAGCAAATATTTCAAAACCGGAGGAATTTCTTCCCCGTCGTTTTCATCAAAGTTTTCAAAGTCTGAATTAATGCAATAAATCAAGGGCACAAAAAAGTAATCGAAGGCCACAGCCGCACAATTCTCATTAAGTACTTCATCCAGTCTATCTGATTCCTCTGTTACAACAGACTCAAAGGAAAAAGAAAAAGACAACCTGGACAGGACTATGGCATCCGGGTTGTCACCCCCAGGAATACCGGACTCAGACTCAGACGAGCTGGAACTTGATTCCGATTCTACAGACTCAGTGGAATCAGATTCCGGCTCACTACCTGACCCAGTGCTGCTCGATAAGAATCCCTCCTCGTACTGCCAGACGAGGGAGGGTGCAATGGATGCATCCAAAATGTTTGAAGGTGGGCTCGCAGTCGTTTCATTCCTGATCATAAACACTAAGAGGTCATTCCCCAAGCACTCATGTACGATCGGAGGATCTGAAAGTAGACAAGCCAGTGCTACCCCCATTTCAATCTTGGTGCTCTCAGAATCCACTTCCTTACACTGCTTAACCTCAGTTGATGGGTCTGTCTACTCTTCGGCAATATCATCCCCGGACAACTGTAAGTCGAAGAAGATTTCAAATCCCGGTAGGCGCCTCTTCTCTGCGTTCCGCCATGGCTCTAGGAAGCCGCAGAATGGAAAGTCTTCCCCCTCCTAGACGAAGCGTCCGTTCAGGTGCCCTGGATAGGCCGATGCATCAACTCAAAATGCTTCCCGGCCTGTTTGGCTCTGGCTCTTCCAGCCATCTCTTTGCCTTTCCTTACCCAGTCCTCATTGGTAGGCAGATAGCCTAAGCCAAAGGTATGCGGGTTATGCGACACTTCGGCCAATACAGTAATGCCCTTCCGGCCACTTCTTCCTAGTCCCATCCCGGGGATGTGCTGGAGTTTATTCATGAGATACACTGACTGGGCGCTGACATACAACCCCTCATCAACAGCTAAGATATTCTGAATGACCCAGGCCTCGGCCAGGGTAAATCCTGATAGGAACACATTCTCCACGCCGTGCTCGATTTCCAAAACCGGTGTAGACACCTCTGGCGGCAGATGGATTGACGAATTCCCGAAAACAATAGCTGCCCCCTTCCCGTGAGAGTACTTCAACATCTGGTGCAGGGTGGAAGAGATTGCCTTTATCTGGTGCAGCCATGGCTGCCCTAGGAGTAGATTAAAGGTTGCGGGAACGTCCAAGACATGAAAATCAACAATCGTGTTGTCCTGGACCAACCTGGGTCTGAATCTGCACAGTCCCCATCACCTCTCTGCTAGTATTGTCGTAGGCCCTTATCACCTGGGCAGTGGGCACAAAGTCCGCAGGCTTCAACCCGATTGCATATGCTATCCTTAACGAGCACACGTTAATGGCGGATCCCGTGTCAACAAGAACCACCGGTATCCACTTGTCTCTACACTCCATAGAGATGTAGAGTGGTTTGTTGTGATCCGAGCCCTCAGGCGGTAGTTCCTTGTCAGAAAAGGTCAACGTCAGAGAAGTTCCTCCCAAAAAAACCAGCCCTACAAGCTGTTCAGGTGTAGTGTCGATTGAAAGTTTGGCCTTGTCCATTGCAGAAAGGACAGCTTGTCTATGAACTCTTGAAGCCATGAGCAGTCCCCAGATGGAGATGTCTGCTTGTATCTTCTTAAGCTGTTTCAGCACAGCCTCCTCTTCGAGTAATTTTTCTTTCTGCTTCTCCGCCTCCTTGTCATTTCCGGACGCTTCTAGCTGATCTAAGTGCGGGGGCTTGAAATACCACCCGCTCCTAGTCGTGTGGTCAACCTCTCCCACATACCAAGTATCATCCGGCTGGCTTTGTCCCCAATCTTCATCGGTGTGGGCAAGACATAGATCATCATCTTCCCACCACATACCATCGGCAGCCGACAGACACCTGTCCGGCTCCGTTACAACCGTTCTTGTGCCCGCAGCACCTTTCGTTCCTGTGCCCACGACACGTTCTGTCCCCATAGGGGCTTTGGCCTTTCTGACTCTTTCAGAATCTTCGATCTTTTCCCGCTCAAACTGCTTCAGTATAGCTTGCTGTTCAGTATCTTCCATACCCGAACTGCCCGTGTTCTGAGCAAAATTCTTTACACCGGTACTCTCTGGCGATACAAACTGATTCTCGGCCCTTCCGGCCACTGTTGATGTCCCCCGTCCCTATAGCGATCCCGGTTGTCCCTTTACTGTTCAGTTGTATTCCGGACTCGGTTCCGTGAAGTTGATAATGGTAATTATCTTGTTTACACCCTTTACTCTTTGTGTTTGGGTTTTGGGGATGTTTTGGGCAAGTGTGTTACAGGTTGGTTGAGCCTAAGTCTCAATTCTAGTCGCCCAGGTTTTTAGTGTTACACTCGAGCGGGTTATTTTACGCTCGAGCGGAGTTTGGTTTTTGGTTGTCTGCTCGAGCGGGCCTTCTTGCGCTCGAGCGGGGTTTACACACTCCCAGTATTTCGTGTTCCTGCAAAACTTCTGCAGGTGTGTTTTCTACGCTCGAGCGGGTTTCCTGGGCTCGAGCGGGTCGCGCTCGAGCGGGCTTGTTAGCGCTCGAGCGGGTAGTACATTTTTGGTGTAGGTTCTGGGAGGGGAAAATCTACGCTCGAGCGGACTGGTTTTCGCGCTCGAGCGGATGTGCTTTATTCCTGTGTCTTGGCGCTCGAGCGGGCTTTCTTGCGCTCGAGCGAACCTAGTCTTTTGTTCTTGACGCTCGAGCGTTGTGTTCTCCGCTCGAGCGGGAATGTCGTATATCAGTTGGCAGCTGGGCATTTTGAAATCACTTTTTACATTCTCTCTCTCTCTTACTTTCCCAAAAGCATTTTTGAGAGCCTCTCTCTCTAGAAACTCCCTTCTCTCTAAGGTTTGATCTAGTTAGAGTGCTTTCCTTCCCTTCGGTCTTTGTAAAAGTTGTGTTGATCGTCGAGGGCTTCGTTTTGATCCGTGGATCTTGGAGTTTGAAGCATTTTGATTTTCTTCATCTTCTTCCTTGGACTCCGAAATTTGAGGTAGGGATTCCTACTTACTCTTATGGGTTGTAACCTAGATTATTGAGCATTTGGTTAAATGGTTGATTTTGGGATCTAGGGTTTCGAAATGTGTAATGGGGGTTTTGTCATTTTGATTCTTAAATATGTATTTTGGGCTTCAAAATGGTGTTATTGTTGTTGGTTGTTGATTTATGGACCATGGAGTTCTTGTTGGAAAAAGGGGTAGAAAACCCTAAGTTGTAGTATAAATTAATTGATATAATTAATTTGGGAAAAATGTTGTTGTTTGGAATTGAGATGGAAATAATAAAATTGGCTCATTATATTGTAAAATGGTGGAGTTGGATTTATTAATCGCTCACTTTTGAAAACATTGATATCTTATCTGTTGGAGCTTTTATTATCTGTTTAGAAATAATTGCTTGGACTACCGGTGGAGGGTAGTTTTGATTGTTGTAGACAATGTATGATGATTAGGCAAACTAAAACTAATCAATTGGATGTGTCATAGAGTATGACGGTTGATAGAATACATTAACGTTATGTATTGTTTGATTGAGTATATGACCTTTGTGTGTATACGTTGTGTGTGTGGGAGAAGATAGGGGATGTACTCCACGGTTTAGGGGAAGATAGGGGATGGACCTCTAAACCGGATGTTGTTTGGGAGGAGATAGGGGATGGACTCCACTGATACAGCTAATATGCTTGTCAGTTAAAGTATTGATACAGCTCATATGCTTATCTATGGAAGTGTTGATACAGCTCATATGCTTATCTTTGGAAGTGTTGGTATAGCTAATATGATTATCTGTTGAAATGTGGATACAGCTTGTATGCTTATCTGTTGAGATGTTGATACAACTAGTATGTTTATCTATTGTAAAACGGGAAGCGTTTAATATGAGTCACTGCCTCATATAAGTAGTTGGCCAGGTTCTGAGCCGTTGATGTAAATTGAGAAAATGATGAGAAATGGAAAATGAAATGAAATATGAACATTGTGGTCATGTAATGGAAATGGGTTATGAATTGATTCGTGATAATCGAACATTTATCAACTGCTAATGTCTTAGTTACTGCTCATACCGTGTTTAGCATATCTCTACTGGGCGTTGGCTCACCCTATATGGGACATTATTTTCAGGTACAGGTAGCATGCCACCTCCAAGGACTTAGCTTGGAAGGATATGGGAGTCGAAGACTCTTTTTGATTATTTTGTTGTATTACATGTACATCAAGCCACGGGCTTATTTTGTATAGAGTTAGTACTCTTCTTTTGTGTAACCAAGTGTTAACTTGGAAAGTTGTAAGCCTAAAGGGCACTTGCTTTTGTTGTTAACATGTAATACTGTTGTAAGAATTGCTCTGATGAATGAAAAGATGTTGATTTCTTTATACCATGGCATGTCTACAATGATGGGATTTATGTATTATTTTTTAGGGCGTTACAGTCCCTGACGAACCTTATTCTAGCTGAGGTTGTTCAACAATATCTGGTTGGTCGTCAAGCCACCTAGTAGACTCTGCTGACCCATCAAACCAATTGACTGCCACGTTCGCTGAGTCCTGCTCTTCAAAGAACTACAGATTTGCCATGTCTCCTTCCAGATCCGCTAGGTCATCTAGCCCCTGATTAGGTCCATCCTCCCGTACTACACAAATCTGTGCCTCCATTGGCAATCTTACATTCGGCCTATCCTGGCCTGCTGATGTAATGTAACCGCCCAAGTTGTACATGAGGCTCGCAGAGCCCTGGGCTCTAACTGATCATTCTTATTTGTTTCCACAGTTGACCCAATTCTATCTTCGATAGCCACCACCACCACTTCTGGTTGGGTTTGGGAGATGTCCAACATGCACAAGTCAGTGTTGTCAGGAATGAACACCTCCGGCTTGGGTAGGTGAAAAGGGGTGATGTATATGCTAGGGTCGTATGACACAACCCCAGTTTGGATTAAATTGATGCGTTTAGGAGGTGGAGCTTGGTTGTGAGGTGGGAGAGGGTTGGTTGTGACATTCGGTTTCTCCGGAGGCACGATCACCCTGTTATCAATGAGATCCTGGATCTCATGACGCAATCGAAAGAACTGGTCGGTGTCATGACCATGCTGTTGGTGAAAGGCGCAGTACTTGGCTGGGTTATGGGAAGCAGGGAGTCTATTTGGTAGTTGCCGCGGCTCTAGGGGCTTCAAGTGCCCTTTCCTGATCAAAACCCCCAGAGCTTTGGACGGGGGCATGTATAATGGGGTGAAGGTTCTTTGGCTTCGGGGTTGATACTTGGTTGTTTGTAAGCTACTTCCGGACGCACCGGTGAATGGTGTAGCAGCAAGGGTTCTTGGGGTGGTGGTGGTGGTAACCATACCTACATCTGAAGATCTGGCAGCTACAGCACTGCTTGTGCCTGCATTTGTACTGCGGTTGAATGCCCTCTTGGGCTGCTCTCTCTCATAATCAATGAGGCCTGTAGACGTCCCCGAACGCCCCGGGAGGGATGAGTCCCGTTCCGTTCATTTTGGGCTCACTACAGTTCAGGACTCAAATTGTCACGGTTCTTAATCTGAACCAAAGAGTCCAAATCCGGCAAATCGTTTTAAGAAAATAGATTTTTGGAAAGAAGTACCAAACATGGATTGCTTTGCCAGATACAGAGTCGCCACCTAAATATTTTATTTTTGGGAAATTTAGGAAACCCTGACTCGTTGCCTAAGGCCACGTGTCCGTCATCACAAAAGTTGCCTCGGCTCGGGAACTTGGGTACGATTGGGGAAGGTCACTTCGTGAGCACCCCCGCTCACCCGATCAAAGATCGGCCTCTACTAACCATGATATCTAGTTTGGAAAACATTATGCGTTCTTATTCCGGTTATTAGCCTAGATTTACTATGTGATGCACACAGCATACAAGTATAGACCGGGTCGCCTGAATTGGAACAAAACATTTCATGTTTATTTTTGAAAGATGGTTTGCTACTCGCAAGTAGGCTCAAAATGCGGATTTTGCCACCCTCGGGTGGGCTTAGAAAAGATGGTTTTGCCACTATCTAGTGGGCTTAAAACTCACAGTCAATGATTTGTTCCAATCCAAATAACTCAACCTTCACCCACAGGCATTCAGGCAGTTATATCACATAAGCAAATAGCCTCATGGTAAGCATGCTATCATGGCAGTCACTCACACGCATGCAAGGATGCTAAAGCATAAAACTTACCGAGTACTCCAAGCCAAAACAGAAGCTATGTTAGAAATCCATGCATGATCCTAACTATACAGAAATGCCTAATGCAACACATACAGGAATGCAACTAAGCAGGCTCGGCTATTCTAAACATGGCATATGGAATGCTACAGCTAACATGTATTCAACTCGGAATTGAAATACAAATGCAGTTAGTATGATGCGCCGAGCCCAGTGCATGCAAAATAGATGAATGAATACAAACATGCTATCATAATGTATGCTAATTGAAACATGCCCTAATCTAACCATCATAAGCTGGTAAATAAAAGGAAGAAAGACGTGGGGTTGGAAGACATACAACACACACACACACACTTATTACAGTTGTGCCCTCGCTCGGAGGGTCCGAATAAATAATACAGTCCGAATAAGTACAAAACCCTAATTAATTAACAAATTAATCTAGGAAAGCAGTAAATTGGCATGCAAGCTAGGGACTGCTTCAACTCTGCTCCGGATAATGAATGATGCATGTTCGGGTTGCCTTGCGCAGAAATCCATTGCGATGCCCCAATTAGCCTCTGTTTACAATTAAGCCCGGAATATTGCATGAAGCTCCAAAAGATTGCCGGTTTCTAATTTGCTGCAACAGAGAGCAGGAAAGGGGCATGGCAATGTATTTTCACATATGTATGCTTGACTACTCTTTAGGGAGCGTAGTCCTCGATCCTCGTGCCACCAATCGCGCATCTCGATGCATGATGGCCGAGGAGTCAATTTGCATGACTCAATATGGAATGAATGCACATATAAGCACAACAAGACCGAGACTCCATCATGGATAATCTAGAGTGTCGGTGACCAGGAATTGAGACACGTTTCGTCACTCGAAGTACGAAACGTCCCTCATTTCCTGTGTTCGGGCTAACTCCTATCCCGAACACAATGCAAATGAGATGGCATGCACCATGCAACTAATATACAACCTAGCATACACAATGCTATGAAATGGCATACACAATGCTCGATGTAACACGACATACACGATGCTCTAACATGCAACCTAACATACGCAATGCTATGAAATGAAATGACATACGCAATGCATAATGAACTTACACCAACATGAGTGGACCTCAGCCGCACTCATATCAGTGGCCATGAGATGAAAATGAGACACTCGAGATGCGTGCACGCATGCACGCAAACCGATGACCGATCCTAAGGCACAAATGCCACTCTAACAAGGCATGGCGAGGCATGAAATATGGCATTCGAACATGCAAGTTCCAGCACTGAAATGTGGTGCAAAACGACCCCAAAACTTGGAAACATGGCACCCGATGCATGGAATGGTCCCGAAACACAAAACTAGGCACATGCATTGGCCTATAGCTATACAAAGCATGCATTATTTGATCATGAAGCATAAAGACAAACCAAGGTAGTCCCAAAACATGAACAATTCTAGTTCAAAGCATGGCCAAAAGATGCTAGCAAGATGGACTAAAATAGCATGCGATTTCGACTAGCAAACATGATTTACATGGCATGTATATGAAGCAAGTGAGAACTCATCAAACCAGAAAAAATCAGTGAATAAAACATGCCAAAACATGCCCAAATAACCTCTGAAATGCAACCAACACATGCACAAATGATGGGTTCTTTTAGAGGGCATACAAAGGGGTTATTAAGCACATGCATCAAGGACACTTAGCATATCCAAATCAACTCTGAAAATCAAATATGATAGCCCTAAAACTCACCAAATTGTCCCTGAAATTAGTCAACAAGGCATGCAAGATAGGGCCTCTTTGGAAGGCCAAAAAGACCATCAAACAAAACAAGGTGAGAGGGGGTCACCCCCCTCTGATTATGAGGTTCAAAAATGCATCAAAGCCACTGAAAATCCACTGGATTTTAGTGGCTAGAAGGTCAAACAAAGAATGCAACAAGGGCTTAGTTGTAAGGCTCAAAATAAGAGACAATCAAGCATACAAGGGAGCATATGACCTCAAACAGAGAATAGACCTTAATCAAATATGAAGATGATGTTAAAAAAAGACTTTTTTCAGCTTAGGTCAAGGTCCAAAAAGGCTCAAAAATAGGGCTAATATATCATGCAAAAATAGCCCTAAAAGAGAGATTAGAGACAAGGGATAGTAGAAGACCTCAAACAGAAAAGAGCCCTTCAACAAAGTTGAAGAAGGGCTCAAAAAAAGATACTTTACAGTTTATAGTAAAACCCAAATATGCTCACAAGTAAGGCTACAATATGATGCAAAAAAAGGCCCTAAAAGAGAGATAGAGAGTAAGAGGCAGTAGCTGGCCTCAAACAGTGAAGAGCCCTTCAACAAAGTTGAAGAGAGGATCAAAGTAAGGCACTTTACAGTTTGGCTCAAAGCCCAAAAATACTTATAAACAGGGCTAATATATCATGCAAGAAATAGGCCTAAAAAAGAGATAAAGGGAAAGGGGCAACAAATGGCCTCAAATAGAGAAAGTTCCTTGATCAAACATGAATATGAGCTCAAAATAAGACTATTTTCAGTTTGGGTCGGAGCCCAAAAATGTAAGAAAATATGGCTTATAGATGAAGCAAGAAAAGACTAGAAAATGGGAAAAGAGGACTCACTCTTGAAGAGCAGCAAACCAGCAGCTTTTGGACCAAATTTCTGAGCTTCCAACCTTTGCAAATGACTTCCAAAGGGCTGGAATGGATGATGGTGGTGTGGTGCTATGGGTTGTAGGGTAAAAATGGCCAAGAAATTAGGGTTTTGGAGCTTGGATGAAAGAGATATGGAAGTTGTATGTATAATGCTCTAACCAAATTTTCTAACCCTTAGTAATGGAGGGGAGAGGCTGGTTATATAGAGGGAGAGGGGTGGAGAAATGGGGGGAAAACAAATTCAAATTTCCCCCCCAAAAGGGCAGATCCCCAGGCAGGGGTCTGGGTCAAAACAGCTGGCACAGCTGTGATACATCAGGAGAGAGGAGTTTGGCCGGCCAGGTTCAGGAGGTTCAGGTGGCCGGCCGGCCACCTCCCCTGGCCGGCCGGCCAGGGTCAAAAGGGTCAACAAAGATTAGTGGCCGGCCACCCCAAAAAGGTGGCCTCCCATGTGTGCACAACATAGCTGTATGGTCAAAACCCAGAAAAAGTGATCCAGGAGAGAGAAAATCAACTTTTTAGAGAGGTTCAAAAGGGTCAGGAAGAGTTGATGGCCGGCCTATCCACATTGGTGGCCTCCCAGGTGTGTACAACACAATGGTGTGGAGGAAAGTCAGAAAAAGTGGCCCGGGAATGGGAAAAGTCAGCTTTCTAGTGAGAAAAACGGGCGATGAAGAGCGATGAAGGAATAAAGCTGGTCTTCAGAACAATTGCTGGCCTCCCACCCTTCTACAACCTTCCTAACAATGAAAATAAGGTCTCCACCAAAAATGAGCCCAAACCGATGTAAAACGAAGGTTCGAGGACCAAAACGCGCGGCCTAGGGCCCCGAAAACAGGCTGTTAGGCACTGGAAGTGGCGTTCGACCACGAAGTTGGTCTCTCGGACCACAGTGTCCCTCAAAAGGGAGGAAATAAGGTGTACGCCAAAAATCGGAGCAAACGGAGATGATTAAGCGGTCCCGAACAGAGGCACATGGCCGACGGCTCCAAAAACCGGGAACCGGGCTCCAAACGGGAAAAATGGCCAACGACCACGAAACGTAGCCCACGGCCACTGAGATATGGTCTACGAGACCTCTCTCTTCCCTCGGGAAGAGAAGACAAAGAAAACAGGGCCTGATTCGCAAACCGAGGCAAAGCACAAAAGAGTCCGAAAGTTCGGAGGCAAGGCTCGCAGCCGAGACTCCACAACTTCAGAACGAGCACAATATGCAACATCACCGAGCGCTCAGTTGGTGACGTCTGAGTCTTAAGGTCGGTCAAAAATGGGGTGTCTACAGTTGCCCCTCTTTGACAGAACTCGAAAGTCATAAGTGACGGGAGTGAATGTCAAAGCCCAGAGACGACCCATTTTTGACAAGGCCGAAGAATTAGACAAACATACAAGATAACAAAGAAATGTGCCCACAGGCATGCCCGCAGGCAGGGGGCAAAATGCAAAGCGACAATGCAAGAAGCCGAAGATACCTCGTGATCATGCAAATGTAGCAAGCTGCAATGAAGCAAATATTCACAATAGATGCAACAGTTTCAAGCAAGAATGCAAAGCAACAACTACATTTCATGCAGTTAAGAATGCGGAGAGTTGTTGAATTCTTGCCACGTCTCACACGGAGAAGATACAATACCTGTGCGGCAAGTCTGGTTGCACCAGCCTCAAATGAACCGTACATACAATGGCCCTGTTTGGTAGAGTTGTGGGAAAATGCTTATAGCTTATGCCTAAATAGCTTATAGCTTATAACTATGAATATAAGCTGATTTCTGACTTATAAATTAAGCATCTCCTGCCCCACTCAAAAAATAAGTTGATTTCTGACTTCCAAAAAATTATAAGTTATAAGTTATAAGCTAAACCAAACACATCAAAATAACTTAAATTAAGCTGAAAGCTGAAATAAGCAGCTTTTAAGCTGCACCAAACAGAACTAATATCGTGCCTGCAAAAGAAAGAAACTCAACAAGCACAACATATTTAACAACATATGTTCAACGTGACATCGAATGCAGACAAACGTGGTGTCAATGGGTGGGTGCATCGCAATGCGAGAAGCAACGCGTGTGACAACGTAAGTTTAAGCATGGAGGCATGACAATATCAAGGAAACGTACATGACAATGCAAGTTATATGCATAAGAATGCAAGTGACGTGCATGGCAATGCAGAACAAATGTAAACTCGGATGTATGTTTGTCACAAAACAACGATCAAAGAAATGCAGGTTTTTGACGAGGGCAACTCAATCGCGGCCTCCGGTTCACCTCCCGGAAGGGTCACAACAAATTCAAAAAGGATACACTTCACTCATGACGAGTAATGATGAGACACGCATCGAAAGTTGGAGTTGAAGTTCCCGCGGAGGGATTTCGCGACGAAAAGTGCACTTTCCTTGTACTTTCTCGGGTGCCGGGGACTCCAATCATCACCAAAATTTGCAGAGACCTTGGGGACCATGTTGGGAAGGCTGCCGGCCATGCTTGGTCCAAGGGGGAGGCTGCCGACCAGGGGTGAGGGAGAGAGATGGCTGGCCTGCCAGAAAAGGTGGCCGGCCGGCCACCTAGCCCAAATCCGGGGCAGTTTGGTCTTTTTGCTCTCTTTTCTTTAAATGTGCTTATCCAAAGCACTTTTCCTCACAACTCCAGCTCTGAAATTGTTCCCTCTTCCTTCCTAGACCACTTTCTCTCTCAGATCTGTGCTCTATACGCGTTTTCCAACGCCCCACGCAAGTTGTTTTCGCGAAATCTTTCAGTTTTCGTCACTTTGAACCGATTAAATTTTGATTTCGGTGCTTCTTTTCTCATTTTCACCACTTGGGGTAAGTTTGTCTCAACATTTGGAAGATTTTCTCGGGGGTTGACTTTTGTTGACTTTTTCATTTCCCGAAAGTTGACTTTTGTTGACTTTTTCCAATTTTGGCTCATTTTGCTCATTTTTGCAGATTTTTCGAGATGGCTGGTCATTTCCCTCATGGTGGAGGTCCTCCGGGTGCCGGAGATGATCCCAATATTATGGCTTTACCCCCGAGGATCCGGCCATTCATTCCCGAGAGGTACGACCCTCCAGCGCACATCCTCCCGCAGGCAGTTTTCCACCACTTTACTGATTTTGATGATCGAGCGCCTAGGGATCTGCTTTTGTGAGAGCCGGAGTCCCACCTCTCTTACCAGGCACGAGAGGTATTTACTTCACTCTTACATTTTCTGCAATGCACTCTGCATTTTCCGTGCATTTTGTGCTTTCGCTATGTTTATCTGCTCGCTCAAGCTCACAGCTTGTTTTGAATGTTTAGTTTATAACACCGTATTCCGTTTGCATCTTGAACACACAGTTCAAACACTCCGACTTTCTGAACACGCGGCCCGTATATCGATTGTGAACCCACAGCCCAAACTTTGAGTTTCTGAACACACAGCCCACTGATTTTGAAATCTGAACACACAGCTCAAATACTTGACGTTGACGTTGAACACGTAGCTCGAACTTTGATGACGAACACACAGCCCATTTTTCTGATTGTGAGCACACAGCACACACTTGTTTGCGAATTGAACACACAGCCCACTCCTTGAGGTGAACACACAGCCCACTGATTGAGAGTTGAACACACAGCTCGAACTTTGAGATGAACACACAACCCAAAATTTGTCAGTTGAACACGCAACCCAGACTTTGAATTTCTGAACACACAGCCCAAATTGAAGGTGAACACGCAGCACACACTTGTTGAGAGTAGAACACACAGCCCACTGATTTTGAATTTTGAACACACAGCCCAAATACTTGATGTTGAACACACAGCTCGAACTTTGAGATGAACACACAGCCCAAAATTTGTCAGTTGAACACGCAGCCCAGACTTTGAATTTCTGAACACACAGCCCAAATTGAAGGTGAACACGCAGCACACACTTGTTGAGAGTAGAACACACAGCCCACTGATTTTGAAATCTGAACACACAGCTCAAATACTTGACGTTGAACACACAGTTCGAACTGATTGTGAACCCGCAGCACACACTGATTGAGAGTTGAACACGCAGCCCAAATTCTGTATCTGATTTGATTTTGCACACAGCTTATACATTTCATTTGCACGCAGCCTATTCAGTTCATTTGCACGCAGCTTATACATTTCATTCTGAAACTGAATACATGTGTTCATCCTGAATGCAGGTGACTTCTCGCGCTGCGCGAGGATATGGCTCCATCACGGCGAGGGAGTGGTACGCTGAGCTCCCGGAGGCTGTCCGGGATTTGGTTGACGTGGCAGGGTTTGGGCCCTTTTGCACTAGGATCTCCCGCTGTCCTGCTAGTAGGACATTGATGGGTGCTTTGGTAGAGAGATGGTGGGACACCACCAACTCCTTCCATTTCTCTGCCACCGGGGACTTGACCATGACCCCATTTGACTTCGCCGTACTGACGGGCCTCGATGTGGGAGGCTGGGCCATCCCATATGACGAGGATATGGGCCAGTGGGAGGCTGCTTGGATATACTTATTGGGGCTCGCCCGCCAGTTGACCGATCTTCGGGCAGAGTCCGATACACCTGGTTTTCTTCCCATTTAAGGAGGGCGGAGATGGAGCCTGAGACTCCTGAGGAGGTGGCACAGTATACCCGTGGATTTCTGATGTTCCTTTTCGGGACCACTCTGTTTGCCGATAGGGGGAACACTGTCGGGCTTTATCTGTTGAGTGCTTTAGTGGACCTATCACAGGTCAGTCGATATGATTGGGGTGGCGCCAGCCTGGCTACCCTCTATTGCTATATGAGCGCGACCTCCCGCGGACGGGAGAACATGGTCGGTGGCTATTGGAGGGCCTGGGAGGTACTTTCTGCCCTCTTGATGTACATTTCTGCTTCTCATTACTTGTACATTGCACACACAGTGCGCTTCACATTCTGTACCTTGCATTTTGTATTTACATTCTGCACTCAGCATTCTGTATTCTGATGGCTATTGTTCTGTTTCTCACAGTTATGGGTCTACGCGTACTTCCCGACGCTAGCCCCAGAGCTTGAGGTGGAGGTACCTCTCACGACCCCTTATTCACTCGTATTCGAGGGCCAGTGGCGGCCGAGATCTCGGGAGTCTTTCCTCTACCTACGGTAGTACTTTGATACAGTGCGGCCGTCAGAGGTATTTCGGAACTCTCAGTTCTTCATGTTTCTGATCTCGCACATTCACAATTTCTGATTAGCTTATACATTGGTTGTCCGCAGATCACGTGGCAGCCTTGGGCGCCTTTAGGTAGAGACCTCCGATTCCAGTTTGCCGGAGCATGGGGTGCCTCTCGGTATAGGATCCTGTTCGAGGGGCCAGTTGGTAGGGCCTGGTTTTTGGGGGATCGCTTCTTGCGTCAGGTATGGGGCTACCCTACTCAGGACCTTCCTTCAGCGCCTCCGGACGACATGCGGACCGCTGATAGGCTCTCTCCTCAGGATGTCGTCAGTGCTATGCAAGGTACCGATGCATTCTTACATCTGGAGCAGGGGGAGTATGCGACCTATCGTCACACATACTTGATGCCCCCACTGACAGGAGTCCGTACTCCGACGAGGAGGTCTGCTGGTATGCCCTCATCGAGCCGGGCTCGGACTGCAGATGTCCCTTCCACCAGCAGGGCTGGTACGTCTAGAGGCGGGGGGGACTGGTTCCCCCCGATTCCTCCGACTCATCATCATCCTGGATGGCCAGATATGCCGACTGAGTTGATGGGATGGCGATATGGGACTTCCTACCCGATCCGATAGAGCCTCCTATGCCTGACCACCGATATGTCAGTGACCCTGACTCACCACCGGTATGTTCCACTGTTTTCCGTTTATCACACAGATATTTTGGCATTTGTTTATTCATTGATGACTTGAGTTTCTATCCGCAGCCTCCCAGGGAGTACATGGATGAGGTGCTCGGGATGGTAGCCTCACTTGAGGGCATGGTCCTACGGAGAGAGGCGCAGTTGTCCCTCATGGGTGTTCAGGTACCCTTTAGTTTTCTTGCATTTATCATACTTCTATTGACACGCTGATCTTGAACATTTTACTGCATTGATAGGCTGCCTGTGTAGAGCACATCTGACACACACCGCACTTACGTACTGTACCTGCATGCACCCACTTCATGTAGCTTTCTTGCATCTGTATCTGATACACATTTGCGCTGATGTATTCAAATTGCATTCTTCATTTTCAGATGCTTCCGATATATACCGGGCCACAGGCCGGGCCACCTGGGCCTTCCCGAGGAGCTGGGCCATCTAGGCCTTCTCAAGGAGCTGGAAGAGGGGAGTCGTCTCGCGGACGAGGTGGACGTAGGGCACACATCATAGAGGAGGAGTCCAGCGAGGAAGAGGAGGCTGCAGATCCCCAGTCAGAGACATCTGCTGACAGAGAGGGTGGCTCTGATCCCCGTTCCGGTAGTGGAGATGAGGCTGAGGAGGGTTCCGAGGATGGCAGCCCCGACTCAGATGATGGTGATGATGGTGCAGAGGCCATTCCGCAGAAGAGGACGAAGAGGGCCTCTCATTCTTGCTCTTGAGAGCATCGATGCAGTTGTTCCCTGCTTTATTTACCCTTTTACTAGTAGTTGTAGCACATTGTACATTGTTAGGCAGTTTTATTTTCTGTAAAACTTGTACCCTTGTTGTAAAAAAGGAAGCATGATGGAATGAAACAGCTTTTGAAAAAGTGTTGTATTTTATGCTCTCAGCATCATATCGCATCATTTTGCACCAAAATGAGATTAATTGGAAATGTGCATTGTGTATTTGCCAAGTCAGGTAGTGAACCGACGCAACAAACTAAACAACTTAACTTACCAAGAAATAACAGAATCTTAGCAAGTTTACAACTCGATAAGCAAGACACAACAACGCTGATTTAAACAAAGAGTAACAACTCAAAATACAAAGCTCGACAGCTATGATAAAACAAGACTTGATAACCAAAACAGCTCGACAAACAGAGCAACAACTTGATAAGCAAAACAACAACTCGATAAGCAAGGCTTAACAACAACTCTATAAACAAAGTGTATTTCGGACGATCTGGGTGACGGAACGCATCCGAAACAGAGGGAGATGGAGGCCTTCGACACTCCCGATGCATGGAAATGCTAGGAACTTCCTTCTAGAGGGCAGAACAGGACCAAAGGCACACTTTGCAGCATGGCCGGCCACCTTTGGGAGCTGGCCAGCCAGCTTTTTGCCTTGGAGGGAAGAGGGGTGGCCGGCCTACCAGAAAAGGTGGCCGGCCGGCCACCTAGCTCAGCAACCACCAAATTTTTGACACGTGTCCCCCGAACAGTGTCTTATCCTCTTTAAAAGTCCTAGCCTCGTGGTTGATTCATTTCATCTCAGTTTTGCACCAAAATGGAGGCGTTTCTCGTCGAAAATCTCACAGCTTGGATCACCTCTCTAGATGGCTCGGAAAAGTTGAACTTCCGGCGCTTCGGCTTGAATGCACTATTCACACTAAGCCGTACTCCGCTGCACCTTCCCTTCCTTCATGTCACGGCAAGGTTTTGGAACCCAGTAACGCATGTGTTTAGCTTCGGCGGGTAAGAGGTATGTCCAACTTTCGAAGATTTTCAAGTTTTGATAGAATCTGAATGTTATGAAGAGATCTTGCCTCAGTTTCGCTTTGGCCACGCCCAAGCTTTAGGGCAGATGTGTGGACTCACCATGCATGACGCCCGGTCTCTGATCTGTAATGGGGAATTGGACATCCTCGGCTTGATTCATCTCTTTTCTGAGGCCGATGACCGCGGCGACCATCACTGGCAAGGTTTCCGACAACATGCCCTCTGCTTGTGCATGCTGTCTCACTTTCTGCTTGCCCCGGGCTTCGGTGGATCTAGCATTCGTCTGATTGAAGTTGCTCAAGGCTTGAAAGAAGGAAAGAGCTGCATCGCCATGACATTGGCCGAGACACTGATGGGCTTAGATGCTTTCTATCGCCGGGAGACGACCAGATTTGCGGGGAGTCCACTACTGCTGCAGGTAATGTTTCCCACCCAATCTCACATATGTATTGCTCACATCACTCGGCCCTCGGGCTCGGTTTTTCTCACAAAACCCTTTTCTTACTTTTCTCTCATCGTACATCTCTCTATTCTTTATTCTCTCATTTTTCATCCCTCCCCAGGTATGGTTGATGGATAAATTACAGGTCGTGGACTCTTGCCCGGCCTACTCAGCCCGCGGCTACTTCTTTTGACAACGCCTAGTCGATGCCCTTGAAGAGGGATGGTGGTTCGACTGGATGTGCAATTTGTCTGCAGATCGCATTGCTTGGCGCTGTCCTTGGCTCAATCTCCCGGCAATGAGCTATAGCATGTCCCAGCAGACCGGGATCCAGTTGATTGGTCTGACTCACTGTGTGTTCTACTTTCCGTTCCGGTTCCAACGCCAGTTTGGTCATGATCAGACTTGCCCGCCAAAGGGGATAGAGTATCTTGCCGCATTTCCAGTCCGAGGTGCACAGCTTGCCCGGTATGCCACAGCATGGAGGACTAGAGAGCTTTTGGCCCCCGCTCCCACTTTTAGTTGCACTTTGTCTGACGAGTGCTGGGATTGGCTCAATGAAGAGGCACAGATTGGACCCAGCTTGGCATCAGAGGCTTCGACCAGCTCTGGGAGGGGACGCAGGGACACCTGACTTGACTATGCCCCGGATTTATTGCTTTACTAGTACTTTCAAGTTTTCTTTATGATTGTAATAAAAAGCAACTTCAATTTGTATGCAAAAGCAGGAGAACTCTGTATTGAAATCAATGAAATTGAAGGTTGTGGTACTGAAGATTTTCCGCTTTGGTCCAAAAATGGTCTTAGTTGTAAAAAGATTAATTTGAACAAAGTCAACTTTTATTAAAACTTTTCAAAACCATTTTCGATATGGATCAGAACTGGACACGCCTGAGATCTGTCACTAAGATGCACAACCTCAGATCCTGGCAACTGGAAAGTTGCCCCTAGTCTGAATAGTACCGCAGCACTGCACAACAACGGAAAGTTGCCCCTAGTCTGAAAAGCACTGCACCGGAGATCACGATGAATGCTGATAGATAAAGATGACTGAGATGATCAAATGGACAAAGTTGATCGGGAAAAAGTTTATGGCTGAACTTCGAGACGAAGTTTCCTACGTATCCCAAAGATGGGAATCAAGCCTTACGTAGTTCAGGCTTGGGTTCACTCGGGTATTTTCACTCTCCTTTTACGCTTTAACTTTTGCCAAGGCCGCCCTTTGCGGGTTTTCAACCTTGCGAGCTCAGTTTTTATAATTTCAAATTTTTTGTGCTCTGAGTTTTGCCTAGGTCGCCCTTTCGGGTTTTCGGCCTAGCGAGCCTCTCAAGGGTAATATTTCTTCAACTTGTCCATATTGATCGGCTGTGAGAACTCCAAGCCATCTAGATCCATCAAAACCACAGCTTCACCTGACCAGATAGACTTAATGATGTAGGGGCCAGTCCAATTAGGTCTGAACTTGCCCCTTGGGTCGTGGATGGGAGCTCGGTTATCCTTAAGTACTAAATCTCCTTCCTTTAGATTCCTGGACTTCACTTTTTTGTTGAAAGCCCGGGCAATTCTGCGCTGATAACCTTGAACATGGTACAGTGCTTTCAGTCTTCTCTCATCAAAGAGCATGAGTTCCTCAAACCTGCTCTGCTGCCAATCTGCTTCGGCTATTTGACACTCAGCCAGTACTCGCAATGACGGAACCTCAATCTCGATAGGTAGAACGGCCTCCATCCCATAAACTAATGAATACGGAGTCGCCCCAGTAGAAGTTCTGATTGAAGTCCGGTAGCCCCACAGAGCAAACGGCAGCTTATCTGGCCAATCCCGGTAGGTTTCCACCATCTTCTGCAGTATGTGTTTGATGTTCTTGTTGGCAGCCTCCACCGCTCCATTGGTCTGCGGCCGATAGGTAGATGACTTATGAAAAGCCACATTGTATTTTTCCAACAAGTCAATCACTTCCTTCTTGAAGTGGGAACCGTTAGCTGAAATTATCTCGTTTGGGACTCCGTAGCGACAGATGATGTTGTTTCTGATAAACTTCGCCACATGTGAAGCCTTCAACACCGCATAAGATTGGGCCTCGACCCACTTCGTGAAATAATCTATCGCGACCAGGATGAACTCATGCCCATTCGACCCCTTCGGAGTGACAGCCCCGATCACATCAATTCCCCAGACTGAAAATGGCCATGGCGAAGTCATATTGTACAGCTTCGACGGCGGAATGTTCATGCGATTTGCATGAATTTGACACTTGTGGCATCGCCGACCAAAGCCGATACTAGGGGTGAGCAGCGGATATATCGATCCGCCATAACCGACCGAACCGAACCGATCCGCCGCATTTTGGACGGATGCGTGTTGACGAGTGGACGGTTGCGGATTGATTTTCTCCAATCCGCCAATTTGGCGGACGGATGGCGGATTTGAGATTCCTTTGGCCGCAACCGAACCGCCAAACCGCGAGCACTCCTAGTAATTTATAAGATTTTGTGTTTTCAATTTGTTTAAATATTTTGTTTGTGTTTTCAATTGAAAATGAGTTTAAATATTCTGTTAAAAAAAACTTTTCAACTTGAATATATTTTTTGAATTGAAAAAAATAAACATATTATTTATCTATATTTTTTGGTTTTTAAATCTAACTCTAAAAATAATAAATAGAAAATATGATATATGCTGGTTAGTTTTTGTTTTCAAAAACATATATAGATGTAACAATACAGAGATATACAATCTCTATTACTGCTCTATTCATGCTTTTGGTGGTTTGAATTGTTTTTATATTTTAAGAACCATAGATTATAATACTTTATGTGGATGAATTATGCTATGATTGTAATATGTGGATGAGGCATGTAGTGATTGTGATATTCTAAAGTTTCAAACTTTCTTTCTTTGGATGAGGCATACAGTGATTGTAATACTTTTTTAAGTCATTGACTGTAATACTTTTTTTTTTTTTTTTGAGGAAGTGCACAAGTTAAATTATGTTGAAAATTTATAAAATTTTAAACCGCCAAACCGATTCGCATCCATCCGCTAAACCGCCAATCCGCTCAATCCACATCCGCCGGATTGGCGGACGAATGCGGATTGATTTTATCCAATCCGCCAATCTAGCGGACGGATGGCGGATTGGAGGTTCCGTGGCCGCAACCGACCCGCGCCCACCCCTAGCCGATACAATCCTCCTCCATGGTGGACCAATAGTAACCCTGTCTGAGTATCTTCCGTGCTAGCATTACTCCGTTCATATGTGCACCGCATTCCCCCCCATGGATGGCTTCCATCAGACGCTTTGATTCTTCGGCATCGACATACAGCTTATGCATTCCCAGATGACCCCTCTTATACAGCTTACCCCCACAGATGATGAACTGAACAGCCATCCTTCTGATTGCCTTTTTATCTTTGGCATTTACCCGTGGCGGGTATGCTTCCTTCTCCAGGAAATTCCAAATGTTGTGGTACCAGGGGTTTTCGTCCTGAACCTCATCTATAGCAGCAATCGACTCGTAGGCTGGCGCAAATTTCTGGTCAATGATGACTGGACGCATCCGGACTCCGAACGGGATGTCTATCATGGAAGATAGAGTTGCTAAAGAATCTGCGAACCTGTTGTTCTCTCTTAGTAGATGAGCAAAGTTTAGCTTCTCAAACCGAGGAATTAACAAGTCCAATGTAATGACCCCAAAAGTCATCCTTATTTAATCAGGGGTTAATGTGTTTTAATTCAATTATATCCATTGGAATTGAGAATGTTTTTATCTATTTTGGGGTATTAATTGAGGTAGTGGTATGATGGTAAAGTAAGATTGGACCAAAAACTTTAATTTGAATAATTCGCCTACGATCAGCCGTCACTCTTTTGCCATTTTCTTTTTCCACACTTTGAATTTGGATGTCAGGTTAGAACCATTGGAAAGATTATTTTCGGGGCTTCAATTTGGACACAAGAATGACCTAAAACGGAGTCCGGATGAGAGAGTTACGCATGTTTGAAGTTTTCATGTCTGTGCTGGAAGCAGAACCGCACGTGCGGGAAATGTGGCGCACGTGCGGCGATGTGCGGGCAGCAGCTCAAAAACGAGTTTTTGGACCATTTCTTCCATTTTTCTTTTCCTCTCTTCTTCTTCCCTCTTCCATGTCCGAAACCCTAGCTTCCCAAACCTTGATTTTCTTCACTTTTCTCCACAAATCCACCATGGATCTTGCATCAAGGATGGAGAACAAGAAAGGGGCAACTTTTTCAACCGATTGAAATTCGAATTTGTGGAGGACTCTTCTCAAAGCTTGTTTTTCTTGCTTGATCTTGAGGTAGGAGACCTTATTCCCTTTCAATATTGCATTCATGGATGAATTTATGGTATTTTGAGTATGGATATATGGTATTTTGAGTATGTAAATACAAAATCTATAGTTTTGAGATTATTATGTCCAACTTGTGATTTGGGGGTTTTGGGTGTATTATGTTGGAGATGCAATTGTTAGATTAAGGTGATGGCTTATGAACTTTAGATTTGTAATCAATGAGGAAATTGGAACAAAAAAATAATGGGTTAAGGAATTTGGATTTTTCTTGAAATTCCTAGGTTTTTCTTGAAACCCTAGGTCGATTAATGAGGATAACCAATGATTTGGCCCAAATTGGAAGTAGAATAATGAAATTGAGATATTGAATTATATGTGTTCAAGTTTAATTAGAATTTGGAAATGTTTGAAAATTATGTTTAAAATTTACGAATGAACATTGATATAAACATTGGAATTCATGCTATAATGTGAAGGGAAAATTGTGAAAATAATCTATTAATGGTATGAATGATATGAACTTGGTTTTGGAATGTAGAAATGGGATTTAAGGATTCCTCTTGCATTATGTTGAATTATTTAATGATGTTGAGTTGATTCATGTTATTTATGTTGAATTGTGGTGCTTATGTAGAATGGTATTGACTATGGTGATTTTGATTTTGTGACCTAAAATGTGGAGTTTTCCAAGATGGGTTACTCCCAAGTTATTTTGCTAAGTACTTGTGGGCTTGCTTAGTTATTAAAATCAAGAGAATGATTTATTTTTGGAAAAATGTGGAAGATGTTCATACAATTCCTTCCTATCTTAAAATCAAGTGATTGATTATAAATTCTATACTATGTTTACAAGAATGGTAATCTTCTATTTCTATTTATAGATATATTGAGATGGAGGAAATTGTGGTATAATCGATGGATAATGGTAGGTTTGTAAAGAATAACGAAGGAAAGAAAAAGAACTAATGACTAAGTTATATATGTGTACAGGGCACACTTCAGGAGGGCCAAGCACTCCGTTATAGCACTGTGAGTAATAGTACTCGATGCATCTTTAACCGTTAATAATTATCGTTATTGACGTTATATCCTTCGTCGTAAGAATTATGTTGACATGTATGCTATATTAGAAATATTATGAAATTCTGGAAACATCAAAAGTGTACGCTATGTGAGGAATATTGTAAAATTATGGAAACATCAAAAGAGTTTGAGAAGTTATGTGTACCATGTGAGAAACAGTGTAAAATTATGAAAGCCTTAAAAGAAATTGTGAAGTTACGAACCTATGTGGCCCTTGCCCGGGGGTAATAATACCGTGGTTTGTGGCCCTTGCCCGGGGGTAATAATACCGTGGTTCAAGAATATGTTTTAAATGAAATTGTGAAATAATGTGAACTTGTGAAACCAAAGGGCCGAGGGCCAATTGTGAAGTATGAATCTCCCACTTGAAAATTATGACATGATGTGGCCAAGGGCCATTTGTGAAGTATGAACTTTCAATTTGTGAACTATGGAACTATGAGGCCAAGGGCCAAACTTGTGAACTTGTGAATCCAACGGGCTGAAGGCCGAAGTGATAAGTTGTGAATCTATGAAACCGATAAAGTCATCTATACTCTAAGGAAAATGTGCTTACTTTGTTCTGTTACATTTACGTTAATTATGTCAACTCATGGGAATGATGTAATGATTACTGTAGGGACTCCGTTAATTACAAGACAAGACTACTGTGTTAACATGTATGAACGATTAAACAAAAGTGTATGCTACTGATTGATAGAGCACATGAATTAGTCATTTACCTAAAAGAATTTATGTTCGTTCTTGAAGAACGGATTCCGAGTAAATATAAGAGTAGCTATGTGTATCCATATGAATTTGAAGTTATTTTGCTATGTTATTTATAAACTGGAAGTTATTCAGAAGCTGCGATATAAGTGCGAAGTTTAGTATTATTGTGTGACCCTCATGAGAATGTGAATTAGTCTCTCATCGATAAGTGTACGATAATGACATGATACAACAAGCAATGCTCTAGTTATGATATGTTCCATTTGAATTAATGAATGATGTTCAAGTATGTTTCAGGCATGTTTCCAGTATGTTACACGTTCAGGTATGTTCAGGTATGTTTCAAGTATATGTTACAAGTTCTATAAATGTTATGCACTTATGTCAATGTTTTGAGGCATGTAAGGCAACTATGTTAATGTTTCAAGCATGTTATGTATTTATGTTACCGTTAAGGTATGTTAAAGGTATGTAAAGAAAAGAAACTTTCAAGGGCCATAACGCCAATATGTTTACAAGGGCTTTATGCCATTCTCAAGGGCTTTATGCCACTTTCAAGGGCCATAGTGCCAACATATTTACAAGGGCTTTATGCCATTTTCAAGGGCTTCTTGCCACTTCCAAGGGCTGCAATGCCAACAAGTTTCAAGGGCCATAGTGCCAACATGTTATAAGAGCTTTATGCCATTCGTGCCACCATTTTCAAGGGCTTATAGCCACCAAGTTATGTTACAAGATTAGGCCTAAGGCCATTATGTACGTAATACAGAATCAGACTAATGTATTGATATGTAATCTGTTTAAGTTAAGTAATGTTTTTTTTATATACTACTATTCACTGAGCTTGACTCACTTGTGTTATGTCTGTTTCTGTAGGCACTCCACCTGGAGGTCAGTTTTAACCCTTGGCATCCGTGCCTCTTTTGTCAACCTCAAAGTGTCCAAGCACTTAAGTGATGGCAGCTCTTCTTGCTAAGCTTTTGATTTTACACTTTGATTGTCTACTTAAAGTTGATGTATATATAATTCCTTTGCCTGTCCATGTTGTTTTACGCCCAATTCTAAGGGCTGGGTCTGTATGTATATATATGTATATAGCTAATTCTCTTATGCACGTCACTGTATGTTTATTTGCTTTATGTTCTGTATGTGATCCTGGCATGATAGTGGTCGCTCAATGGATACAGTTCTTTTGTTTTTGTTAATTTATATTGGTAAATGCTTCCGTTCAGGCCCCGTATGATATATATGACAGGTTTAGTGTCCGTTTTCGAATGGGTCATGCCCAAACTTTTAGGGGCGGGTTTGGGGCGTGACATCCAAGGTCTGGTGATACATCATCATCTTCTCTTCTTTGACTTTCCAGTCTCCTTTTGCTTGAGACACAACAAGGTTCGAGTCCCCGATGACGTCCAACCGTCTTGCCCCTAGTTCCAGGGCTGCTTCTAGACCGGCAATGCATGCCTCATATTCTGCTTCGTTGTTCGAGACTTTGGACTGGAGTTTGAAGGCTAGAGGGATACGGGAATTGTCGGGTGCTATCAGCAACACTCCTATTCCATACCCGTATTGATTTGACGCTCCGTCAAAGTACATCGTCCACGTTTCATCGTCGATGAGCAAAATGGCTTCATCTGGGAATAAGTACTCAACTGTTTCACCCTCTTCCACTGGATGATCAGCTAAGAATTCTGCTACTGTTCTTCCCTTGACTGACTTGCGCGTTACATATTTCAGATCAAATTCGGAGAGCAACAGCAACCAACGAGCTAGCCTACCCGTAAGTGCTGGTTTCTTGAAAAGGTATTTGATGGGATCAAGTCGTGAAACCAACATTACGGAGTGAGCTAACAGGTAGTGCCGCAGCTTCCTGGTAGCCCATACCAAAGCTAAGCAAGCCTTCTCTAACGGTGTGTAGCGAGTCTCATACTCTAGCATTTTCTTGCTCAGATAGTAGATGGCTCTCTCTACTTTGTCCTCTGATTCTTGCGCGAGCATACATCCCATTGTAGTCTTAGTCACTGAAAGGTACAATATCAACGGTTTCTCCGATTCTGGCGGTGACAACACAGGCGGGTTTTGTAAGTATTCCTTGATCTGTTCAAAAGCAGCTTGGCATCGGCCGTCCCATTGGAATTTCTTTCCTTTCTTCAGAAGACCAAAAAGTAGTTCACAAGTCAAGGTTAATTTTGAGATAAACCATCTTATGAAGTGCACTTTACCCAGAAAGCCTCGCACCTCCTTTTCAGTCCTTGGTGGTGGCATTTCTAAGATGGCCTTGATTTTGGAAGGATCGACTTCGATGCCCCTTTGTGTAATCAGAAACCCCAGCATTTTCCCCGCTGTAACACCAAACGTACATTTTTTAGGATTCAGCCGCAACCGAAATTCTCTGATCCTTTGAAAGAACTTTTGCAAGGCAGTGTAATGGCCCTCTCTTTCTTTGGACTTGACAATCATGTCGTCCACATACACCTCAACCTCTTTGTGGATCATGTCATGCAATATTGTGGTCGCGGCCCGTTGATAAGTAGCTCCAGCGTTCTTCAACCCAAACGGCATCACTCTGTAGCAGTATGTCCCCCACGGGGTGGTGAATGCAGTCTTCTCCCGGTCTTCGGGTGCCATCACTATCTGGTTGTACCCTGAGAAGCCATCCATGAAAGAAAGCAAAGTATGCCCTGTTGTGAAGTCCACTAACTCATCAATATGCGGCAAGGGAAAGTCGTCCTTCGGACTGGCTCTGTTCAAATCCCTGAAATCCACGCATACCCGGATCCTGCCATCCTTCTTCGATACCAGAACAATGTTGGCCAACCAAGTCGGGTATTCGGATACCAACAGGAAGCCTGCGTCGATTTGCTTGGTGACCTCTTCCTTAATCTTGAGAGCCCAGTCCGGGCGGATCCTCCTGAGTTTCTGTTTGACAGGTCGGGCCTCGGGGTCAAGGGGGATCCGGTGCTGTACAATCTCAGGATCGATCTCAAGCATGTCGTCGTAGGACCACGCGAAAACATCTTTGAAATCTTTTAATAAAGCGACTAAGCGCTCGCGTTCCTCAGAAGACAACGTGGACCCAATCTAGACCAGCCGCGGGTCCTCCTCAGTACCAATATTCACGGTAGTGATTTCATCCATTAGGGGTTTGACAAACCTCTCCTGCTCTTGTTCAATTAAGCGTTGCAAAACCGGAGGAATTTCGTCCTCTTCGTTTTCATCAAAGTTTTGAAAGTTTGAGTTAATGCAATAAATCAAGGGCACAGAAAAGTACTCAAAAACCACAGCTACTTGATTCTCATTAAGCACATCCAAATCGTCTGAATTCTCGATTACAACAGACTCAAATGAGAAAGAAAAAGACGACCTGGACAAGACTGTGGCATCCGGGTTATCATCCCCAGGATTACCAGACTCAGACTCAGACTCAGTCGAGCTGGAACCTGATTCCGACTCACAAGATTCGGTGGAATCAGATTCCAGCTCACTACCTGACCCGATGCTGCTGGACAAAAATCCCTCTTCGTATTGCCAAGTGAGAGAGGGTGCGATAGATGCATCCAAAATAGTTGCTGGTAGGCCCACAGCCGTTTCATTCCCAATCATGGAAACCGAGAAGTTATCCCCCAAGCACTTATGGTCGATCGGAGGATCTGAAAGTAGACAAGCCAATGCTACCCCTATTTCGATTTCAGCGCCCTCGGAGTCCACTGCCTTACACTGTTCAACCTCAGCTAATGGGTCTGTCTGCTCTTCGGCAACGTCATCCCCAGATATTTGTAGGTCGAAGAAAATCTCGAAACCTGGCACGCGCTTCTTCTCCGCGTTTAGCCATGGCTCTGGGAAGCCACAAAACGGGAAGTCCTCCCCCTTCCGGATGAAGCGTCCGTTTAGGGTACCCTGAATGGGCCTATGCATCAGCTCAAAAGGCTTCCCAGCCTGCTTTGCTCTGGCTCTTCCAACCATTTCCTTTCCCTTTCGCATCCAATCCTCTTTGGTGAGCAGATAACCCAAGCCAAAGGTATGAGGGTTGTGTGGCACTTCGGCCAATGCTGCGACGCCCTTCCGGCCGCTCCTTCCTAATCCCATCCCGGGGATGTGTTGTAGCTTGTTCATGAGGTATACAGATTGAGCGCTGACGTACACTCCCTCATTAACAGCCATGATGTTTTGCACAACCCGAGCCTCAGCCAAAGTAAACCCTGATAAGAACACATCCTCCGTGCCGTGCTCGATTTCCAAGACTGGTGTAGACACTTCTGGCGGTGGATGGATTGACAAATTCCAGAAAACAATGGCCACCCCCTTCCCGTGAGGGTACTTCAACATCTAATGCAAAGTGGAAGAGACTGCCTTCACTTGGTGAAACCACGTCCGCCCCAAGAGTAGATTAAAGGTTGTAGGAACGTCCAAGACATGTGTAGACGTCCCCGAACGTCCCGGGAGGGTGAGTCCCGTTCTGTTCATTTTGGGCTCACTACAGTTCGGACTCAAATTGTCACGGTTCTTAATCTGAACCAAAGAGTCCAAATCTGGCAAATCGCTTTAAGAAAACAGATTTTTTGAAAGAAGTGCCAAACATGGACTGCTTTGCCAGATACAGAGTCGCCACCTAAATATTTTATTTTTGGGGAAATTTAGGAAACCCTGACTCATTTGCCTAAGGCCACGTGTCCGTCATCACCAAAGTTGCCTCGGCTCGGGAACTTGGGTACGATTAGGGAAGGTCACTTCGTGAGCACCCCCGCTCGCCCGATCAAAGATCGGCCTCTACTAACCATGATAGCTAGTTTTGAAAACATTATGCATCCTTATTCCGGTTATTAGCCTAGGTTTACTATGTGATGCGCACAGCATACAAGTATAGACCGAGTCGCCTGAATTGGAACAAAACATTTCATGTTTGTTTTTGAAAGATGGTTTGCTACTCGCAAGTAGGCTTAAAATGCAGATTTTGCCACCCTCAGGTGGGCTTAGAAAAGATGGTTTTGCCACTATCTAGTGGGCTTAAAACTCACAGTCAATGCATTGTTCCAATCCAAATAACCCAACCTTCACCCATAGGCATTCAGGCAGTTATATCACATAAGCAAATAGCCTCATGGTAAGCATGCTATCATGGCAGTCACTCACACTCATGCAAGGATGCTAAAGCATAAAACTCACCGAGTACTCCAAGCCAAAAAAGAAGCTATGTTAGAAATCCATGCATGATCCTAACTATACAGGAATGCCTAATGCAACGTATGCACAAATGCAACTATAGCAGGCTCGGCTATTCTAAACATGGCATATGGAATGCTACAGCTAACATGTATTCAACTTAGAATTGAAATACAACTGCAGTTAGTATGATGCGCCGAGCCCGGTGCATGCAAAACAGATGAATGAATGCAAACATGCTATCATACTGTATGCTAAATTGAAACATGCCCTGTTCTAACCATCATAAGCTGGTAAATAAAAGGGAGAGAAAGACGTGGGGTTGGAAGACATACATCACACGCACGCACACTTATTACAGTTGTGCCCTCGCTCGGAGGGTCCGAATAAATAATATACAGTCCCAAATGAATAATACAGTCCAAATAAGTACAAAACCCTAATTAATTAACAAATTAAACTAGGAAAGCGGTAAACTAGCACGCAAGCTTATGGACTGCCTCAGCTCTACTCCGGATGATGAATGATGCATGTTCGGGTTGTCTTGCGCGGAAATCTATTGTGATGCCCCAATTAGCCTCTGTTTACATTTAAGCTCGGAATATTGCACGGAGCCCCAAAAGAGTGCCGGTTTCTGATTTGCTGCAACAGAGAGCAAGAAAGGAGCATGGCAAAGTATTTTCACACATGTATGCTTGACTACTCTTCAGGGAGCGTAGTCCTCGATCCTCGTGCCACCAATCACGCATATCGATGCATGATGGCCGAGGAGTCGAATTGCATGACTCAATATGGAATGAATCCACATGAAAACATAACAAGGCCTAGACTCCATCATGGATAATCTGGAGTGTCGGCGACAGGGAATTGAGACACGTTCCGTCACTCAAAGTACGAAACGTCCCTCTTTTCCCGTGCTCGGGCTAACTCCTATCCCAAAGACAATGCAATATGCATGGCATGCATGAATGAAACTAATATACAACCTAGCATACACAATGCTATGAAATGGCATACACAATACACGATGTAACACGGCATACACGATGCTCTAACATACAACCTAGCATACGCAATGCTATGAATTGAAATGGCATACGCAATGCATGATGGACTTACACCAACATGAGTGGACCTCAGCCACACTCACATCAGTGGCCATTAGATGAAAAAAGAGACACTCGAGATGCGTGCACACATGCACGCAAACCGAGGACCGATCCTAAGACACAAATGCGACTCTAACAAGGTATGGCAAGGCATGAAATATGGCATTCAAATATGCAAGTTCTAGCACTGAAATGTGATGCAAAATGACCCCGAAACATGGAAACATGGCACCCGATGCATGGAATGGTCCCGAAACACAAAACTAGGCACATGCATTGGCCTATAGCTATACAAAGGATGCATTATTTGATCATGGAGCATAAAGACAGAACCAAGGCAGTCCCAAAACGTGAACATTTCTAGTTCAAAGCATGGCCAAAAGATGCTAGCAAGATGGTCTAACATAGCATGCAATTTTGACTAGTAAACATGGATTACATGGCAAGTACATGAAGCAAGTGAGAACTCATCAAACCAGCAAAAACCAGTGAATAAAATATGCCAAAATATGCCCAAATAAGCATGGAAAGGCAGCCAACACATGCACAAAAGAGGGGCTCCTTTAGAGGGCATACAAAGGGATTATTAAGCACATGCATCAAGGACACTTAGCATGGCACAAACAACTCTAAAAATCAAATATGATAGCTCCAAAACTCACCAAATTGACCCTGAAATGTGACTTCAAAGCATGTAAAGAGGGGTCCCTTTGGAAGGCCAAAATGACCATCAAACAAGTCAAGGTGAGAGAGGGGTCATCCCACTCTGATTTGGAAGCTCAAAATAGCATCAAAGCCACTGGAAATCCACTGGACTCCAGTGGCTAGAAGGTCAAACAAAGCATGCAACAAGAGCTTAGGTGTAAGGCTCAAAATAAGAGATAATCAAGCATACAAGGAGGCATATGACCTCAAAAAAAAATGGGACCTAAAACAAACTTGAAGATGAGATTAAAACAAGATATTTTTCAGTTTATGACAACTCTAAAAAATGAACACAAGTAGGGCTAATCTATCATGCAAAAATGGCCCTAAACGAGAGATTAGAGACAAGGGACAGTATCTGGCCCCAAATGGCCAAGAGCCCTTCAACAAAGTTGAAGAGGGGCTAAAAAAAGGCACTTTACAGTTTATATCAAGTCTCAAATATGCTCACAAGTAAGGCTACAATATGATGCAAAAATGGCCCTAAAAGAGGGATATAGGAGACAAGTGGTAGTAGATGGCCTCAAATAGAGGAGAGCCCTTCAACAAAGATGAAGAGGGGCTCAAAACAAGACATTTTAAAGTTTGTCTTAGAGCCCATAAATGCTCAAAAACAAGGCTAATATATCATGCAAAAATAGGCCTAAAAGAGGGATAGAGAGACAAGAGGTAGTAGGAGACCTCAAACAACAAGAGGTCCTTGATCAAACATGGAGAGGAGCTCAAAATATGACTATTTACAGTTTAGGTCGGAGCCCAAAAATGTAAAAAAAAGGGGCTAAGATATAGAACAAAATAAGGCAAGAAAAAGGGAGAAGAGGACTTACCCTTGTAGAACCAAACTTCAGCAGCTTTTGGACCAAGTTAGGGTGCTTTCAACCTCTGGAAATCAGCCTCAAGATGTTGGAATGGAGGATGGAGGTGTTGTGCTATGGGTTGGTGTGTAAATGGTGCAAGGAACTAGGGTTTTGGAGCTTTGAATAGTGAAAAATGGAGGAAGAAAGAGGGAGAGCCTTGGCTGATTTTCTAACCCCTCAAAAGTTGTGTAGGAGTGCTGGTTATATAGGGAGAGGAGTGAAGGAAAGGGGGGGAAAATCAAATTCAAATTTCCCCCCCAAAAGGGCAAATCCCCGGGTAGGGGTCTGGGCCAAAACAGAGGGTACAGCTGTAAGGAACCAGGAGAGAGGATCATGGCCGGCCAGGTTCAGGAGGTTCAGGTGGTCGGCCGGCCACCTCCCCTGGCCGGCCGGCCAAGGTCAAAAGGTTCACCCAAAATTGTTGGCCGGCCACCCCAGAAAGGTGGCCTCCCATGTGTGTACAACACAGCTATGTGGAGAAAAACCAGGAAATGTAACCCAGGAGAGAGAAAAAACAACTTTTTAGAGGGGTTCAAAAGGGTCAGGAAGAGTTAATGGCCGGCCTACCCATATTGGTGGCCTCCCAGGTGTGTACAACACAATGGTGTGGAGGAAAGTCAGAAAAAGTAACCTGGGAATGGAAAAAGTCAGCTTTCTAGTGAAGAAAATGGGCGATAAAGAGCGATGAAGGAATAAAGCTGGTCTTCAGAACAATTGCTGGCCTCCCACTTTTCTACGACCTTCCTAACAATGAAAATAAGGTCCCCGCCAAAAATGAACTCAAACCGATGTAAAACGAAGGTTCGGGGGCCAAAACGCGCGGCCCGGGGCCCCGAAAACAGGCTGTTAGGCACCGGAAGTGGCGTTCGACCACGAAGTTGGTCTCTCGGACGACAGTGTCCCTCAAAAGGGAGGAAATAAGGTGTATGCCAAAAACCGGAGCAAACGGAGGTGGTTAAGCGGTCCTGAACCGAGGCACACGGCCGACGGCTCTGAAAAACCGGAAACCGGGCTCCAAACGGGAAAAATGGCCTACGACCACGAAACGTAGCCTACGGCCACTAAGAGATGATCTATGAGACCTCTCCCTCCCTTCGGGAAGAGAAAATAGAGAAAATGGGACCTGGTTCGCAAACCGAGGCAAAGTACAAAAGAGTCCGGAAGTTCGGAGGCAAGGCTCGCAGCCGAGACTCCGCAACCTCAGAACGAGCACAATATACGACATCACCAAGCGCTCAATCGGTGACGTCTGAGTCTTAAGGTCGGTCAAAAATGGGGTGTCTACAACATGGAATTCAATGTTATGTTGTCCTGGACCAACCTGGGTCTGAATTTTGACAGTCCCCATCACCTCCCTGCTGGTGTTGTCATAGGCTCTGATCACCTGAGTAGTCGGCACGAAGTCCGCAGGCTTTAACCCGATTGCATATGCCGTCCTTGACGGGCACACATTAATGGCAGATCCCGTGTCGACAAGAACTACTGGCACCCACTTGTCTCTACATTCCACAGAGATGTAGAGAGGTTTGTTATGATTTGCGCCCTCAGGTGGCAATTCTTTGTCCGAAAAGGTTAACGTCGGGGAACCTCCTCCCGGAAAGACCAGCCCAACTAGCTGCTCTGGTGTGGTATCTATAGAGAGTTTAGCCTTGTCCATAGCAGATAGGACAGCCTGTCTGTGCACTCGTGACGCCATAAGCAATCCCCAGATGGAGATGTCTGCTTGTATCTTTTTTAACTGCTTCAGCACAGCTTATTCTTCGATCTGCTTCTCTTTTTGCTTTTCAGTTTCCTTGTCCTTCCCAGATGCTTCTGGTTGGTCTAGGTGCGGGGGTTTGAAGTACCGCCCACTTCTTGTCATGTGATCAACTTCATCGAGATACCAGGTGTCGTCAGGTTGATTGCTCCCCCAATCCTCGTCTGTGTGGGCAAGACATAAATCATCATCTTCCCACCACATTCCGTTGGCATTCAGAAGGCACCTATCTGGCTCCGGCATGATTGTACTCGCAGCACTTTAGCCCACATGCTCACAGCATCTTCTATCCTTGTGCTCACAGCATTTTTAGTCCCCTCATGGGATTTGGCTTCCCCGATTCTCTCAGAATCCTGTTGTTCCACCTGCGCCAGTGCAATTTGTTGTTCAGCTTTCCCTGTATTCACAATGCTTCTGTCCTGAGCGAAATTCTTTGTACCGGCGCTCTCTGGCAAAGTACTCTGACTTCCGGCCCTTTCGGCCACAATCGATACCCTCGTCCCTGCCGAGCCCTATTGGAACTTTACAACATCCGGTTGATCATCCAGCCAACCGGTAGCCTCTGCCGGTTCCTCATACTCAAACCAGTTGACTGCCGCATCCCCTGATTCTTGGTCATTGAAGAACTGGAGTTTGGCAAAGTCCTCCTATAAGGCCGTTAAATCCTCTGTCCCTTGCTCAAATCCATCCCCCTGGATCACACACAGTTTTGCTCTCTCTGACAATTCTACACTTGGTTCAGACTGGCCTGCAGACAGAATGTAATAGCTCGGATCGTAGGTGTAATAACCCGACCCTTGTATGTGTTTCTGGCATAATTTAGTCTCTTGTTCTGTGCATTTAAATGTTTAATGTGAAATCTCTCGAGAAATTTAGTTTAAGCACATGGCTCTTATAAATTGAAACCTCTATCTGTTTGGTAAGGAAAGCATCTGTCACAATTATAATGATTGAATCGGAAATTGGAAGCTTTAGAAACTTAATTACCTGAAATTGATTTTACATCTGAGATCAACATAATTTTTTTTTAAGTAATAATAAGTACTTTTGTAGAAATTTGATTAGGGATGATTAAACTGATTAAATTTTGTCTTTACTCACTTTTAGTGTAACGACCCCAAAATCTGTATTAAATATTACCTTTATGGCCCTATGGGTTAATGCATTTTAATTTAATGATATGTTTTTAAATTGAGAAATTAATTGTTGAGCCACGGCTTTAAAATTGAAATTACCGACCTTTACGGGTTCAGAAATCACAATTAAGGACTTGGATGTGTTAACTGAAATTTTTAGAACTATTTGGGAAACTTAATTGGAAATCTAATTTGTCTGATTCGTTAATGTACGTTTGGGTGGTTAATTTGGTACTGCAAATTGAAGGCCTTAGAGGCTTTAGAAACCAGAACAGGGGGCATATTTATGATCATCATAATTTTTAGAGCCATTTGGAAAGCTTAATTGAAATTTAATTTTGCGCGATTCGTAAGGCCACGTTTGGCTCTCCCTTGTGTTAAGCTTAAGTATGTGATATATACATATATGGATAGGCCATGTGAGTTGGGGGTTTTATCATTTTGAAGTCAAATAAAATATCTAAGGGAGAGGGAGAGAGAGAACCGTGAAAGAGAGTTAGAGAGGAAAGAGGATCATCCATGGAAGCTTGGAAAATTGAAGAGCTCAAAGGGGAAAAACAAGGAATTAAGTTAAGGTATGTGGCTTCAACTATTATCTTTGTAAATAATGCATCTACTACATGAAATCAATGATGGATTTGGGGAAAATTAATATGCAAATGAACAAGTATGTTGGGTTATGAATGAAATGAGTAAAACTCAAGGAATTGAACCTTGATTTCTTTAAATTTGCTTGAATTGGGTTCAATCTTAAGAATGATTCATGGAACACCAAGTTGTGGTGTGAAGATCAACCATGTGTAAGATGTGTTTGTATGATTTTGGGATATATATATTATAGAAGCTTGATTATATGGAAGATGAGACTTGAATTTCTATTTTTGAGGCAAAGATTGATTTGTTTAAAATGGAATTGCACTTGATTCATGTTAGTTTATCATGTTATGAGATAATTTTACATGTTTTTGAGTGATTTATGTTAAGAACCAAGTTTAAAAATGGAAAAACCAAGTGTTGGAGGAAAAAGAACCATTTTCGGACAGCAAACTGCCTAGAGCCGCACATGCGGCTCTGTTTCCCGCACGTGCGGCAGACAGCTTGTCCAGCCAACTTTGAATAAGCATATCTTTTTCCTCGGGACTCCGTTTTGGGTGATTCTTGAGCCTAAAATCAAGCCCCGGAAGTCTAGTTTCTAATGGCGGTGGTCTCACTCCCAAATTCTAAATACAGAAATAGTTATGCCCAAAATAGTGACAACTGTTCACTTTTTGGCAACCAGTTTTGTACCATTTCTTCACATAAACCATTTTCCATCGACTTCTCCTGTTTTTTTTTTTAGACATGAATTATAACTTATTAAGGAATAATGAGCTTGGTACCACCATGGCTAATTGATCGAATGATCAAAGAGAATGAGTAAAGGATCGAGTATAATCTCATATTATGTGTTGTGCACTGTGCTGTAGGTCGAAACGAGGACACCGTCCCATTGCTACCTGGAGCCGATCACTGTGAGTAGTAGTACTGGTGTAGTACGTTTTAATTACAGCTAATGGTCACCATGAACACTCTGTTAATTGCTGGTTAATTATGTTATCGTACATGAACGATGAAATATGTGTATGCTCCGTAAGTTAGTATTAATCTTTTATTCTCCATAAGTGAACTATGTCGCGCTTAATGACTAAAGGGAACTTAGACTCAATCTGGAACAACGGTTTCAGTGTGAACATTGAAGGATTTTGGCGTACCTCGGTACAACTCTGAACCTACTTGTATTCCGGTTAAGGTTAATGATCATCGTTAATATATCAACTTGAAAGTATTTATGATTCCGTCTACGTGACTCATGTTTTGATGTCCATTGTTCTGACATGATATGGTGTGAATTGTTCTGACCTATTAATGTAATGGTACCTTTACCTTTGGATTATCGTTGGACTTAACGTTCTGTTAATGGCAAGACAAGTATGTTGATTTACAATGAAACTATGAGGAAATCTAAACGCATCATTGGGTCATACATTGTTTACTGTTGACAGTTAAGGTTAACATTCTATTATCTGTAAGTTAGCCGTATTGGTTCATAACAAGCAAATGGAATGTATGTGCACTAAGGTATAACGGTATTCTTAGGCACTGAACGTCTTGTTCTGTTTATCTGTTCTATTTCTGCTATGTTGTGACAACATATGAATGATTCGGAAAACAGTGTGAAGTTTTGGAAACATCAAAAGAATTTGTAAAGTTATGAATCTATGTGAATGTGTGAATGTGTGAACCTATCGGGTATGCAGCAAAGTGCTGTACGAAACTAAGTGCTGCAATGCGAGCCACCTCTAGAATCCGTACAAGCCACCTCTTGAGTCCATACCTATGTGAACTTGGCTTAAAGCCGATGTGAAAATTATGAGGCTTATAGCCGTTCTGTGGCATCTATCTGGGCGTAAAGCCGATGTGAATCTATGAGGCCTATGGCCAATTTGTGAACTTGTGAACTTATGAGGCCGAGGGCCAACTTGTGAAATATGAAATTATGAGGCCGAGGGCCAATTTGTGAAGCATGAAACTGTAACTTGTGAAACTATGAATCCCTGAGGCCGAGGGCCAATTTGTGAAGTTGTGCATCTAAGTTATGAAACTAAGAAGCCAAGGGCTAATTTGTGAATATGTGAACCCATCAGGCCAAGGGCCAATCTGAGAAGTTATGAACCGACAAGGCCGTTTTGAAATGTGTATAGAATTAGACTAACCACAAGATTCTTTTGCATTTACTTATGTAATTATGTACGTTGGAAGTCAAGTTAATCTTTAAATTGTTTATGTACTACTGTTCACTGAGTTTGACTCACCCTTTATTATGTCTGTTCTGTAGGCACTCAACCTGGAAGTCAATCTGAATCTATGGCAATCATTCCTCTTATGTCAACCTTAGAGTATCCAGGCACCTAAAGAAGGCAGCTCATTTTTTTTAGCTTTTATTTTTGTACCCTGATTGTTTGTCGAAGGTTAAAGTGTATATAATCCTTTTTCTCTCCATGTCTTTATGGGCTGAGTTTGTATATGTATTTGTGCGTAGTTAGATTCTCAAATGCATGGCACTATATGTTTATTTGCCTTATGTTCTATTTGTGATCCTGGCATAGTAGTGATGGCTCAATGGATATTCTTTATGTTATTATTTAATATTAACTGCTTCCGTTCAGGCCCCATATGATATGTATATCAGATTTAATGTCCGTTTTCGAGTAGGTCATGCCCAACCTTTTAGGGGCAGGTTTGGGGTGTGACAAGTGGTATCAGAGCACGAGTTGCCATCTCACACACGGATCCATTGAGCCTTAGGATGTCTAGAAAAGGCTTAGGCATCATGCATTACATTTTGAAAGCACATGAAAAGATTGATGGCAACATTTAATGCTAACGATTATGATTCATGTCTATTATATATTCTTGGTGTATATTGTGATTGATTGTTGTGCAGAACATAGCAAGAGTAAGGATGGAGGATTCTACCTCCGCCTGGCTAGGCAAAATATAAAAAAATAATAATAATAAAATAAAATAAATAATGAAAGGAAAATTGTTGATGGACAATGTAAGGCATGCAGATGGGATTAGATCAACGGAATTGCACAGTAGAAGTGTGGTAAGAATTCGAGTTGCATGGTAAGACAATTTATATGTCCATGATTAAGTGAAATGTGTGTTATTGATTGTTATTGTTGGATTGATAGATATCTGCGGGAAATGATAATAATATGATTGTGCTTTCTAGCACCTATCTAGGTGGACTGCTTACATCTTAAATATTGATAACTGACTGCAAGAATTAAATCCTGCTTATGTATATTCACGACTTAAGATTGAGAAATCATTTTTGTAAAAAAAAAAAAAAAAAAGCTAATGTTAGACCTTGCAAATGAGTCCTCTATTGCTTAGTTGGAAGTTATAATGTGAACTGTTTTGCATGATATTGTGAATGTTAGAAACAAATGGTGATGGGGGGAGGGTATTCCATGTTGATGATGGGTTAACGAGAATCTACCTCCTCTTGCATGTTTATATAAATTTGTATAGTCCACACTACGTGGTTCCGAATTGATGTACTATCATGTTGAATTGATCTTACCAAGAATTCTAACTATGATATTAGTTGGCCAAGTCACCTTATCGTTATACTGTTGAATTTGTAGATATTATGGAACCCAAAGGGATGTGGTTATTGTATACTTAATGGAATTATGACCCTACAACCGGATCTGGTAGAACCTACGTATGAGGAATAATTGGATACCCTGTTTAAGTTAATTGACTGGGCCAGTTGACTAGTCTATAATTTTTGTAGGGTTGTTTGTTAACCCACGGTAAGTATAAATTGTGAGTATGAAACCATATGGTGGATCTTGTATCCTACAGTAGGGAAAGGAAGGAAGAATTATGTTCATAGTTGAATACCGAGATGATTAAAAAGATGTCAAATTAATTTGTGTTGTAACAAGAAGAAATACCTGTTAAAGAAAGATGTTACACCTTATGGTTACGACTGATTAGGCAAGCATGATTTTAAATTTGATTTTTGGCTTGTTTTTGAGTGATTTCCCTTTGTACGAAATGATGGTTGTTCGATTTGTACCTATTGTTCGGACTTGAATTCATGGCAATATAACTAAGTGTTTATACTACTATGTCTGTATGAAGTTATAAAACTGTATGATGCTCGCTTTGGAATTATCAAAACTGTTTGATTCGGAGTATGATTCTTTTTGTACTACTATACTTAAAAGTAATGTTATGAGAAATCAACGATGTGCATCTGTTATCCTGACCTTGTCAAGGACTATTATATTATTTTATTTTGAACCAATATAATGGTATGATTTTAATATGCTTTTACAACTAGGGGAATACTACAAACAAATTATGAAGTTAGGGGCTATAACCTTAAGTGATGATTTACTTTGAGTGAATTATTATGCACGAGTTATCCAAGGAATTACTTAACTGAACAAATTTGAGCATGTACCTTGTAATGAGAATTGAGTATGAACTATTCATGCTGGGTGAATCTGGTTATGAGCATAGTAGAACATGTTTTGTCATTGTGAATGAGATTAACGTATACTATGAAAATATCTGAAGTATGTGCTTGAAAGGATGGTTTTATTGTGTTTCATACTTCGGAATTTATAAATTATGCGTTTAAGGGAATGCTAACTATTATGTTTCTGTGTTTGAAAATGGCATATTGCTACACTGGAATATTAATGCTATGGAACTCATTGTCGGGAAAATAGTATGACTATAAACCCTACCTATAGGAGATATTATGGACTGTTGTAGTTCCGTCCTGTGCAACACATGATCCTATGAATTTAACATAAGGAGTTGTTTTCCTTTATTTCTACACACCTGAAATAGACATCGAAAGGACTAGTGGGATAAAACAATGAGATTCCTATTATGTTAAGAACTTTTGAACAACTGTGATAATATCGGGTTAACCTGTGAATTGTTCGAACTGAGGAATTACATGAGCCTCTATAACAATAGTGTACAATAGTGTGAGACTAAGATTTCTAATCTATTGCATGGTAAAACAAGTTTGAGGGACCAAACTTATTTAAGGGGGGGGGAGAGTGTAATAACCCGACCCTTGTATGTGTTTCTGGCATAATTTAGTCTCTTGTTCTGTGCATTTAAATGTTTAATGTGAAATCTCTCGAGAAATTTAGTTTAAGCACATGGCTCTTATAAATTGAAACCTCTATCTGTTTGGTAAGGAAAGCATCTGTCACAATTATAATGATTGAATCGGAAATTGGAAGCTTTAGAAACTTAATTACCTGAAATTGATTTTACATCTGAGATCAACATAATTTTTTTTTAAGTAATAATAAGTACTTTTGTAGAAATTTGATTAGGGATGATTAAACTGATTAAATTTTGTCTTTACTCACTTTTAGTGTAACGACCCCAAAATCTGTATTAAATATTACCTTTATGGCCCTATGGGTTAATGCATTTTAATTTAATGATATGTGTTTAAATTGAGAAATTAATTGTTGAGCCACGGCTTTAAAATTGAAATTACCGACCTTTACGGGTTCAGAAATCACAATTAAGGACTTGGATGTGTTAACTGAAATTTTTAGAACTATTTGGAAACTTAATTGGAAATCTAATTTGTCTGATTCGTTAATGTACGTTTGGGTGGTTAATTTGGTACTGCAAATTGAAGGCCTTAGAGGCTTTAGAAACCAGACAGGGGGCATATTTATGATCCTCATAATTTTTAGAGCCATTTGGAAAGCTTAATTGAAATTTAATTTTGCGCGATTCGTAAGGCCACGTTTGGCTCTCCCTTGTGTTAAGCTTAAGTATGTGATATATACATATATGGATAGGCCATGTGAGTTGGGGGTTTTATCATTTTGAAGTCAAATAAAATATCTAAGGGAGAGGGAGAGAGAGAACCGTGAAAGAGAGTTAGAGAGGAAAGAGGATCATCCATGGAAGCTTGGAAAATTGAAGAGCTCAAAGGGGAAAAACAAGGAATTAAGTTAAGGTATGTGGCTTCAACTATTATCTTTGTAAATAATGCATCTACTACATGAAATCAATGATGGATTTGGGGAAAATTAATATGCAAATGAACAAGTATGTTGGGTTATGAATGAAATGAGTTAAACTCAAGGAATTGAACCTTGATTTCTTTAAATTTGCTTGAATTGGGTTCAATCTTAAGAATGATTCATGGAACACCAAGTTGTGGTGTGAAGATCAACCATGTGTAAGATGTGTTTGTATGATTTTGGGATATATTTATTATAGAAGCTTGATTATATGGAAGATGAGACTTGAATTTCTATTTTTGAGGCAAAGATTGATTTGTTTAAAATGGAATTGCACTTGATTCATGTTAGTTTATCATGTTATGAGATAATTTTACATGTTTTTGAGTGATTTATGTTAAGAACCAAGTTTAAAAATGGAAAAACCAAGTGTTGGAGGAAAAAGAACCATTTTCGGACAGCAAACTGCCCAGAGCCGCACGTGCGGCTCTGTTTCCCGCACGTGCGGCAGACAGCTTGTCCAGCCAACTTTGAATAAGCATATCTTTTTCCTCGGGACTCCGTTTTGGGTGATTCTTGAGCCTAAAATCAAGCCCCGGAAGTCTAGTTTCTAATGGCGGTGGTCTCACTCCCAAATTCTAAATAAAGAAATAGTTATGCCCAAAATAGTGACAACTGTTCACTTTTTGGCAACCAGTTTTGTACCATTTCTTCACATAAACCATTTTCCATCGACTTCTCCTGTTTTTTTTTTTAGACATGAATTATAACTTATTAAGGAATAATGAGCTTGGTACCACCATGGCTAATTGATCGAATGATCAAAGAGAATAAGTAAAGGATCGAGTATAATCTCATATTATGTGTTGTGCACTGTGCTGTAGGTCGAAACGAGGACACCGTCCCATTGCTACCTGGAGCCGATCACTGTGAGTAGTAGTACTGGCGTAGTACGTTTTAATTACAGTTAATGGTCACCATGAACACTCTGTTAATTGCTGGTTAATTATGTTATCGTACATGAACGATGAAATATGTGTATGCTCCGTAAGTTAGTATTAATCTTTTATTCTCCATAAGTGAACTATGTCGCGCTTAATGACTAAAGGGAACTTAGACTCAATCTGGAACAACGGTTTCAGTGTGAACATTGAAGGATTTTGGCGTACCTCGGTACAACTCTGAACCTACTTGTATTCCGGTTAAGGTTAATGATCATCGTTAATATATCAACTTGAAAGTATTTATGATTCCGTATAAGAATTGCGTACAAACTCTTAATAGAGAGGAATTGAGTATCAATAACATTACTACGTGACTCATGTTTTGGTGTCCATTGTTCTGACATGATATGGTGTGAATTGTTCTGACCTATTAATGTAATGGTACCTTTACCTTTGGATTATCGTTGGACTTAACGTTCTGTTAATGGCAAGACAAGTATGTTGATTTACAATGAAACTATGAGGAAATCTAAACGCATCATTGGGTCATACATTGTTTACTGTTGACAGTTAAGGTTAACATTCTATTATCTGTAAGTTAGCCGTATTGGTTCATAACAAGCAAATGGAATGTATGTGCACTAAGGTATAACGGTATTCTTAGGCACTGAACGTCTTGTTCTGTTTATCTGTTCTATTTCTGCTATGTTATGACAACATATGAATGATTCGGAAAACAGTGTGAAGTTATGGAAACATCAAAAGAATTTGTAAAGTTATGAATCTATGTGAATGTGTGAATGTGTGAACCTATCGGGTATGGAGCAAAGTGCTGTACGGAACTAAGTGCTGCAATGCGAGCCACCTCTAGAATCCGTACGAGCCACCTCTTGAGTCCATACCTATGTGAACTTGGCTTAAAGCCGATGTGAAAATTATGAGGCTTATAGCCGTTCTGTGGCATCTATCTGGGCGTAAAGCCGATGTGAATCTATGAGGCCTATGGCCAATTTGTGAACTTGTGAACTTATGAGGCCGAGGGCCAACTTGTGAAATATGAAATTATGAGGCCGAGGGCCAATTTGTGAAGTTGTGCATCTAAGTTATGAAACTAAGAAGCCAAGGGCTAATTTGTGAATATGTGAACCCATCAGGCCAAGGGCCAATCTGAGAAGTTATGAACCGACAAGGCCGTTTTGAAATGTGTATAGAATTAGACTAACCACAAGATTTTTGCATTTACTTATGTAATTAGATGAATATGTACATTGGAAGTCAAGTTAATCTTTAAATTGTTTATGTACTACTGTTCACTGAGTTTGACTCACCCTGTATTATGTCTGTTCTGTAGGCACTCAACCTGGAAGTCAATCTGAATCTATGGCAATCATTCCTCTTGTGTCAACCTTAGAGTATCCAGGCACCTAAAGAAGGCAGCTCATTTTTTTTTTAGCTTTTATTTTTGTACCCTGATTGTTTGTCGAAGGTTAAAGTGTATATAATCATTTTTCTTTCAATGTCTTTACGGGCTGAGTTTGTATATGTATTTGTGCGTAGTTAGATTCTCAAATGCATGGCACTATATGTTTATTTGCCTTATGTTCTATTTGTGATCCTGGCATAGTAGTGATGGCTCAATGGATATTCTTTATGTTATTATTTAATATTAACTGCTTCCGTTCAGGCCCCATATGATATGTATATCAGATTTAATGTCCGTTTTCGAGTAGGTCATGCCCAACCTTTTAGAGGCAGGTTTGGGGTGTGACAAGTGGTATCAGAGCACGAGTTGTCATCTCACACACGGATCCATTGAGCCTTAGGACGTCTAGAAAAGGCTTAGGCATCATGCATTACATTTTGAAAGCACATGAAAAGATTGATGGCAACATTTAATGCTAACGATTATGATTCATGTCTATTATATATTCTTGGTGTATATTGTGATTGATTGTTGTGCAGAACATAGCGAGAGTAAGGATGGAGGATTCTACCTCCGCCTGGCTAGGCAAAATAAAAAATAATAATAATAATAAAATAAAATAAATAATGAAAGGAAAATTGTTGATGGACAATGTAAGGCATGCAGATGGGATTAGATCAACGAAATTGCACAGTAGAAGTGTGGTAAGAATTCGAGTTGCATGGTAAGACAATTTATATGTCCATGATTAAGTGAAATGTGTGTTATTGATTGTTATTGTTGGATTGATAGATATCTGCGAGAAATGATAATAATATGATTGTGCTTTCTAGCACCTATCTAGGTGGACTGCTTACATCTTAAATATTGATAACTGACTGCAAGAATTAAATCCTGCTTATGTATATTCACGACTTAAGATTGAGAAATCATTTTTGTAAAAAAAAAAAAAAAAAGCTAATGTTAGACCTTGCAAATGAGTCCTCTATTGCTTAGTTGGAAGTTATAATGTGAACTGTTTTGCATGATATTGTGAATGTTAGAAACAAATGGTGATGGGGGGAGGGTATTCCATGTTGATGATGGGTTAACGAGAATCTACCTCCTCTTGCATGTTTATATAAATTTGTATAGTCCACACTACGTGGTTCCGAATTGATGTACTATCATGTTGAATTGATCTTACCAAGAATTCTAACTATGATATTAGTTGGCCAAGTCACCTTATCGTTATACTGTTGAATTTGTAGATATTATGGAACCCAAAGGGATGTGGTTATTGTATACTTAATGGAATTATGACCCTACAACCGGATCTGGTAGAACCTACGTATGAGGAATAATTGGATACCCTGTTTAAGTTAATTGACTGGGCCAGTTGACTAGTCTATAATTTTTGTAGGGTTGTTTGTTAACCCACGGTAAGTATAAATTGTGAGTATGAAACCATATGGTGGATCTTGTATCCTACAGTAGGGAAAGGAAGGAAGAATTATGTTCATAGTTGAATACCGAGATGATTAAAAAGATGTCAAATTAATTTGTGTTGTAACAAGAAGAAATACCTGTTAAAGAAAGATGTTACACCTTATGGTTACGACTGATTAGGCAAGCATGATTTTAAATTTGATTTTTGGCTTGTTTTTGAGTGATTTCCCTTTGTACGAAATGATGGTTGTTCGATTTGTACCTATTGTTCGGACTTGAATTCATGGCAATATAACTAAGTGTTTATACTACTATGTCTGTATGAAGTTATAAAACTGTATGATGCTCGCTTTGGAATTATCAAAACTGTTTGATTCGGAGTATGATTCTTTTTGTACTACTATACTTAAAAGTAATGTTATGAGAAATCAACGATGTGCATCTGTTATCCTGACCTTGTCAAGGACTATTATATTATTTTATTTTGAACCAATATAATGGTATGATTTTAATATGCTTTTACAACTAGGGGAATACTACAAACAAATTATGAAGTTAGGGGCTATAACCTTAAGTGATGATTTACTTTGAGTGAATTATTATGCACGAGTTATCCAAGGAATTACTTAACTGAACAAATTTGAGCATGTACCTTGTAATGAGAATTGAGTATGAACTATTCATGCTGGGTGAATCTGGTTATGAGCATAGTAGAACATGTTTTGTCATTGTGAATGAGATTAACGTATACTATGAAAATATCTGAAGTATGTGCTTGAAAGGATGGTTTTATTGTGTTTCATACTTCGGAATTTATAAATTATGCGTTTAAGGGAATGCTAACTATTATGTTTCTGTGTTTGAAAATGGCATATTGCTACACTGGAATATTAATGCTATGGAACTCATTGTCGGGAAAATAGTATGACTATAAACCCTACCTATAGGAGATATTATGGACTGTTGTAGTTCCGTCCTGTGCAACACATGATCCTATGAATTTAACATAAGGAGTTGTTTTCCTTTATTTCTACACACCTGAAATAGACATCGAAAGGACTAGTGGGATAAAACAATGAGATTCCTATTATGTTAAGAACTTTTGAACAACTGTGATAATATCGGGTTAACCTGTGAATTGTTCGAACTGAGGAATTACATGAGCCTCTATAACAATAGTGTACAATAGTGTGAGACTAAGATTTCTAATCTATTGCATGGTAAAACAAGTTTGAGGGACCAAACTTATTTAAGGGGGGGGGGAGAGTGTAATAACCCGACCCTTGTATGTGTTTCTGGCATAATTTAGTCTCTTGTTCTGTGCATTTAAATGTTTAATGTGAAATCTCTCGAGAAATTTAGTTTAAGCACATGGCTCTTATAAATTGAAACCTCTATCTGTTTGGTAAGGAAAGCATCTGTCACAATTATAATGATTGAATCGGAAATTGGAAGCTTTAGAAACTTAATTACCTGAAATTGATTTTACATCTGAGATCAACATAATTTTTTTTTAAGTAATAATAAGTACTTTTGTAGAAATTTGATTAGGGATGATTAAACTGATTAAATTTTGTCTTTACTCACTTTTAGTGTAACGACCCCAAAATCTGTATTAAATATTACCTTTATGGCCCTATGGGTTAATGCATTTTAATTTAATGATATGTGTTTAAATTGAGAAATTAATTGTTGAGCCACGGCTTTAAAATTGAAATTACCGACCTTTACGGGTTCAGAAATCACAATTAAGGACTTGGATGTGTTAACTGAAATTTTTAGAACTATTTGGGAAACTTAATTGGAAATCTAATTTGTCTGATTCGTTAATGTACGTTTGGGTGGTTAATTTGGTACTGCAAATTGAAGGCCTTAGAGGCTTTAGAAACCAGAACAGGGGGCATATTTATGATCATCATAATTTTTAGAGCCATTTGGAAAGCTTAATTGAAATTTAATGTTGCGCGATTCGTAAGGCCACGTTTGGCTCTCCCTTGTGTTAAGCTTAAGTATGTGATATATACATATATGGATAGGCCATGTGAGTTGGGGGTTTTATCATTTTGAAGTCAAATAAAATATCTAAGGGAGAGGGAGAGAGATAACCGTGAAAGAGAGTTAGAGAGGAAAGAGGATCATCCATGGAAGCTTGGAAAATTGAAGAGCTCAAAGGGGAAAAACAAGGAATTAAGTTAAGGTATGTGGCTTCAACTATTATCTTTGTAAATAATGCATCTACTACATGAAATCAATGATGGATTTGGGGAAAATTAATATGCAAATGAACAAGTATGTTGGGTTATGAATGAAATGAGTTAAACTCAAGGAATTGAACCTTGATTTCTTTAAATTTGCTTGAATTGGGTTCAATCTTAAGAATGATTCATGGAACACCAAGTTGTGGTGTGAAGATCAACCATGTGTAAGATGTGTTTGTATGATTTTGGGATATATTTATTATAGAAGCTTGATTATATGGAAGATGAGACTTGAATTTCTATTTTTGAGGCAAAGATTGATTTGTTTAAAATGGAATTGCACTTGATTCATGTTAGTTTATCATGTTATGAGATAATTTTACATGTTTTTGAGTGATTTATGTTAAGAACCAAGTTTAAAAATGGAAAAACCAAGTGTTGGAGGAAAAAGAACCATTTTCGGACAGCAAACTGCCCAGAGCCGCACGTGCGGCTCTGTTTCCCGCACGTGCGGCAGACAGCTTGTCCAGCCAACTTTGAATAAGCATATCTTTTTCCTCGGGACTCCGTTTTGGGTGATTCTTGAGCCTAAAATCAAGCCCCGGAAGTCTAGTTTCTAATGGCGGTGGTCTCACTCCCAAATTCTAAATAAAGAAATAGTTATGCCCAAAATAGTGACAACTGTTCACTTTTTGGCAACCAGTTTTGTACCATTTCTTCACATAAACCATTTTCCATCGACTTCTCCTGTTTTTTTTTTTAGACATGAATTATAACTTATTAAGGAATAATGAGCTTGGTACCACCATGGCTAATTGATCGAATGATCAAAGAGAATAAGTAAAGGATCGAGTATAATCTCATATTATGTGTTGTGCACTGTGCTGTAGGTCGAAACGAGGACACCGTCCCATTGCTACCTGGAGCCGATCACTGTGAGTAGTAGTACTGGCGTAGTACGTTTTAATTACAGTTAATGGTCACCATGAACACTCTGTTAATTGCTGGTTAATTATGTTATCGTACATGAACGATGAAATATGTGTATGCTCCGTAAGTTAGTATTAATCTTTTATTCTCCATAAGTGAACTATGTCGCGCTTAATGACTAAAGGGAACTTAGACTCAATCTGGAACAACGGTTTCAGTGTGAACATTGAAGGATTTTGGCGTACCTCGGTACAACTCTGAACCTACTTGTATTCCGGTTAAGGTTAATGATCATCGTTAATATATCAACTTGAAAGTATTTATGATTCCGTATAAGAATTGCGTACAAACTCTTAATAGAGAGGAATTGAGTATCAATAACATTACTACGTGACTCATGTTTTGGTGTCCATTGTTCTGACATGATATGGTGTGAATTGTTCTGACCTATTAATGTAATGGTACCTTTACCTTTGGATTATCGTTGGACTTAACGTTCTGTTAATGGCAAGACAAGTATGTTGATTTACAATGAAACTATGAGGAAATCTAAACGCATCATTGGGTCATACATTGTTTACTGTTGACAGTTAAGGTTAACATTCTATTATCTGTAAGTTAGCCGTATTGGTTCATAACAAGCAAATGGAATGTATGTGCACTAAGGTATAACGGTATTCTTAGGCACTGAACGTCTTGTTCTGTTTATCTGTTCTATTTCTGCTATGTTATGACAACATATGAATGATTCGGAAAACAGTGTGAAGTTATGGAAACATCAAAAGAATTTGTAAAGTTATGAATCTATGTGAATGTGTGAATGTGTGAACCTATCGGGTATGGAGCAAAGTGCTGTACGGAACTAAGTGCTGCAATGCGAGCCACCTCTAGAATCCGTACGAGCCACCTCTTGAGTCCATACCTATGTGAACTTGGCTTAAAGCCGATGTGAAAATTATGAGGCTTATAGCCGTTCTGTGGCATCTATCTGGGCGTAAAGCCGATGTGAATCTATGAGGCCTATGGCCAATTTGTGAACTTGTGAACTTATGAGGCCGAGGGCCAACTTGTGAAATATGAAATTATGAGGCCGAGGGCCAATTTGTGAAGTTGTGCATCTAAGTTATGAAACTAAGAAGCCAAGGGCTAATTTGTGAATATGTGAACCCATCAGGCCAAGGGCCAATCTGAGAAGTTATGAACCGACAAGGCCGTTTTGAAATGTGTATAGAATTAGACTAACCACAAGATTTTTGCATTTACTTATGTAATTAGATGAATATGTACATTGGAAGTCAAGTTAATCTTTAAATTGTTTATGTACTACTGTTCACTGAGTTTGACTCACCCTGTATTATGTCTGTTCTGTAGGCACTCAACCTGGAAGTCAATCTGAATCTATGGCAATCATTCCTCTTGTGTCAACCTTAGAGTATCCAGGCACCTAAAGAAGGCAGCTCATTTTTTTTTTAGCTTTTATTTTTGTACCCTGATTGTTTGTCGAAGGTTAAAGTGTATATAATCCTTTTTCTTTCAATGTCTTTACGGGCTGAGTTTGTATATGTATTTGTGCGTAGTTAGATTCTCAAATGCATGGCACTATATGTTTATTTGCCTTATGTTCTATTTGTGATCCTGGCATAGTAGTGATGGCTCAATGGATATTCTTTATGTTATTATTTAATATTAACTGCTTCCGTTCAGGCTCCATATGATATGTATATCAGATTTAATGTCCGTTTTCGAGTAGGTCATGCCCAACCTTTTAGGGGCAGGTTTGGGGTGTGACAGTAGGCTTCCCCAGCAAAATTCCCAGACTGCTCAAACCTTGACTTAACAGTTCCATCCTCCTCTGCAACCTCCTCTGTACTTTCTTCAACAGCCACCACCACTGGCTCAGGTTGGGTTGTGGAGATGTCCATCATGCACAAAAGGTCAGTGCAATCAGGAAGGAGCACCTCCGGCTTAGGTAGATGGGAAGGAGTGATATAAATGCTAGGATCGTAAGATACGACCCCAGTCTGGATAAAGTTAATTCTTTTGGGAGATGGAGCTTGGTTGTGTGTAGGGAGTGGGTTGGTTGTGACATTGGGTCTTTCTGGTGGCAAAATCACCTGTTTGTCAACGAGATCTTGAATCTCGTGATGCAACCTGAAACATTGGTCGGTGTCATGACCGTGTTGCTGGTGATATGCACAATATTTGGCTGGGTTATGAGTGGGGGGTAGTGGATTTGGCAACGGCCTCGGCTCCAGGGGTTTTAGATACCCTTTTCTGATTAAGACCCCTAGAGCCTTGGACAGGGGCATGTACAATGGGGTGAAGGTTCTTTGGCCTCTGGGTTGGTATTTGGTGGTCTGTGTATTGCTTCCGGATGCACCGGAGAAGGGTGTGGCTGCCATGGGCCTTGGAAGGGGAGGGGGATGGTGGCGACCATGCTTACCTCTGAAGTTCTTGCAGTTGCAGCGCCACTTGGGCCTGCATTGTTGTTGCGGTTAAAGGTTCTCCGGGGTTGCTCTATGTCTTGGTCAATCAGACCCTGTTTCATTGCATCTTCAATTTGTACCCCCATCTCGTGCAGATCCAAAAAGGTGGGGAAGGGGAGCACAATCATTTTTTGCATCAATTTTGGCTGGAGATTGCGCACAATCATCCTGATCTGGTCCTTATCGGTGGGCCTTAAAGTCATCATCGAGGCCTTCGCCCTCCACCAGGTCACGAAATCCGAGAAACTCTCTTTGAGCTCCTGCCTTGTTGTTTCGAGATCACGGGTTGTAATCTCAATTTGGGTGTTGTAAGAGTATTGCGCAACAAAGGCCTCGGCCATTTCATCCCAACTCCGCTTGACATCATCCTCCAACTTCGCATACCAGATAGCAGCCACACTCGACAGGGTCCGGCCGAATAGCAAAAGCTTCTGGGGTCTGGTGAGGCCCATTGGCCGTAATATATCTGAGAATAGCCGGAGGTGGACCATGGGATCACCAGATCCGTAGAAGCGATCAATCTGCGGCATCTTGAATCTATCCGGCAACGTTACAGCCACATCGGTATATCCGTCCTCGATATCCGGGATAGCTTTTACCCCCTGGGATTTTTTGAATAGCTTCTCGAGCTTGCTCAATTTCAGTGCTGTAGGGTCTACTTCGAACTCGAAGGGAGAGTCCGGGTGGTTGACAAGTGTATGTACTTTAGATGATTGAGGTGGAAGCGGGGGCGGAGCCGGCCCCGTTGGGACGTCAGTGTCCTCCTGAACAGCATGGACATTTGGCAAAATGTTCTCGGGATTTGGCAGGACATTCTGGGTAGTTGGTGTCTGCTCGGGTATTAGGACCCCTGGTGGGGGAGGAACTGGATGTGAGGCTGATGCTCCGGCTTGCTGCTGTAGCCGGGTAATCAGTTCCGCCTGTTGGGCCATAATTGTGGCCTGCTGCTTAGAGAACTCCGCTTGGCGGACAGCGTCCTCCTGCATCTGCTTCATACTCTCTTGGAGTTGGTGCATCATTTCTCCCATTCCGGCCATATCCTGCTGATCCTGCTGACTGAATGGTAGGTGTATCTCTATGGCAGAAACTGAGACCTCAACCCGACTGTTCACTGCTAGGGTAGACCACTGCTCTGGTAACCTCTGCTCAGACACACTGCGCTTTCTTGGCCTTCTTCTGACAACCGGGGGTAGAGAATGGAACACTGGCTGTCCGTCAACCAGATCCTCAATCGATTGAGCCGACGACCTCTTGTCCAAAGTGCTTGGGGAATATCTGCTGGGTCGGAAGCAATTGTGCTAAAACTGTCCTAGCAAAAAGATAAATAAAGCAATAAGGAAATAAATAACCAGATAAACGAACAGCATAACAGCTTAAAATAAATACACAACACACAGCTGGGCATAACAACACACGGTCAATAAGCTGAATACACACTGTCCTCAAACACTGATCATTATCCCTGAATCACTGTCCCCCAAGACTGAATCTGATACCCACAGATAGCTGATTCTCAAACACTGACTGATGCCCGCAGGCCTGATGCCAGAACTCATAAACTGATACATGCATTTCCCTGTAGAGACGCACTCTAACAGCACATAACAGATAAGTGAGAACCAAAACATCCCTATGTTGGGGTAGGGTTTCCCTGTCCTATTTTGTCAGGAGCTAGGGTTTCACTACGCACGCAGCGGTTTCAAACAACCTATATCGGGTAAGCAACATGTCCTAGTTTGGAATGGTCACTATAGATTCCGAATATGCACTACGTCGAATGGTCAAAAGGGTGCCCCGGTAAAACCGGGGTTTGTGTTTCCATACTGGCAGAGCCCGTAACCAGTAAGCCTTATGGCACGCAGCCTCTGGCAAACCGCTCAGGAATAGCAGATGGCAAACACGGTGTCCTAGGCGCACCAATGCACAAGCAATGCAAAGAAACACACAAGTGTAGTCAAAACCAGATATCATGGGTTCAAGTCAAGTTCTCTAAATCCCCAGCGGAGTCGCTAGAAACTGTAGACGTCCCCGAACGCCCCGGGAGGGATGAGTCCCGTTCCGTTCATTTTGGGCTCACTACAGTTCAGGACTCAAATTGTCATGGTTCTTAATCTGAACCAAAGAGTCCAAATCCGGCAAATCGTTTTGAGAAAACAGATTTTTTGAAAGAAGTGTCAAACATGGACTGCTTTGCCAGATACAGAGTCGCCACCTAAATATTTTATTTTTGGAAAATTTAGGAAACCCTGACTCGTTGCCTAAGGCCACGTGTCCGTCATCACAAAAGTTGCCTCGGCTTGGGAACTTGGGTACGATTGGGGAAGGTCACTTCGTGAGCACCCCCGCTCGCCCGATCAAAGATCGGCCTCTACTAACCATGATATCTAGCTTGGAAAACATTATGCGTTCTTATTCCGGTTATTAGCCTAGATTTACTATGTGATGCGCACAGCATACAAGTATAGACCGGGTCGCCTGAATTGAAACAAAACATTTCATGTTTATTTTTGAAAGATGGTTTGCTACTCGCAAGTAGGCTCAAAATGCGGATTTTGCCACCCTCAGGTGGGCTTAGAAAAGATGGTTTTGCCACTATCTAGTGGGCTTAAAACTCACAGTCAATGATTTGTTCCAATCCAAATAACCCAACCTTCACCCACAGGCATTCAGGCAGTTATATCACATAAGCAAATAGCCTCATGGTAAGCATGCTATCATGGCAGTCACTCACACGCATGCAATGATGCTAAAGCATAAAACTTACCGAATACTCCAAGCCAAAACAGAAGCTATGTTAGAAATCCATGCATGATCCTAACTATACAGAAATGCCTAATGCAACACATGCAGGAATGTAACTAAGCAGGCTCGGCTATTCTAAACATGGCATATGGAATGCTACAGCTAACATGTATTCAACTCAGAATTGAAATACAAATGCAGTTAGTATGATGTGCCGAGCCCGGTGCATGCAAAACAGATGAATGAATGCAAACATGCTATCATACTGTATGCTAATTGAAACATGCCCTAATCTAACCATCATAAGCTGGTAAATAAAAGGGAGAAAGACGTGAGGTTGGAAGACATACAACACACACACACACACTTATTACAGTTGTGCCCTCGCTCGGAGGGTCCAAATAAATAATACAGTCCCGAATAAATAATACAGTCCGAATAAGTACAAAACCCTAATTAATTAACAAATTAATCTAGGAAAGCAGTAAATTGGCATGCAAGCTAGGGACTGCCTCAACTCTGCTCCGGATGATGAATGATGCATGTTCGGGTTGCCTTGCGCAGAAATCCATTGCGATGCCCCAATTAGCCTCTGTTTACAATTAAGCCCGGAATATTGCACGAAGCTCCAAAAGATTGCCGGTTTCTGATTTGCTGCAACAGAGAGCAGGAAAGGGGCATGGCAATGTATTTTCACATATGTATGCTTGACTACTCTTCAGGGAGCGTAGTCCTCGATCCTCGTGCCACCAATCACGCATCTCGATGCATGATGGCCGAGGAGTCGATTTGCATGACTCAATATGGAATGAATGCACATATAAGCACAACAAGACCGAGACTCCATCATGGATAATCCAGAGTGTCGGTGACCGAGAATTGAGACACGTTTCGTCACTCGAAGTACGAAACGTCCCTCGTTTCCCATATTCGGGCTAACTCCTATCCCGAACACAATGCAAATGAGATGGCATGCACCATGCAACTAATATACAACCTAGCATACACAATTCTATGAAATGGCATACACAATGCTTGATGTAACACGACATACACGATGCTCTAACATGCAACCTAACATACGCAATGCTATGAAATGAAATGGCATACGCAATGCATAATGGACTTACACCAACATGAGTGGATCTCAGCCGCACTCATATCAGTGGCCATGAGATGAAAATGAGACACTCGAGATGCGTGCACGCATGCACGCAAACCGATGACCGATCCTAAGGCACAAATGCCACTCTAACAAGGCATGGCGAGGCATGAAATATGGCATTCAAACATGCAAGTTCCAGCACTGAAATGTGGTGCAAAACGACCCCAAAACATGGAAACATGGCACCCGATGCATGGAATGGTCCCGAAACACAAAACTAGGCACATGCATTGGCCTATAGCTATACAAAGCATGCATTATTTGATCATGAAGCATAAATACAAAACCAAGGTAGTCCCAAAACATGAACAATTCTAGTTCAAAGCATGGCCAAAAGATGCTAGCAAGATGGACTAAAATAGCATGCGATTTCGACTAGCAAACATGATTTACATGGCATGTATATGAAGCAAGTGAGAACTCATCAAACCAGAAAAAATCAGTGAATAAAACATGCCAAAACATGCCCAAATAACCTCTGAAATGCAACCAACACATGCACAAATGATGGGTTCTTTTAGAGGGCATACAAAGGGGTTATTAAGCACATGCATCAAGGACACTTAGCATATCCAAATCAACTCTGAAAATCAAATATGATAGCCCTAAAACTCACCAAATTGTCCCTGAAATTAGTCAACAAGGCATGCAAGATAGGGCCTCTTTGGAAGGCCAAAAAGACCATCAAGCAAAACAAGGTGAGAGGAGGACACCCCCCTCTGATTTTGAGGTTCAAAAATGCATCAAAGCCACTGAAAATCCATTGGATTTTAGTGGCTAGAATGTCAAACAAAGCATGCAACAAGGGCTTAGTTGTAAGGCTCAAAATAAGAGACAATCAAGCATACAAGGGAGCATATGACCTCAAACAGAGAATAGACCTTAATCAAACATTAATATGATGTTAAAACAAGACTTTTTTCAGTTTAGGTCAAGGTCCAAAAAGACTCACAAATAGGGCTAATATATCATGCAAAAATAGCCCTAAAAGAGAGATTAGAGACAAGGGACAGTAGAAGACCTCAAACAGAAAAGAGCCCTTCAACAAAGTTCAATAGGGGCTCAAAAAAAGATACTTTACAGTTTATGGAAAAACCCAAATATGCTCACAAGTAAGGCTACAATATGATGCAAAAAAAGGCCCTAAAAGAGAGATAGAGAGTAAGAGGCAGTATCTGGCCTCAAACAGTAAAGAGCCCTTCAACAAAGTTGAAGAGAGGCTCAAAATAAGGCAATTTATAGTTTGGATCGAAGCCCAAAAATTCTTATAAACAGGGCTAATATATCATGCAAGAAATAGGCCTAAAAGAGAGATAAAGGGAAAGGGGCAACAAATGGCCTCAAACAGAGAAAGTTCCTTGATCAAACATGAAGATGAGCTCAAAATAAGACTATTTCCAATTTGGGTCGGAGCCCAAAAATGTAAAAAAATATGGCTTATAGATGAAGCAAGAAAAGACTAGAAAAGGGGAAAAGATGACTCACCCTTGAAGAGCAGCAAACCAGCAGCTTTTGGACCAAATTTCTGAGCTTCCAACCTTTGCAAATGACTTCCAAAGGACTGGAATGGATGATGGTGGTGTGGTGCTGTGGGTTGTAGGGTAAAAATGGCCAAGAAATTAGGGTTTTGGAACTTGGATGAGAGAGATATGGAAGTTGTATGTATAATGCTCTAACCAAATTTTCTAACCCTTAGTAATAGAGGGGAGAGGCTGGTTATATAGAGGGAGAGGGGTGGAGAAATGGGGGGAAAACAAATTTAAATTTCCCTCCCAAAAGGGCAGATCCCCGGGCAGGGGTCTGGGTCAAAACAGCTGGCATAGCTGTGATACATCAGGAGAGAGGAGTTTGGCCGGCCAGGTTCAGGAGGTTCAGGTGGCCGGCCGGCCACCTCTCCTGGCCGGCCGGCTAGGGTCAAAAGGGTCAACAAAGATTAGTGGCCGGCCACCCCAAAAATGTGGCCTCCCATGTGTGCACAACATAGCTGTATGGTCAAAACCCAGAAAAAGTGATCCAGGAGAGAGAAAAACCAACTTTTTAGAGGGGTTCAAAAGGGTGAGGAAGAGTTGATGGCCGGCCTATCCACATTGGTGGCCTCCCAGGTGTGTACAACACAATGGTGTGGAGGAAAGTCAGAAAAAGTGGCCCGGGAATGGGAAAAGTCAGCTTTCTAGTGAGAAAAACGGGCGATGAAGAGCGATGAAGGAATAAAGTTGGTCTTCAGAACAATTGCTGGCCTCCCACCCTTCTACAACCTTCCTAACAATGAAAATAAGGTCTCCACCAAAAATGAGCCCAAACCGATGTAAAACGAAGGTTCGGGGGCCAAAACGCGCGGCCCGGGGCCCCGAAAACAGGCTGTTAGGCATCGGAAGTGGCGTTCAACCACGAAGTTGGTCTCTTGGACCATAGTGTCCCTCAAAAGGGAGGAAATAAGGTGTACACCAAAAATCGAAGCAAACGGAGATGATTAAGCGGTCCCGAACCGAGGCACACGGTCGACGGCTCCGAAAACCGAGAACCGGGCTCCAAACGGGAAAAATGGCCTACGACCATGAAACGTAGCCCACAGCCACTGAGAGATGGTCTACGAGACCTCTCTCTTCTCTCAGGAAGAGAAGACAAAGAAAACAGGGCCTGGTTCGCAAACCGAGGCAAAGCACAAAAGAGTCCGGAAGTTCGGAGGCAAGGCTCGCAGCCGAGACTCCACAACTTCAGAACGAGCACAATATGCAACATCACCGAGCGCTCAGTTGGTGACGTCTGAGTCTTAAGGTCAGTCAAAAATGGGGTGTCTACAAGGCCCTGGTTCATTGCGTCCTCGATCTGCACCCCATTCTCATATAAATCTACAAAGGTGGGGAGGGGGAGAACGATCATCTTCTGCATGAGCTTGGGCTGGAGGTTGCGCACAACCATCCGAATCTGATCTTTGTCAACGGGCCTGATGGTCATCATCGAGGCCTTGGCTCTCCAACGGGTTACGAAATCGGAGAAACTCTCCTTCGGCTCTTGCCCAGTGGTCTCAAGATCACGGGTTGTAATCTCAATCTACGTGTTATAGGAGTATTGAGCTATGAAGGCCTCAGCCATCTCCTCCCAATTCCTCTTGACGGAGTCCTCCAGTTTTGCATACCAAATAGTCGCTACACCTGACAGGGTCCAGCCAAACAAGGAAAGCTTCTGCAATCTGGAGAGACCCATCGGCCTTAGTATGTCCGAAAACAAACGCAAATGCACCATAGGATCTCCAGACCCGTCGAAACGGTCTATGTGCGGCATTTTAAACCGGTCTGGCAGAGTCACGGCCGAGTCGGTGTACCCATCCTCAATATCCGGAATGGACTTCACGCCCTGAGACTTCTTGAACAACTTTTCTAGTTTGCTGACTTTTAACACTGTGGGGTCCACCTCGAACTCGAAGGGAGAATCCGGTAGGTTGGTCTATGCTTTAGATAACCGGGGTAGGTTCGGGGGCGGAGCTGACCCGATTGGAATGTCTGTATCATCCTGGACATTAGTTGTCTCCCCGAGTATGGGAACTCTTGGTGAAGGAGGTGCTTGGTGTGAAGCAAATGCTCCAGTCTGCTGCTGTAGCCTGGTAATTACCTCTACCTGTTGGGCCATAACCTCGACCTGGCGTGTAGCAAATTCCGTTTGATAGGCAGTATCCTGCTGCATGGTTTTCATACTTTTCTGGAGCTGACGCATCATCTCTTCCATACCTGCCATATTGTACTGATCTATCTGAATACTTGGTATATCCGTCCTTGTAACAGAAACTGAGACCTCAGTCTGACTGTTCACTAATGGGGTAGACCACTGATCTGACGATCGTTGTACCGATACACTGCGCCTTACTGATCTTCGTCTGGTAACCAGGGGTAAAGAAAGGAACACTGCTTGTCTGTCTACCAGATCCCTGGATCGATTAAGTCTACGACCTCTAACCCAGAGTGCTCGGGGAATATCTACCTGGTCGGATGCAATGGTGCTAAACTACCTTGCAAAAAGATAAATAAAGCATAATAAGGAAATAATGTACAGAAAAACAGACAGCATAACAGCTTAAATAAAGGCAACACATAGTTGGCAAACACAAGTTACAAGAACTGTTCTCAACCACTGATCACTGTTCCCAAATCACTGCCCCAAATCTGAATTCAATACTCGCAGGTGAAAACTGATTCCCAAATACTGATGCCTGCAAGCCTGACACCCAGACTTGCAAACTGATACAGGCATTCCCTGTAGAGGCACACTCTAAAAGCACATAGCAAGTAAATGAGAGCCAAAACACCCCTATGTTGGGGTAGGGTTTTTCTGTCCTATTTTGTCAGGAGCTAGGGTTTCACTACGCACACAGCAGTTTCAAACAACCTAAAATCGGATAAGCAACCTGTCCTAGTTTGGAGTAGTCACTATGGATTCCGATATGCACTAGGTCGAATGGTCAAAAAGGGTGCCTCAGTAAAAATCGGGGTTTGTGTTCCCGTCGTGGCAGAGCCCGCAACCGGTCAGCCTTATGGCACGCTTCTCAAAGCAAGCATTCGGCAAACCGTTCAAGAATAGCATACGGCAAACACAGTGTCCTAGGCGCACCAATAAACATGCAATGCAAAGAAACACATAAGTGTAAACAAAACAAGATATCATGAGTTCGAGTCAAGTTCTCTAAATCCCCGGCAGAGTCGCTAGAAACTATAGACGCGCCCGAATTAGGCTTACTACTACAGTTCAGACTCAATGTCACGGTTCTGAATCTAATCTCGCAAAGTGCAATGCAAGACCGATAAATCACCAAAGAGTCCAAATCCGGCAAATCGTTTTGGAAAATTGATTTTTATAAAGAAGTGTCAAACATGGACTGCTTTGCCAGATACAGAGTCGCCACCTAAATATTTTATTTTAGGGGAATTTAGGAAACCCTGACTCGTGCCTAAGGCCACGTGTCCATCATCACCAAAGTTGCCTTGGCTCGGGAACTTGGGTACGATTGGGGAAGGTCATCTATGAGCACCCCCGCTCGCCCGATCAAAGATCGGCCTGTACTAAGCATGATATCTTATTTTTGAAAATACATGTGTTCTTATTCCGGTTATTAAACCTAGAATTACTATGTGATGCGTGCAGTATACAAGTATAGACTAGATCGCCTAATTTGGAACAAAGCATTGCATACTTGTTTGTTTTGAAAAACGGCTTGAAGTTTGCTACTCGCAAGTAGGCTAAAATGAGGATTTGATGAATTGTTCCAATTCAAGCAATCCAACCTTCACCCACAGGCATTCAGGCAGTTATATCACATAAGCAGTTAGCCTCATGGCAAGCATGCTATCGTGGCAACATTCACACTCATGCAAGGATGCTAAAGCAGAAAAGCTTATCTAGTACTCCGAGCCAAAACAAGAGCTAGTTAGTAATCAATGCATGATCCTAGTTCATGTTAAGATGGCTAATGCAACACATGCAAAAATGCAACTAGAGATAGGCTCGGCTATTCTAAGATGGCATATGAGATACGATTAAATAACATGTATTCAATTTGGAATTGAAATACAATGCAGTTAGTATGATGCGCCAAGCCCGGTGCATGCAATACAGATAAATGATGCAAACATACGAATCATAAGGATGCTAATTGAAATATGCCCTAAAACTAACCATCAAAAGCAAGCAAGTAAAAGGGAGAAAGAAATGGGGGTTAGAAGACATGCACACACGCACACACACTTATCACAAAGTTCGCCCTCTCGACGGAGGGTCCGAATGAATAACACAAACCAACTAACTAACTAACTAACAAGCTAATTAATTATTACACAACCAAATTGAATTAATAAGCGAACTACTTACTAATTATTACAACAATTAACTAATTAATAAATTAATTAATTATTACAAAACCAAAGCTAATTAACAAATAAGGAACACAGTAAACAATGCTGTTCCAGCTTTGGTTGGGGGAGAAGAGGATGCATGCTCGGTTGCCGTCCCGAAAAGCTCTCAGGTTGCTCTTTAGAGGCTCTATTTGCAGGGTGTCCTCAAGGAATTCCTGCTGAATCTTACCAAAACCAGTCTGGGGAATACACCAGTGGCCTACCGGCCATGGGGAGCCACTGCCGACCATCTGCCGGCCAAGAATGAAGGTCTGCCGGCCACTGGTGTACTGTGACACCAAGCTGTAGTAGAGCACAAAATAGAGAAAATGGAGGGTCTTCCAAGGGTATGTACGCACTATGCCACCCCATATCACCTCGAAACATCAAGGGAGAGGCATAATTGGATCCAAGACCATCAATCACTCATCTCGATGCATGATGGCCAAAGGTCCAACTTGTGCAAAATCAATGTGAAATGACTGCACGAATGAACACATAAAGCCTAAAACTCTATCATGTGTGATCAAGACCATCGACGATCGAGAATTGAGACACGTTTCATCACTTGAATTATGAAACGTCCCTCATTTCTCGTACTCGGATTAACACTTAATCCAAACAACAATGCAGCACAAGCATGGCATACACAATGCGACTCAAGCATGCAAACATGCAATATGACTTAAGCATGCAAACATGTAATGTGATATGAACAACCTAACAATGCTAATGCATGCACAATGCAAATGTCAATTAGCGTGCACAGTGCAAATGATGGCATACTCAATGCAATGTTACCTAAGCATACACAATGCAAAGTATAAGGTATAGACAATGCGATGTAATGCAAGCATGCAAACAAAGTGTAATCAACCATGCTCAATGGACTTAAACCGAAACGGACAAACCTCAGATATGCCCAAATCAGTGGCCAAAATGCTAAGACGAAGGCACCGAAAACACATAGAAGCATGCATGCCAATTGGCTCACCAATTAAGGTATAAAGGTGCAACTCTTAAGAACACCTAAAGAGTAAAAAATATGGAAGTGTAACAACACCAAGTGCACTGAAATGAGGTAAGAAATGATGCCAAATCATTTAAACAACACAAGTAAAGCATGTGAAGGTCCTTAAAAGCATGGAGTTATCAAAGAGGACTACAAAGGAGGCATGCAATACATGACACAAATGCATGAACTAAGCATGGACAGAGCTCAAATAGGTCAAAATAAGGACCTAAACATGCTGAGATAAGGACCCAAAGACCTAGGCATGCAAGCATACAAGCTAAGCCACAATGAGGCAACAATGCACAATACTCAAAGGCATTCAAAGCATGAATGAAGTGGGAACATGGCAATGCTAAATGCTCTGAAATAACATGATAAATGATGCCAAATCATATGCATGATGCAAATGAAGCATGCTATGGTGCCCAAAGCTTGAAGCTAGCAAGAGCACTTGTACTACAACTATGCAAAACATGGAGCTTATGGCAAAGGCAACCCAAAACAGTCCTAGAACATGCCAAAATGATACTAAAACATGTATGGAAGGAAGCCAAAACAAGCTAGCATGGTGAGCATGAGGCATGATGCATACAAGGCAAATAAGGTGGATTACACTACACCTATTAAGACCAAGCATGGAATGACTTCAACAGCAAAAATCAGAGTTAAAGCATGTCAAAATAAGCTCAAAAACCCACTGAGATGGCATCCCAAAGACCTAAGCATAGAGGCATGCACAATGATCCATTCATGAGGCATAAAACACAAACTCTCTAAGACATTGAAAGCATGTCAAATGCAAGTGTATGACCACATTACATAGACTGAAATAACATAACAAGTGATGCCAAATCATTGAAATAGGCCAAGTAACACATGCTAGTGGACTCAACACACAAAGCCAACAAGCTAGATTGAACCATGGCTATACAAAGCAAGTCATGCATGGCCAAAACAACCAAAACCAGACCTTAAACATGGTAACATGAACAAAATCTTCTCAGAGCTAAGCCAAAAGCATGCTAAAATGACATGTTAAAGCATGATGCATATTAAGGCAATAGAGAGGATTACACTACAAGTGCATGAGGCATGCAAAGGCCAACCAAACCAAACCAAAACAGAGTCATGACATGGAAAAACATCGCCAAAAACATGCTGAAATGGAAAGAAAACAAGCTAGAATGGCATGCTACTTCATGAGGCATACAAAGCTAGTTTGTGTGATTTACACTACAAGTGTGTTATGCATGCATGGAGTGACAAAATCAACCCAAAATAGATCTAAGGCATGGTAAAACATCACCAAAAACCTACTGAAATGGAGCCAACACATGCAAGAAAGACATGCTACTTTGATGAGCCACAAATGGGATTACACTACACATATGAGGAGCATGCAAAAGGTGACCAAACCAGCCATGGACAGAGTCAAGGTAGGTCCTAAAAGTCACAAAAAAGTGCCTGAACTAAGTCTCAAAAGCATAGAGATACATGCTCCTTTGGTAGGCCAATAACTCAAGCAAACAAAACAAAAAGGGAGGGGGTCACCCCCCCTCTGATTTGAGGCCTCAAAACCACATGCCTACCACTGAAAATCCACTAGATTTCAGTGGCTAAAAGGCCAAACCAAGACTACTCCAAAGGCCTTAAAGCATGGCACAAAACAAGGCCAAACAAGGCATACAAGAGGGTTATACACCCATAACACCAAAAAGACCTTAAACAATCATCAAAAGCACTTGAAAACAAAACATTTTTCAGTTGAAAGAAAGGCCTAAAACAATATTCAAGGATGGCCAAAATGAGATACAAACAAAGGCTTAAAAGGGGAATATACTCACCCTTGAAGATCAACTTCGAAACCAGCAACCTCAGAGGCTAGAAACCAAGTTTCAGAGCTCAAGTAACACTCCCAAGAACCTCAGCTCAAAGATGGTGGTGTACCTCTATGTGTTGTAGTGCAAAAGTACAAGAAAAATGGACTTTAGAACATAAACCAACACAATATAGAGAGAGAGTGTGAGAAATATAGAGAGAGAGATACAACTTCTCCAAAATTTTCTTCAACCCTGCTGGAGAGGAAGGGCCTCTTCTTATATAGAAGAAAAACAATGCAAAGCTTGTTGAACAAGCTTGGCAAGAGTTTCATCCCTCCATACACGTGTATGGAGGGGAAAGGAGTGAAAACCAGCTGGCTCAAAGATCTGGCGTGAAACCTGCTGATACAAGGGTTCTGCCGGCCATCAGTGGTGGCCGGCAGTGGCTCATTGATAGCCAGCAGGCTTCATCAATGGCCGGCAGTAACAAAGGCATGGCCGGCAGTGGCAAGCAGTGGCCGGCAGTGCACCAAGAGAATCAAGCTGGAAGGGCCAATACATGGTCCAAAAATGGGGCAGAAAGGATACAGGGTTTGGAAAGCTCAAACCTGTGACGTTCCACCGCGATAGTCGACTACTCGACGAGCAATCAAACTAGTGGTTGGATGTACCTGCAAGCACAACCAAGTCTTGAAGATGGTAAAAAATTGGGTGTCTACAACGGCCTTTGGCCCAATCATTCATATCTAACGGCCTTTGGCCTAATCATTCGTGTCAAATGCCCAATCATTCATATCCAACGGCCTTTGGCCCAATCATTCGTGTCAAACGGCCTTTGGCCCAATCATATGGCATAACAAATATTGTCTACCTTTCAGATTAACAAGCTTACAAAACTCAAATAGGAGTAAATAATTGGACAACTAGCATACTTCAAAATATCTTTATTAAGATATTACTCACAATGTTCTGCTGGTGGATTCGTCCTTGTGCTCGACCCTACATAATACATAACACATATATGGGTCACAAACGATTCAATTCGTTCTTAATTCATACATCCCTCTTAGGCTTCTTTCTTATCCTTTTTAACTCATTTATAATGTTCAATGCATGCCTAAGAGTGCTTAGAAATGAAAAAGAATGGAAAACAAAACCTAAATCAACCTTACAAAATTTCTGAAACAGGGCCCCCACTCGAGCACGGGTTCTATCACTCCAACGAAACCCTCTGGTTTGCAAAAGTACTGGTTGCCTCATATTTACGCTCAAGCGTGACTTTAGACGCTCGAGCTGGAATTCAAACTACGTGGCTAGCGCTCGAGCGTGACTCTCCCCGCTCGAGCGGACATTAATGTCTGCAAAAGTTCTGGGAGCTAACATTTCACGCTCGAGCGGCATTCTTCCCGCTCGAGCGGATATGCCAAATTGTGGAATTTCCAGAATTATTCCTGAAGTTCAAACTCAATGTTCAAAGGTCCAAAACTCTTGTTTTTGGTTCAAAAAAATGGAAACACCTTATATATCATAAGGATAAAAGCAATATGAGGCCAATTGTTCAAAATCATGATTTAATTCTCAAATTAATCAACATTTCTCTTGTATGGTCAAAACCCATGCATTCAAACTTCATACAAGCCTCATATCTCCATCAATCTAGCATGCATGTTAATTTTTTACTCCAATTCCATTTCAAATGGCACCAAAGATGCTTATAATCATAAAACTCATCAAAACCATGCTTGAATGTGTGTTTCAATGCTCCATTTTTCATAATTAACATGTTACATGCTAGCTTATGCAAATTCATGGCAATTCTAAACATGCATGTGCATATAGACTTCAATCTCATCATAATCAACTCAATTCATGTTCTTGATCACCATTAAATCTTGAATTCACAAAATCACAACTCAAACTCATGAATTTACTCACCTAGGAGCTCCAATTCTTCAACTATAGCTAATCCTTGAGTTAATCCACTTAATTCTCCATTTTCCTTGCAAAATCTACGATGTTAGCCCCTTTCTCTCTCTAAATTCGGCCCACTCTCTCTCTAGAGTCTAATTTTCAGATTTTGAGCTCCAAGCAAGATGAATATGAGTATAATAAGGCCCTTATATATGTTTGCCTAATCAAATTGATTAAGACTAAGTAATTGAGCTTAATTAATCGTTCTGAATCTAATTATTTTGATCCGAATAAATTTTTAATTAAATTTCACCATAGGCTCTAAAAATTACGCCAATCACAATGGCGTAGTCAATTTCGGTTTCTGTGGCCGATAAGGCCCTCAATTTTCAGTTCATAACAGTAGGTTGAATAGATTTTCCTACGGTGAATAGATAGAAATTCAAAACCACATATAATCACATAAATGGCACTCAAAATCATATCAAACACATAATCACAATCACAATTAAGATCAATTAGCATAATACGGAACATGGTTATCACACAAATAATTATTCATAACTTTCATCTTCGAGCATCTCCAATGGAGCTGTCAAATGAGCTGTCAAAGCTATAATTTGACAAGAATGAAAAAAAATGAGATCTCCAATGGCATGCTATTCCTCCTGCCAAATATAGCAAATGCCATTTCTACTGTCAAATTTGGCATGAGTTTTGGCATTTGCCAAACATGCCACATCATCAAATATTAACAGAATTTTGGCTCCAAATTCATAAATTCATCTAATTTTGTTCTTCATTACAAATTCACAAATTAAAAAACAGAATTCGTTCTCTATTTGATTTCACAAATTCACAAATTTCAATAAAGAATAAATTAGAAATTTCACAAATCTGAGAATGATCAGTGAACCCAATAACTTGGGTATCATTTTATTTTCCACAAATCTCATAACAAATTTTCACAAATTTCACAAATCTCATGACAAATTAAAAAACAGAATGATCAGTCAACCCAATTTTCGCAAATCTCATAACAAATTTCAGTGAATAACAAATCTAAAACAAATGTACCAGGATTCACAAGGTAGGGTTTCGAATGTACTGGGAAGCTTGAAAAGTACAGACTCCCAAGAATGACCTCTAGCATCGAGAGAATCGCCTCGCGATTGGTGTAGAGAAATCTATCATGATCATTATTCTCTACATCTTTATCTCTCTATTTTTCCATGATGTGATCGAGGTAGGATTTGAGGATGAGATTTTTATCCTCTTTTTGGATTCAGGGAGTGAAACCATGTTTCTCCTTCAGCAATGGGCACTAGAAGAAAGTGTGGGTTTGGGAGTGGGTGACGACGTGTTCCCAAACGATGGAGACGCCATGGAAGACATCGATGAGGCAATCGTTGTTGGAGAAGAAGAAGGTCAAGATGAAGGAGGTGGTCATCGAAATCATAGAGAGAAAGAGAGTCGACTGGTTTGAAGACCATCAGCGCTCGTGGTGATGAAAAAAAAGAGATGGAGATGGAGAGAGAAAGAGACAGACAGACAAACAGAGAGAGCCCTGGGTAGAAATTAGAGAGAGAGGGAGAGAGAGAGATGATGAAAATGAAGATGGCATCAGTATGATATTCTCAGCCTCGAAGATTCCAGAGGCTAAATCTCAACTGTGGATTAGAAATCATCCAACGGTTGGTGTCTTGGAATTGCACAACGGCTCTTTTTGTTCCTAAAAGAGAAAAAAAAAAAATATATATATATATATATAAGAGGCAACGACTATAAAAAAGAAACGGTCATATTTTTATGTTTTAACGGCTATATAATTTTTTTTTTTAAAAAACAGTTTTTTTTTTCCCTATAAATACAAACTCTCGATCTCAATTTCATTTCACAGTAACCCTTAGAAATTATGTTTTTCTTTTTCTCCTCTCTTTTTCTCAATTTCATTTCACAACAAACTTCCAAAATTATATTTTTATTTATAGTTTTTTCACACAATCACTATGGAAGGTTCATCAAAAACAAAGAGAGAAAAATCATTTACCATTAATAAAGATGTGGCACTTCATAAAGCTTGGTGTCACATTTCTAAAAACCCAATTGTTAGTAATTCGCAATCTCATGCTCACTTTTGGAGAAGAATTTATAAAAATTATTGCTCACTTCAGAATGGTCAATTAAGAATACAAGTGTCTATCCAATTTCGATGGGGTATAATCATGAAATGTTCCAGCAAATTTCGTGGGTGTTTAGCACAAGTCGAAAATCTACACCCAAATGGAATGTCTCAAGTTGATATAGTAAGATTTTATCTTCATTTATTATGTTCGTTTTTTTATTTCATGTTGTATAAAAATTAACTAATTAATTAATTTAATATTTTATCCATATAGATGCTTCAAGCAAAACTTTTATACCATCAAGATGAAAAAAAATATTTTGCTTTTAAACATTGTTGGCAAGTGTTGCAAAACAATATCAGGTGGTAAGATGTAATTCCTACGAACACAGTCAAGTCAAGTCAAGGATACATATACCATTTGCCGATTCAATCCCCAATTCCCCTATAGATAACTGTATTTCTCTTCAAGACGATAATAGTCCAACTGAAGGTAATAATCCAAGTGTTGGTGATGGTAGTGTTTCTACAAGAGGTAAAAGGCCTATAGGTAGGAAATTTGCAAAAGAATTATTTCGGAAAAATCAAGTCGTTGAAGCTGAAGTCCACAAATTTAATAATTTGTTAGAGACATTTAATCAACACCTTACTAAGAAGGAAATGAAAAGAGTTGAAAGAGAAGGTAAAATGATTCAAGTATTGCAAGAGATGAAAAAACTTGAGATGAAAAATGAAGATCATTCCATAATGATTGCAGACCTTTCTAATATGGACCCTCAACTGAAAGCTTATTACGCCTCCGTTTGGGAAGTGGGTTGGCTTTTTAGCTTTTTTGGCTATATGAGCCTGGGCTCAAAAGCTTGGTTTCGGAAGGGCTTTTGGCTTTTTGGCTTTTTTGACTTTTTTGTGAGAGAAGAGTGTAATGATTGTGGGGTTGGATGGGATGTTTTGTCTGTTGTGGCTTATGAGCCTATTCTGTCTTTTGTGGCTCATTGAGCCAAAAAAGCCCAATGAGCCCTTGCCAAACCAACCCGCAAAAATAAGATTTTTGCTAAGTAGTCCGTACATGTGAGCAATCCAAATTACTATTTTTCCCTGCTTCCTAATGAATAATTGGGGAAGAATGTACTTTTCATTTTGCAATGTCATTTATTTTCTAATGTAATTTTTAGTATTTATATTTCAATGTAATTTTTATTTTGTAATGTAATGTATCATTCCAATGTAATGCATTGTTTCAATGTAATTTTGCTTTTGCAATGTAATGTATTTTTTAATATAATTTTAATTTTTCATTGTTATTATGAAAAAAATACAAACTTATTGAAATGAAGACAATAATTTTTCAATGTATTTAATTTTTCAATTTTTTAAACTTTTTATATCTGTCTAGTCGGGTAAAATGTAAATATTTAATTTTTTTAGAAAAAGTTTGAAAAAGGTCACAAAAGACAAAAAATAAACATAAAAAAATCACTAAAAAATCTATATCCAAACAACACCTACAAAATTATAGAGAAGTTAGTTGAAATTTATCAAAATAACATATGACTATTGGAGTACCATTACTATAATTTGACAATTTATTACTATTCATTACTAAATTATATTAATAACAAATACTATTTATAACATTTGTCATTAAAGATACTCTTATATTGCCATGTATCCTTGTGTCTTCAGTCTTTATAACTTATTTCATAACATATCTTAACCTCTTAGTGATCACATGTCCTACGTAGTAATAATAATAATAAGTAAATAAAATTTAAATCTAGACATAATTATGTTAAGTTTTGCATCTTTAAAAAAAAGTTAAAAGGTCAAAAAGTCACTATACTATTTAAGTCACATCATCTTATTTAAATCATATCATCTCTCTACCACATCACTTCAAACTCAATCCATATTTCATAAAAAGTCAAAAAATACACTTATTTAGAATATCTCAAACAACCTCTTAATACAATCGATAGGTGATAATTAATACAATTGATAAGTAATGAGCTGGGTTTTCTTCTTGTCTATAATTAAATTGAAGGGTATTGTTGGGTCCATAGAGACTCATCACAGGTCCTGTTTCGATAATTTGAATCGTTCAATATGTACAACTCATCGAGTACTATATGTTTGTAAAAAATTACGTTGATCGGATATTGATAATTATATCATCTGATCAGATTTCTATCAACTATTTATTTTTTCACTGTCTATTTTTTTATACAAAACTAATTTGATCACGTAATTATTGATATCCGATTAATATAATTTTTAATAAACATATAGTACTCAACAAGTCTTATACATTAACGATTCAAATTATCAAAATGAGACCGTAATAAACTCCTACAAATCTAATCGTACCCTTTAATCCGATCAAGAGAAATCAACTCCTAAAATAGTTTAGAATGCAAACAGTAACACAAGTTTTTATTAGAATTTTGTTTGTACTCTTATCCGATAGGAAGGACGCCTACTGAAAGCCACGTGTCTATTAAAAACTTGAAATCATTAATTTAAAAATAAAAATTAGGAGTTTTAATTTTAGAGTTTTAAAAGGAATTTTAGGGATTGTTTGGGATGTTCTAAATAAGTGTATTTTTTGACTTTTTATAAAAAGATGTGTAAAAAAATAAAGAGGATATGTTAATTGATGTGACTCAAAAAAGATAAAAAGATAAAAAGTGTGGACTTATTTAATCTTTCCAAACAAGGCCTTACTAATGTGGCAAAGAATAGAATTTACATGTGATATGATGTGTGTGTTTATATTTTTTTTTTTTTGTCACATTATTAAAACTTTTTTTAAAATTTTAAAATTAGAACTCTCTATCATTATTATTAATTTAAATATAAAAAAAATATTAAAACTTTTTTTAAAATTTTAAAATTAGAACTCTCTATTATTATTATTAATTTAAATAAAAAAAGAAAAATATTATAAATTTCAAATAAATTATTAAATATTTTATCAAATCACTCACATAAATATTAAACTCACACAAATATAATTTATATGAATCTTACATTCATATAAAAAATTTAATAAAATATTTAGTAATTCACTTGAATGTCGAGCCTAACTCAAAAAACAAATTTCTTCTTACTTACTTTACTGCTGCTAGTATAAAAAACGGAAAGCTGAACGGGATGCTTTTTCAAAAAGTCTCATAATTTTTTTTTTGTGGATTCAATTCTCGCTTATCTATTTGCGCCACTCATATATCCGCACTCATGTAGTAGGAGTAATTGTGAATTTCAGAATTAGGGCTAATAACTGTGAGCGAAGCGAACATTTTTTGAGAGAGAGAGAGAGAGAGGAGAATGGGGCGAAAGAAGGTGGAAATGAAGCGCATCAAATCGAAGAGTAGTCGACAAGTGACATTCTCGAAGAGTAGGTGATAATTATCAGATATTGATAATTATATCATCTGATCAGATTTTTATTAACTATTTATTTTTTTACTGTCTATTTTTTTATACAAAATTAATTTAATTATGTAATTATCGATATTCTATTAACATAATTTTTAATAAATATATAGTACTTAACGAATCTTATACATTAACAATTTAAATTATCAAAATGGAACCGTAATCAACTCCTACAAATCTAATCGTACCCTTTAATCCGATCAAGAGAAATCAACTCCTAAAATAGTTTAGGATGCAAACAGTAACACAAGTTTTTATTAGAATTTTGTTTGTACTCTTATCCGATAGGAAGGACGCCTGCTGAAAGCCACGTGCCTATTAAAAACTTGATATCATTAATTTAAAAATAAAAATTGAAAGTTTTAGGGTTGGTTTGAAATGTTCTAAAAAAGTGTAGTTTTTGACTTATTAATTTATATGGGTTGGGTTTGATGTGATGTGTTAGAGAGGTGATGTGATTTAAATAAGATGATGTGACTTAAATAAGATAGTGACTTATTGACTTTTTGTATTATTTAGTGTACCCCAAACCAAGCTTTAATTTTAGAGTTTTAAAAGAAATTTTAGAGGTTGTTTGGGATGTTCTAAATAAGTGTACTTTTTGAATTTTTATAAAAAGATGTGTAAAAAAGTAAAGAGGATATGTTGATTGATGTGACCTAAAAAAGATAAAAAGATAAAAAGTGTGGATTTATTTAGTCTTTCCAAACAAGGCCTTACTAATGTGGCAAAGAATAGAATTTACATGTGATATGATGTGTGTGTTTATATTTTTTTTTCTTTTGTCACATTATTAAAACTTTTTTTTAAATTTTAAAATTAGAACTCTATCATTATTATTAATTTAAATAAAAAAAAATATTATAGATTTTAAATAAATTATTAAATATTTTATCAAACCCCTCATATAAATGTTAAACTCACACACATATAATTTATATAAATCTTACATTCATATAAAAAATTTGATAAAATATTTAGTAATTCAATTGGATCTCGAGCCTAACTCAAAAAAACAAATTTCTTCTTACTTACTTTACTGCTGCTAGTATAAAAAACGGAAAGCTGAACGGGATGCTTTTTCAAAAAGTCTCATAATTTTTTTTTTGTGGATTCAATTCTCGCTTATCTATTTGCGCCACTCATATATCCGCACTCATGTAGTAAGAGTAATTGTGAATTTCAGAATTAGGGCTAATAACTGTGAGCGAAGCGAACATTTTGAGAGAGAGAGAGAGGAGAATGGGGCGAAAGAAGGTGGAAATGAAGCGAATCGAATCGAAGAGTAGTCGACAAGTGACATTCTCGAAAAGGAGAGGTGGATTGGTCAAGAAAGCTCGCGACCTCTCCGTCCTCTGCGACGTCGACGTCGCTCTCCTCGTCTTCTCCAGCCGCGGCAAGCTCTATCAATTCTGCAGCGCCAACAACAGGTCTCTCTCTCTCTTCGATTTTTGTTTGTTTTCATGTTTTTGGAATCACTGTTTTGCGTGAACTTTCTTGTCATTTTCTGTTTCTGTTTTTTGTCGATTTATTGCAAGTTATATTAGTTCAGTAGCTACCGTGTTTAGGTTTACAATGGCCGATTACAGAAGACGGAGACGTAGCATAGAATGGCCTATTATGTTATTCTACTCTGATTCTAAATCGGTTGGTCGTATTTGGACTACACGTTAACCCTAGGTTTTTTCTTTCTTTAAAGTCCTATTTTTTTATTTATTTAATCTATAGGAGAGAGAAATAGAGAGGGAATTTACCAATGCAACAATGAGATTCAAACTTAGCATAATAAGTTAATTTTCTAGATTATTAGTTTATTGCTGTGTTGATAAGGATTTAGAAAGGGAAAAAGAAAAGTTAGTTGAAATGTAAATGAAATATAATTATATTTTATTTATATTTTACACAATCTTTTCCTTTCTATTCCTAAATTTATGAACCAAATACAATTTAAAAGTTTGAAATAAGTTATTAATTTGTTTGGTTCAACTTTCTATAATCTATAAAATAATCTGAATCTGTTTGATCAAATAAGTTGTTTTGTTGTGCAAATATTTAAGATACCATAAAAAATTATAATTAAGACAAAGGAAATGGAGCTCGTTTGTGGATAGGTATTTATTATTTAATGATTTCAAATAAACTAAAAAAATTATAAATTATAGGTTAAGAGAATTTTTAATTTTTTTTTGCCAAATAAATTGAAAATTTCTAATAAATTATAATATAAAATTGCAACCAAATACCTTTTAGTTTTTTTTTTTAATTTATTTTTTTCTAGTGCATGTAATATCGTATTTTGTTGGATTGTGGTCAGTATGATTTACAAATATAATTTGTATACATAAGGTACATTTAGAATGATGTGATTGTAACATACACATAATTATGAGTACCATTTTGGGTGGAAATGTAATGACCATAAAAGGTCATGAAATTTGTATGAAAATTATGTATTACCTTGTTTATTTGTTCATTACCAACTATGAACCTCATGATTATTTGTTGGAATATGCTACATCTCCATCAGTCGCATGAAACAGTTGTAAACAACCTCTTTTGTTGTGTTTTATGGTGCCTCGTGATCATATATGGTCCATTCATGTGAGACATTTGATTGTTCTCAAAAAAAAAAAAAACAGTCAGACATTGATAACTTGGTAGGCAAGTGAAATCTGCATGCTCTTTAGGCTTAACAATCAAGGACTTTAACATAGAAGAGACATGCTTGAACGAATTAGAAATAAAATTGAAAGAAAAAAGTGCACATTTGCCTTTTTCATAGCATTTGGTATTAGAGTTAGCAACCACATGTAGAATTTGGGGAGGGATACCCATAATAGAGAGTTGTTTAGAACACGGATTTTGCAGTGACTCTCATTAGGTCTAGCAATTCTATTCCAATCCACCATCTAGCAATTTTGTCAATTTTCGCAACTCTACATGCTCTGACAAAGGCATTCTCTATGGCACTTTTGTTGGCCTACTGCAACCAAGAACAAAATGAGCCTAATTCTTTTTTTTTTTTTCTTTTTTTTTTTTGAGAACATGAAAAGCAGTTATATTAAAATAAAACAAACAACATACAATTAAAAAGAAAAACAACAAGACCCTAAAGGGCCAAACAACAAACTACAAACAATAAAAATAAATCCGCCAAAAAAACCAGTAACGATCCAGAAAAACCACCGATCTTTTCATAGATGTGGTCTGGAAAGTTAGATCTGCATCAAACTAAGCAAGATCTGCATCAACACCCGCTCTTGCCGTCGTACCCGTCGACGCTGTCCAACTCCACTGCCTCTACCATTGTTGCCGTACTTCGGACACTGCCAGAAGTTATAGTTGAAGAGGAAGAAGACCACAATAGTATGGGAGAAGGGTTGAGAGAAAAAGGAACCATTATGGGTGTTGAAAATCCAAAATTTTATGTCGAAATCGGGGGGAGAAATACTCAAAATCCCTATTCTAAACATAAAACGCCCAGATCTACACTCTAAAAGTTCAAATCTATACTATAGGATTGTAGAGAAGTGTAAAAGTGGTCGCTGGTGTGTCACTGGAAATCTCTAGAAAGAGAAGCGCTTACTGTTCTCTCTCTTTCTCTTCGGGCTTGTATAAGCTAATTCTTTTTGAAAATTAGAAACCCATTGAGATTAAAGCATTGAAGCATTACCATCTAATTAACATGTCCATTTCATTCTTTCTCCTTGATTTGCGCACTTGAATTTATTTCAAGCACCAATCGTGTAGCAAAGTTTATGGTCTTAATTTGTGTTAGAGTCTGGACAACTTTCAAACCAAGGGATTGGATCATCCTTTATGTATTGTGTGTGGCACTTGTTTCCATTATAGCCAACACATTAATACCTACGAACAACAATTTAATGTGGATCAAACTTGATAAAAGGGGTCTCATTCACATGAATTTTATTCAACAATTTAAAGGAATTCACAACAGTTGGACCATCAGAGTTAAGACTCTTCTTTGCTATCTTCTGTCGCTACAATGCTCAATTTTTTTTTACGCTTAGGGCATTCCTTCCCCCTTATGAGGACCACATCACATATGAAGCAACCCTTATTTTTATTTTTTTTATCGTCAAAACAAATCTTTATTGATGGGATCATACGAATTATGAATGAGTACATCAATAAAGAAGAGCTTGGAGCTAGCAAAAGCTCCAAGCGCCAAATGGTGAGAGACCAACAACAAAAACAAAAGAAGAAAACACCAAAAAAACACAAAAGCCTTCCACACTAACCAGCAGCAGCAGAGCAAAAGTGGCTGTGGACCATGAAAGCCTTCCAATTCATTCTACACAACCATTACCTTCCACTAACAGAGCCAGGGCCAAGGCTGAGGTAAACCAAATAGAAACAGATAGTAGAGAAGAACCATGACATGCACTGCAGCCCTTCAATTCATTCTACACAGCCCAGTTCCTGCATTTCTGCACTTTTGGATCTGTACATCATCAATCAAGAGCAGGTATTCAACCAAACCAGGAAATCACCTAAAACATACTGCTGCAGCATACTACCAAGTATTTACCCCATTTGAATCTGCACATCATCAACCAAGAATAAAGTAGCCTCTTCACAAACAATTCAAAACAGAGTTGCCCTGACTGAACCCAGCAAACTTCACCCAGTTCAGTACAGCACAACACCACCAAAACACATTCTGATCTGCCCTAAATTACAGATGAAATCATTGGTTGAGAAATGGAACTCTTTTCAGATATGGAATCAACCACAGAGCAATCCTAGTTTTAACCAATTCACACAACTCCATCAAATTTGGGTTAGCTGCCTTAAACACACATTCATTTCTAAGTTTCCAAATAGACCACAGCACAGCCAGAGGAATAGCACTCCAAATCTTTCTTTCCAGCCTCTTCATTCTTCCTCCAGCCCACCATAGCAACAGCTGATCCACCGAGCCTGGTAATGCCCCTTGAGTCCCCCCACCAATTCAATATATCAGTCCAGAAAGGTTCTAAAAAGCGGTTGCGGTCGCCATAACGGTGGCGGTGGCGCGATTGCGGTTGCGGGGTGTAAAGGCTGTAGCGTAACGGTTGCGGTAACCGGAACCGTGAATTTTTTTATTTTTTGCACAATTTGAAAAAAATTTACCGATATGCATATTTTTTTTTCATGATTATATTTATTAGGTTAAAAATAAATATTGATCAATTTTTGTAAATTTTTAAGTATGATTCAATATATTTCATATTTTTAAATCACTATAAATTGAGTTTTTTACATTTTATTTTGATAATTAATGACTTTATATTATACAAAAAATCAATCACTAACTATTATATATAAGATAAACAATGACAAAAGTAAGAGAATAAATAAGAGCCTAAATAAATATATATATATATATATACATATTTTAACCAATCCAAATAGATAATGACTACACTTATTATTATTATTTTCAAACAATATATATATAGACACACACAAATAAAATGGTTGAGTGATAGCAGCTGAATAGAATAGCATAGGTCTTACAGCTTCAACAAGTCAATAACATGTTCTTTATCTTTCCTCTTCTCTCTCTCTCTATCTCTTGCTCCTCCATTTTCTCTCTTTATCTTCCCTCTTCTCTCTATCCCTCTTATTCCATTTTTAACTTTTTTTTGTGTTTTTTCGAAAGAAACAGTTTGGAACCGTTACGTAACGGTACGTAACAGGCCGTTACGGCTGTTACGGCACTGTTACGACCGCTACGGCCGACACACCTGTGAATCTCAATCATACTGCAAAAGCGGCCGTAACGGGTGGCGGTAACCGCCAAAACCGTTACGTAACGGCGTTACGTAACGGTTGCGGCCGCTTTTTAAAACCTTGGTCCAGACCCTCTACACAAATGGACAACAGATCAAAACATGGTTCACTGACTCACCCTCAGCCTTGCAAAACACACACAGATCAGCCCCATTCCCAGACAGAATACCAATTCTTTGTAAAAACTCCACAGTCTTCACTCTATTTTTCCAAGCTAACCACCCAAATACTTGAACTTTAGGTGGGATAAAATTAAGCCACACCAACTTAGTAATTGGGAGAGTTGGGCTACTATTACTAGCAGCAAAACTATACAAAGAGGCTACAGAAAACTGACCTAAAGATGATGCTGTCCAGACAAGCCTATCCACTTGGTCAACCCTCACTGCAGGTCCTGCTTCCAATTTATTCAGGAGATTATGAAGCTCCACCTCCTCCCACCCATACAACACTCTTCTGAATGAAAGATTCCAACCTCCTAGAGACTGTTTCCTATCATGGATAATCCTTAGAGTAACACTTTTCTCTAGGGACAACCTATATAGACTTGGGAACTCCTTTTTCAGACACAGATGCTGACACCATCTGTCATCCCAAAAGCTGATCCTTCTGCCATCCCCAACTATCAACTGAAAATTGTTCACAAAAACTTCTTGAAGATTGTTTCCATGTTCACCAAAAACTGTAATTCCTTTCCACACATTTGACTGATTATTCCCAGGCATAGCAGGAGGCAGCCAGCTTGCATTCTTGAACTTATACCTGCTGCATATAACTCTCTTCCACAAAGCTTCACTCTCACACCCAAACCTCCACTACCACTTTAGTAATAAGCAGAGGTTAACCTCTCTCACCCTCCTAATGCCTAACCCTCCTTGTTTCACACTTTTGCACAGCTCCCCCCATCTAACCATATGGATTTTCTTCTTAATTTCTGATCCTCCCCACAAAAATGTTGCTTGGAGCCTCTCAACTTCTTTAGCAACTCCTTCAGGCATTCTGAAAAGTGACAAGTAGTACACTGGTAGTGAAGATAGAACAGCTTTAATAAGTGTTAATCTCCCAGCAAAAGACAGCAACTTCCTTTTCCACCCAACCAGCCTACATCTAATTTTATCCAAGATGGGCTTCCATGTAGATTTCTTCTTTGGATTAGCCCCTAGAGGTAACCCAAGGTAGCTGATTGGTAATGCCTTCACTTTGCAGTTCAAGATTGTGACAAAAGCAGCCATGTTTTCATCTGGAACCCCCACACCACACACAACACTCTTATGGTAGTTAATTCGCAGTCCAGATAGAACCTCAAAGCATCTAAGCACCCTTTTCAAGTTCCTCACCTCATCAACCTCTACTGCACAAAATAGCAAAGAGTCATCCGCAAACTGAAGATGAGATAATATAACACCATTTGTTCCAACCTTCACTCCTTGGACCATGCCAAGAGCTTGAGCTTTGGACAGTAAAATATGTAGCCCTTCTGCAACTAAATTAAACAGGAAATGGGACAAAGGGTCACCTTGTCTTAAACCCTTTTGCAGACTGAACTCTTCAGTTGGAGACCTATTAACAAGCACTGAGATTCTAGCAGATGTTACACATTCCTTGATCCAACTAATCCATTTATCTCCAAACCCAAATCGAGACATCATATGGAATAAGAAACCCCAATTAATGGAATCATAGGCCTTCTCAAAGTCCAGCTTAATAATTAGCCTCTTCTTCTTTGCCTTCTTCCACCCATCTACCACCTCATTTGCAATTAACACACAATCTAAAATGTTCCTCCCACTTAGAAAAGCAGTCTGAGTTTCACTAATTATGTGTGGCATCACTTCTTTCAATCTATGAGATAGCAGCTTTGCTAAGATCTTATATATTGACCCCATCAAGCTTATAGGCCTAAAATCAGTTAGCCCTTTAGGATTCTCCTTCTTTGGTATAAGGGTTATAAAGGAGCTATTAATACCCTTAACTAACCTTCCATTCTTATGGAATTCATTCAAAAAATTTATCACATCACACCTCATCACTTTCCAAAATTTTTGAAAACATCTCATATTAAAACCATCTGGCCCTAGTGCTTTGTTCCCATCACAAGACATCACTGCATCTTTAATCTCAGCCTTTGTAAATATTGCTTCAAGTTTGTTAAAACCACAACAACCTTGTACTGAGTTAAAACTCCCTCCTAACTGTGGCCTTCCTCCCCAGTCTTCATTAAAATGACTCTTGAAATATTCAAACACTTTTCTCTTCGCTTGAGCAGGTTCCTCATATACCACCTCACCCTCTGAAGTAGAATTTATCTCATTCCTTACTTGCCTACACTTAGTCATCACATAAAAGAATCTAGTGTTCTTGTCACCTTGCAAAGCCCAGTTCAACCTTGATTTTTGGATCCACATTCTCTCCACTATCTTGCTCAGCCTCCACACCTCTTCCTAACCTCCCTTCTTCTTGTTTTTTCTGCATTATCAAGCTCTCTAACCTCAGCAACAAAATCTAGCTTATGCAGGTCAACTTCTGCTGCTTCTAAGCTAGTTATTATATTCCCAAACACCTCCACATTCCATTTTTTAAGCCCAACTTTCAGAGTTCTTAGCTTTTGTAGAAGAATAAAGCCAGCCCAACCCACTATATTAGCCTCTTTCCAGCAGCTCTCCCAGAAAGCTTTGAATGTTGTATGAAGGAACCAAGCATTTTGAACCCTGAAAGGTTTGGGCCCCCAGTCCCGGCCATCCTCCTTCACTAGGAGAGGACTATGATCAGAAAGTCGCCTAGGCAAACCCCACAACCTCAAGTTAAATACCTCAAGCCACTTTGGATCTACTAATACTCTATCAATTCGACTCCACTTTTCACCTTCTCTTGAGTTACACCATGTAAATTTCCTACCACACAATGGCAAGTCAGACACTTCACAACTCTCAATGAACTCATTAAACTCCCTCATCCCCTTGACTCTTCTAGAGCACCCTTTCCTTTCACCAATGTTCCTTATTTCATTGAAATCCCCACCCAAGCACCAAGGTTTAGGGAAATCCTTCTTTAATTTGACTAAGCTATTCCAGAGCTTGCTTCTTAACCCCACTTCATTAGGTGCATAAATATTTACAATTGCACACTCAAAAGAATTAAAAAAGGTACCTGAGAGCAATATGAACCTCCTGCTATTACAACACTCTGCTATCTGAAACACCCCTGGGTCCCACACGCAAAGTAATCCCCCAGATGCACCCTCAGAGTCCACTGTCATAAATTCCATGTTATCCCTAGGCCACAATGACCTTACTTCAGCCTCCAAGATCTCAGTTTTCTTGGTTTCCTGGAACAGCACCATATCAACCTTTCTTTCCTTCAACAGCTTCCTAATCTTTCCTTTCTTTTCCTTCTTGCCCAATCCTCTTACATTCCATGTTAATAATTGCATAATAAAATGATGATACTCCTTTATTTCTCCCCAATTAGTAGGTGCTTTATGCCTCACCTATTTCCCCGCTACCAATTCTTTGCTTATCCTTAAGCTCAAGCTCTACAATCTGGTGAAGCACTTCATCCTCCTTCCCATTGTAATTTACTCCCACCCATTTTCAGAGTTGCTTGGGCTTCAGTTAATATATGCCTCCCTTTATATGACCCACTCTCACCCGAAGCTGATAGAGAGACGGCTGCTGCTGCTGCTCTCTACACTGCAGCTTTTGGTACTGCTTTGCTTGTTGAGGCCCCTCTATGCTCATATCTTCGAAGTAGACTAAGGGGACCTTTTTTGGGGTGTAAGTAGCCATGTTTAGCTGAAAAACTAACCTTCTTCTTCCCCTTCTTGTTTTGTGCATGTCGAAACCTGGGCTCCAGCTCCTTAGCTTCAGATACACTTGGGCAGCTTTCAACTGCCCCAGCTGCACCTCCACCCTCCTTGCTATTTCTTATATGATCCTTAGGCCCATTTTGTGAGTATTGAATACTTGTGCCACTTTCAACAGACACAGCTGCAGCCCCACCCTCCTTAATAGTACTAATCTGATCCTTAGACCCATTTTGTGATTTTTGAATTTCCTCCAGCCCATGTTCTTGACATAGTTCTTTAGTCTGGCCCAATACCACTTCTATTTGTACCCCAAGTCTATTTAGACTTGACCCACCTAGGCTTCTAACATAGCCTAGTGTTAGTATCTGATCATCCATGCTCTGTCTTGTCCCACTGATAGCTGCCTCAGACCCTACTTTATGGTTCCCTAGGTCCATCATTGCCCTGCATTCCTTTGTAGCAGTTGGCAGCGCTATATTGTTGTTCCCAATTCCCCTTGCCAGCTCTACATCACTCCTTGTCTCTGCCACCACCATATCACTTCCCTAGCACCTCACCAGTTCCACCTCCTCACTCCTCCTCCCCCCACGTGGGTTGAACGCAGTGTCCACCCCATTCCAAATGTCTAGACCATGGTCTGAGTCATCCTCCATGTCAGCATCTCCTTCCTTGTCCCTATTGGTCCTTGCCATGTCCAGGTTCTGTGAGGCATTTGAACTACCCAGTTCCTCCATCTCTTGATTCTTTTGGCATTGGCACACCACATTCATTAGTTTTTTTATCACCACTTGTTCTTCACAAACTCTCACCGTGTATGACACACCTCGGCACTCCAAATTTACAACCTTATTAATTGGCTCCATGCATTTAGTGGATATCTTTATCTTGGCACATGCAAAAGATTTGGGCTAATTCATATCTCCCTCGCAATACAGAAAATGGCCCCATAATCCACCAATCCTCTTCACATTTGTACTATTCCAGAGATTCAATAGGATGCCATAGCAACTTAACCAAACACTTCTTTCCTGCTCTAGAACCAGTCCATATTTGCCTTCAGAAATACTCAGAAAATATGAGGAAGAAGATTAAAAACTTCTTATTTTACAAGACCAAATGACACTCCTTATATAGGAGATATTACAAACATCATTATAACCCATTATCTACCACTTACATATTATATATTACCACTATCTACCACTATCATATTATATATTACCATTATCTACCACTATCATATTATATACATGCCACTATCTACCACCAGCACCACTATTGACTAATATGAAGGCAATAATAATCAAATTTCCAGCACTCCCCCTCAAGCTGGTTTGAAGATATCTTCCATAGCCAGCTTGCTAGTCAGCTTATCAAATTGCTTCTTGTGTAGTCCCTTCGTTAGCACATCAGCTAATTGTTCACCTGTTGGAAGGTAGGTCATACAGATTATGCCAGCATTGATTTTCTCCTTGATGAAATGTTTATCCACTTCTATATGTTTTGTGCGATCATGTAGAACTGGATTATGAGCTATAGATATAGCTGCTTTGTTGTCACAATAGACCTTCATAGGTGTCGGGTGAGAAAGCTTTAATTCTTCAAGAATTCTTTTAATCCACATTACTTCACAGATTCCATGGGCAACAGCTCTGAACTCTGCTTCTGCACTACTTCTAGCTACCACATTCTGTTTTTTACTCCGCCATGTAACTAGGTTCCCACCTACAAAGGAGCAGTATCCGGATGTTGATCTCCTGTCTGTAACACTTCCTGCCCAGTCTGCATCTGTGTATACTTCAACTTGAAGATGTCCATGTTTCTTGAACAGTAAGCCTCTCCCTGGAGTTCCTTTCAAATATCTTAAGATCTTATAAACGGCCTCAAAGTGCTCTGCCCCTGGTGAGTGCATGAACTGACTTACCATGCTGACTGCAAAGGCAATATCAGGCCGCGTATGAGACAAGTAAATCAATTTCCCTACAAGTCGCTGATATTGTTCCCTCTCTTTGACTTCTTCAGCCTTAGCAGCTTGTAACTTCAAGTTAGGCTCGATCGGAGTCTCCACCATCTTACAACCAAGCATACCTGTTTCTCCAAGGAGATCAAGAACATATTTTCTCTGATTAACGAATATACCTTCCTTGGATCTTGCAAATTCCATTCCGAGGAAATACTTGAGGGCTCCCAGATCCTTAATGTGAAATTCTTTTGCGAGTTTCTCTTTGAGGGCTGCTAACTCTGCTTCATCATTACCAGTTAAAATGATGTCATCAACATAAACAATCAAAATTGCAATTTTACTGTCTTTTGAATGTTTATAAAATATTGTGTGATCTGCTTGACTCTGCGAGAAGCCACAACTGATAACTGCCTTCCCAAAGCGTTCAAACCACGCTCTTGGTGATTGTTTGAGTCCGTATAATGACTTGTTCAATCTGCATACTTTGTCGCTACCAAGTCTCTGCTCAAATCCCGGCGGTAGGCTCATGAACACCTCCTCTTCAAGATCACCATTGAGAAAAGCATTTTTAATGTCAAGTTGATGTAGAGGCCAATCTGAATTTACTGCAAGAGATAACAGTACTCTGATGGAATTTATTTTAGCAACAGGAGCAAACGTCTCTTGATAGTCGATCCCATAAGTTTGAGTGAAGCCTTTAGCCACCAGTCTCGCCTTGTATCTCTCAACGCTTCCATCTGCGTTACATTTTATCGTAAACACCCATTTACACCCAACTGTTTTCTTGTCTTTGGGTAGATCAACTATCTCCCAAGTACCACTTCTCCTTAAAGCATTCATCTCCTCCATGACTGCTAATTTCCAATTCGGATCATCCAATGCTTCCTGTATATTCCTTGGAACAAACAAGTGTGAAATCCTAGATGTGAAAGCTCTATGGTTTTTAGACAGTCTTTGATAGGAGAGGTAATTTGCAATAGGATGTTTAATGCAATTTCGGACACCTTTCCTAATTGCTATAGGAATATCAAGGTCGGAAATAGAAGGAATAGGATTACCTAAAATTTCGATGCCAGAACTCGGGTGGACATTCGGGTCATTAGGATGGACATTCGGGTCATTATTCCTCAGATGAAATCGCTTCCTAGTATAAACCTGAAGCTCAGAATTTAGATCATTTTGTAGTACTTCTCCCCCTAAACAAGAATCTTCTTGACTAGGCACCATAGAACTTGGTTCTCCTAAGTGATCATTATCAGACAGATGTGGTTTTTGTGTAGGATAAATGACATTGGGGAGCGGGATAGAAATATCCCAAAAATTGTCGTCTACTCCACTTGTCTTCCCCTGAAGAGAAGTGTTGGGGAAATAGGATTTTGTTTCCACAAATGACACATCCATACTCACATGAAATTTCTTGGTTTGAGGATCGAAACACTTATACCCTTTTTGTTTGAGGAATAACCCAAAAAAACACATTTTATAGCACGGGGTCAAGTTTTGAACGAAATTGACTGGGAACATGAACATAGGCAGTACATCCAAAAACTTTGGCGGGTAAATCAGAAAACAACCTCGTGTCAGGAAAAAAAGTTTTGAGACAATCAAAAGGTGTTTTGTATGTTAACACCTTTGTAGGCATCCTGTTTATCAAATAAGAGGCTGTTAAAATTGCTTCACCCCATAAATATTTAGGAACATGCATGTAAAACATTATAGCACGTGCTACTTCAAGTAAATGTTTATTTTTTCGTTATGCAATGCCATTTTGTTGAGGGGTATCCCGACATGTAGATTGATGAAAAATCCCCTTTTTTTCCAAAAACCACCCAACTGCTCATTGAAATATTCTGTTCCATTATCAGAATGTAAAATACCAATTTTGGTTTGAAATTGGTTTTCAATCATATTGTAAAAATTTGTGAATAAAGTTTACACGTCAGATTTTTTATTCATCAAATAAATCCAACATAAGCGAGTATGGTCATCAATAAATGTAACAAACCATCTTTTACCAGAAAGAGTAGTGATTTTAGAAGGGCCCCAAACATCACTATGAATCAAATAAAAAGGTTTGGAAGCCTGGTAAGGTTTTGGCAAATAAGTAGAGCGATGAAATTTTGCAAAAATGCAACTTTCACAATGAAAAGAAGAACAATCAATCCCTTTAAATAATTCTGGAAATAAATGTTTCAAATAAAGAAAACTAGGATGTCCTAGCCTATAGTGCCATAGCATTATTTTTTCTCGAACAGAGATTGAACTAGTACTATTAAAGCTCTGAGCTTTTTTATTACTAACAGGTACTTCATCAAAGTAGTAAAGACCTTCAAGCATCCTAGCACGCCCAATCATCATCCCCGAGTTCTGGTCCTGAAATTCACAATGGGATTCAAAAAATGTAACACGACAATTAGAATCCTTAGATAGTTTACTGACAGACAAAAGGTTACAGGCTAAGTTGGGGACGTGAAGAACAGCATTGAGATTAATTTTCTCAGTTAGTTTAATAAATCCTTTTCCTGCAATAGGTGAAAAACTACCATCGGCTATTCTGATTTTGTCATGACCAGAACAAGGGAAATAGGTACTAAATAAATGGGAAAAACTAGTCATGTGATCGGAGGCACCGGAATCTATGATCCACGGAGAGAAGTTTAGGCAAGAGAAGGCTTTAGGATTTCTACCTGTTTGTGCCAAAAAAACACTAGGAGTACCGGATGAGGAGTTGGATTTTATCAGCTTTAAGAGTTGATCAATCTGCTCTTTGTTGAAGGGACCTGAATCGGCTTCATTAGCAGTAGGAAAGCCACGATTCTTCTCTCCTTGTTTGCTGCTTTTCCAGTTGACAGGTTTGCCATGGATCTTCCAACACGTTTCGCGTGTATGGCGAGGCTTGTTGCAAAAATCACACCAGACCCGTGGCTTATCATCAAACCTGCGCTGGTAATTTGCAGCCTTGTTGGCCGCAGCATCGCTAATTAAAGCAGAAATTTCAATTGACTCACCAGTACCTTTTTTCTTAAGCATGACGCTCCTTCGGCTCTCTTCCCTTCTGACTTCGGCAAATACTTCGCCAATGGATGGGAGAGGAGGTCTGCCAATAATTCTTCCTCGCACTTCATCGAACTCAATGTTGAGGCCGGCAAGAAACTTGTAAATACGGCTGTCTTCCACAGTTTTCTTGTGGTGGTTGCAGTCGTCAACCGATTTCCATTCGTATGTGTTGAAGATGTCAAGATCCTGCCACAACCTTTTCAACGAATTGAAATATTTGGTGACAGAATCATCTCCTTGACGAATCTCTCCCAACTTCAAAGTCAATTCGAAAACTTGAGATTGATTTCCTAGGTCAGAATACATCTGACTAACATTATCCCACAACTCTTGTGCAGTAGTATAGCACATGTAATTAGAGCTTATATCCTCCTCCATGGAATTGACCAACCATGTCATAACCATGGAGTTTTCAGCGTCCCAACTGTCGAACAGCGGATCATTAACAGCAGGAGCCTTCTTGTCACCAGTGATGTAACCGATCTTTCCTTGCCCACGGATATACATCCGGACAGATTGTGACCAGCGGAGAAAATTATCACCATTTAGGCGGATGGTGGTGATTTGGACAGAGTGAGAGTTGGACGTTTTCACCGGAATGGCAGCGGCAGGGGTTGAAGTAATTTCGAACGTGACTTCTGACATGGCTATGACGGTTTTAGGGCTGCTGTGTTTTTGTTGCTCTGATACCAACTCAAAAAATATGAGGAAGAAGATTCAAAACTTCTTATTTTACAAGACCAAATGACACTCCTTATATAGGAGATATTACAAACATCATTATAACCCATTATCTGCCACTTACATATTATATATTACCACTATCTACCACTATCATATTATATATTACCACTATCTACCACTATCATATTATATACATGCCACTATCTACCACCAGCACCACTATCATATTATATACATGCCACTATCTTATTATATACCACTATCTGCCACCAGCACCACTATTGACTAATATGAAGGCAATAATAATCAAATTTCCAGCAGAAATAATCTCACACCATTCCATAATCAACTCCTTAATGGGCTTCAGTCTCATTACCATCTCCTCCTTAGACCTGAATGTAATCACCACCTCTCGACCCCCACTTTCTCTCACCAAGACATCCTCCACTCTTATTGCTTCAATATCCTTTTTTAAGTTGACTATAGCATAACTCTCTTTCAAGCGAACAACTACACTCTCATACAACCACTCATTCCCTATTTCTTCAGCCTTCAGTGTAATGTTTCCACTGGCACCACACGATTTGCCTTTTACCGCCTCTGCGTATGATCTCTGATCTGTCAAGACTGGTACCCACCTTCATCCTTCTCCTCGATCGCCATTCTGCCCCTTAACTGGAAGAGGACTTGGCTTTGTTGATACAACTCCCCCTACCTTCTCCTTCCCAAGATTCGCATGCTTCACTTCGATTGCCTTATCATCCACCGATAGCCCATTGGCTTTTTGCACTGCAAAAGTAGCCACCACAAAACAATCAAACCTTAAAAAGCCAAACCTTGTGTTAGTTGTCTTTCTTCTTTTATACGGGATGAATACATCCTGCACCACACCAAACTTATTGAAGAGGGTGTAAAGCCCCTTCGGGCTCACTGAAGTAGGTAGATTATCCACGAATATGGTGAACACATCTCTACTTTCTCCATGCCTCCGTCGTTCTTGCCTACCCCTCTGCCTTACAACTGGGATCCAGCCTCTTGCTCTACTATGTGTTTGTTGGCCTTTCATCACCTCTGCTATGAACCTGCCCTTGATGTATGAAGCAACCCTTATTTGACTTTGGATACATTTACTTTGTGAACTCTCCAGTCTCCTTTTTTTTTTTGAACTTGGAACTTTCTTTGCTTTTCTTGAAACCAAACTTTCCTCCTTCTAGTTTTTCCCTTCCTTTTGGATTATTGGTTTTCGATATATAATCCTTGCCTAATTTGTAGTAAAAAAAGCCATTAGTTGCAATGCAACCATGGCAAAGGGCAAGTCTTTGACTCCCTACTTGTGGAGTTCTAACTAATTTGTGGTCAAGCAAGCAATTAGTTGCAGCCACGGTAAAGGGTAAGTCTTTGACTCCCTACCTGAGGAGTTCTAATTGTGGCCAATTTTGTAATTCAAACATGAAATTGAAGAGCTTAGCTTTCTATGACATGTTCTTCATATCCAACTTCAAAGAAATGAACTTCTTTACATATTCTTTCACTATTTTAGGTTGTTTCAACCATTTCGAATCGTTTCTTATAACCTAAGGTGTGTTGAAAAGAAAGAATTGCTCCTTCTATTTATTTTTCATTGTTTCCCACATTTGAATCTTTGGGTGAGTATCATCTTTTGCGTGTTCTCCACTAGAGTTTACCATCCTTAAGGAAAACACTCTTTGAGGACAAAAAAATGGCCCCCACAACCTAAAAGTACCAAAATTGAATCAAGAAGTACTAGATGCAAGACACTAGAATTTATTACGGCTCACTTGGTTCTCCTAACTCCAAAAGTCTTCCACAATCATGGCATGTTTGCCATACAATTCATGACAAAATTTTAGATTAATTTGTTATGTAATTCTTTGATAAAAAAATTTATTCAATGCTCTCATTGGTATGCATTATTCTTATGGGTATGGTATGGTAAAAAAAAAAAAAAGGAAAAAAAAAAAAAAAAGAATTAGTGGGAAGTGCTATTTGGGTGGAATTGTTTACTATTAGATCCCATCTTTTTTAGAGTTTGCCATCCTCAAGGAAAACACTCTTAAGGACAAAAAAATGGCCCCCACAACCTAGAAGTACCAAAATTGAATCAAGAGGTACTAGATGCAAACACTACAATTTATTACGGCTCACTTGGTTCTCCTAACTCCAAAAGTCTTCCACAATCATGGCATGTTTGCCATACAATTCGTGACAAAATTTTAGATTAATTTGTTATGTAATTCTTTGATAAAAAAAATTATTCAATGCTCTCATTGGTATGCATTATTCTTATGGGCATGGTATGGTAAAAAAAAAAAAAAAGGAAAAAAAAAAAAAGAATTAGTGGGAAGTGCTATTTGGGTGGAATTGTTTACTATTAGATCCCAACTTTTTTTTGTTAACACATAAAGTCCCATTGTATAATGTGTGAAATTAGTTTTAAAAAAATTTCAAATTTGAACTAAAAAAAATATGTGAAATTTCAATCTTGTAAAATTGGAAAAAAAAAAAAAAGCCCTAACAAATTGTGAAAGCCATGGAATCTAGTTGCATTTCAAACTTTTCAAGGTATAAAAAATAAAAATAAAAAACTATGAAGTTTCAAGGTTTAAAAATGTGAAGTGAGATGTAATTGGCATGGCCTCAAAATGAAATTTTACTATTTTGAAATGAGAATAATTATGAGATGATGTTTCTCAATTATCTATCTTTGTCAAATTTCATACTTTCATAAGTTGGATATGTTCAAAGTGAAATTTCACACTTTAAATAACAAGAAAGGAAACGTGTCAAACTTCACACTTTTATGAGATGAATGTTTCACAATTTTCTTCATGAAAGTTCGAAATTTCACATTTCCATAAAGATTGGTGTGTTAACCTTGAAATTGAAATTTCTCACTTTCATGTAATTTATACTGTAATCCAACCACTGGTTTAGATTGCACCATGTGAGTAAGTCTAAAAATTTGTTGAAATTTAAAAAAAGAAAAAAGAAATACACTTCAACGGAACAAAAGAAAAATATGGTTGGATGATGCTAATCCAATTGCAACAAATTGAAGTTGTGGATTTTGTGGAGCATCATATCGTCGACAATGGAGATTGTTGTTGTATAGGCAACAATAAAGGAAGGGGCACAATTGCGATCAATGAAATCAAGGATTCCATAGTGCATTCATCGCATGAAATGAGGTATTGGAAAGAATGCGAATGATCTATGATGGTGAAGGAAAGGGAAGGTGAACGACGATGGTAGTGAGTGAAGGAAAAGCTGGAAGAGGTCTATGATATGATATGACTCTCATTTATGGGTGTTATATTATGGGGTTTTTTGGTCTTTGGTTCCGGTGTGAGATTGAACAAAACCAACATAATACTAATACATATGGTTAGCCTATTAAAATGAAATTATTGTATACATGGCCACAAATCATTAGTGTCTAGTTTTTTTGCCAATGTTTTATTGTTGTTAGTAGGTTAGGTTAATTGGATTGGCCCCTTTTTTTTTTGAGATACTTTTTGTATATAATTTACATAATGCTTACTTTTGTGATGTGAAGCTTTCGTTTCCATCTTTTTTATTGTTTTTTTTTTATTTTATGATTTTTATTGTTCTTGACTTTTACACTAATGCTTCAAGATCTAATGTTGGAACTCCAATGAGTGAGTGCAAGTTTCCAACCTACATGCCAAAAAAAAAATGGTAAGGAGAAAGAAGAAAGTTCACTAATAGATTTCAGTATAGCAAGTTTTAAAGAAGTGTAAGCAAAGGCGAAGTGATTGGTTGTGTCTATGCTTTCTAACTAGGAATGACAATTCAAACTTGTCAATATTAGACTTTAAATATGCTATTCAAACAAAATTTGATCTTTTAAGTAAAACTTCAGGTTGTAATAAACATCCCAAGTTGTAGTAACTAAAAATAGTTGATGTTTCTCTATTACTCAAGTCAGTTGGGGACGTACAAAATAGGCTTCTAGGCACTAAGTTTGATGGTCATACTCATTACTAAGTGAAAATAGATTTGATTGTCATAAGTTAGATGGATTTATTGATATTATCATTGTAATTAGTTAAAAAATTGCCTCGAACTATTTGGAGTAGGCTATTTGAATTTTGTTTTACCATTTGGATCTACCGTTTTTATAATCATATGCAATTTTGCCTTTGGTTGTATATATTCATATTGGTATTATCATTCTCCAAATTTTACTATGAAAGTGAGATCTGCTATGCATCATCATTGAAAATATATATATATATATATATATATTTTGATAAATGAAGTTGAAAAGTATTTTCATTATAACACAATTTAGTTAAATGTATATTTTACGAAAACAAAAATGCCTATGATTTCTAAAAAACACTACCTCATATTTACCTTAAATGATGTGGATTATTGCATGTCAATTGTTGCTTTATTTAAAAATCAAGCAAGTGAAGACCCAATATCATGTACATTGATGTGAGAAATATTTTATGGATTTATGACATTACTCTTAGGACAACATCCACCTTGAGACATCACCTTTAATTTATCTCTATGGTATAACATATCAATTGTTGATTTGTTTAGAAATCAATGAAGTAAGACCCAACCACGTTAATGTGAGTAATTTTTGGGGTCTAACATTACTCTTTAAAAAAAATTCACTTTAACCTCTCTTATTTTAATAAGGGATTAGCTATGAAACACGGGTATTTTAACAATATACCGTATCTGTAGTGAGTAATTTTTTCTTCTTAATTTTTGCCATACCTCAGGGGTTCCTACTATATACTAAGGTCATACCTTAATCAAAATAGTATTTTCTTCTATACAGAGGTAAAATTAATTTTATTGAAATTTTTTTATGCTTATCCATCAAACTTATTTAATATAATGACATTTAATTTTAATTTATACTTTTCTTTTGGCGTTAAACGTGAGATTGTAGGTTGAATCTTAATGAACTAAACAATTTAACTAATTTGTACATTATTCCAAGTTAAAAATAAATTTCTTAATACAAATGTAACAAGTTGTACTCGTATTCAGTTATTTAAATAGCTCTAGGTGCATCAAGGCGCTAAACGGATTTTACGGTATATTTTATTGTTTAGAAATTTATTTAACTAAATATACTCTCTCTTTTTTTCTTATTTATTTATTTATTTATTTATTTATTTATTTTTGCATTTGTGAATTGATTAAAGTGATTTACAAACTCTTCATATAGATCAAATATCAATGTTGTGTATGGTCTATATAAACATAGAGAACATAGAGATCATGAACCTTTCTTTATTTAGATGGCCTTTGGAAAGTTCTTATTCATGTAATATAACTCGATTCTTGAAAAGTTGAGTGGAGCTAGAAAATCAAGTTCACTTGCTTCCAAATACTAATATCCAACAAAAAGATAAGGCACACAACAAATACAATTACAAATCTTCGGCAAAATTAATTAAAGACATAAGCATTAAAAAATAAATAAAAATATTACAATTACTTTTGCCTATGCAACTTATGCATCGCAAAATCATCTTTTTACCACCAGTTGTTTGCTTCGGCAAAAGTGACACTCTACCTCTATTATATCCATCTTTTCCAATGAAGCAATTAATTATCTACGTGGGTTCAAGCTTTTTGTCAACGAATTATTGTGTCAGTAATCTCTTTTTTCTTTTCTTTTCTTTCCCTGACGTAGTGATTTTGTGTCGGTAAAAACATTCTCGATACACCTTATTTTATGAGTTGCCTATGTAACATTTTTTGTCAGCCAAGACTTTTGCCAATACCTATTTTTTGCTCTGACAAATGTGTGTTTCTTATAGTGATTTCAATAAAATTAAATACCAACCAACCAACAAGCATCAACAAAATTAATTAAAGATATTACCAAGTTTGTACAACAGAAACAACCAAGCAATAATCAAAGGAATTTAGTACACCTTTTTTTGTTACTATTATGTTGGTATTAGGTGTAGGGGGTGTTTGGTTGTAGACGTATAGAAAGATGGCAGGCACTTCAATGGCCAAGAATTGTCAAAGGTGGGGGAGGAGAAGACGAGGGGAAAAGAGGATGGTAGTATAAGACCTTAATCACCCGTGCTAAGAGAGTTTATGTTGCTGCTGCTTAGTTGAAGTGACAGATTGGAGAGGTGCTCGGGCAAGCAGTGCTCCTAATCACTACTTGGCATACCCTATGAAAATGAGGTGTGAATGACCATGGCCGAGCAAATACTGTTCTATAATACGTCAGTGTTCACTCTTTTCGTTTTATTGCAGGTAAAATTTTGCACCTAGTTTGACAGTCTGATGTTAGGTTGTTGTAGTGCCCATCATGACCGTATATGTGGAGACTTGGAAAAGATAACACAAGATGTGTTTATACTGAAACCAAGGGAAATATTATAGAAAAAAAAAATAATAATAATTATACAGAATGAGATTAAGGCAAGTGTTATACAAATTGAAACATGTGAGTATGCATTTGAAACATGTGGGTGTTTTTACATGTTCTTCTAATGCATTGAATATAAATTTGAAACATGTTTAGAATCTTTCAGTTTTTTTTATTTTTTATTTTTGGCATTGAAGGATTGAATGTATGCGAAATTAATGAAATTCAAACTTCATTGTGCGTCTACTCAAACCATAATATTTGGAATGTTTTATATTTACTTTATACTTTGGATGAGGATCAAGCTGACTAGTCCTTATGATTCAGTATGGCCAAGATCCTCAAGCAATATCATCACCACCCTGGGGCAAAAGGAAGATTCTCAACAGGTGATTGTGAAGCAGAGGTAATTGCAGTAGCTTTGTCTGTTACCTTTGAATGAGGTTTAAGTTACTACTCCCGATCTTTTCTTGCACTGTTTTTTGCACAACAGTTTCTTCTGGCTTGTGGAGGGTCGAGTTAAAATAAGATTTTTTTTCCCTCAGGGAATAGTCCAGTAAAATTCAGTCTTATTTGTCCAAACAATTACACACATTTCTACACTGATCTGTACTAGATGTAACAACCAGTGATTTATGATTTTAAAATCTTTCCATGTTAATTTGTTTCTTGTGTTTTGCGTCTCCTAAAAATTCTAAGTGTTCAAAATTGTTTAGTTTTTGCCGAAGTAATACAGAAGGTGCCTATGAGTCTCACTAGATATTCAATAATATCTAATCAATGATTAAACTAGTGTTCAAAATTAGTCAAAGGGGCTATTTTGCAATCTGTTATCCAGTGGATTATAAACTTTTTAATCTTTGATCCATCTGCATATTGATTTGTCTTTCTATCTTGTTTTCCATTGACAAAAAATTTAACCTGTATTCTAAATTTTTCAGTCCAGATTTGCCAGTTTTCGGACAATTTCGGAGCTTTTACAAATAACCAAAAGGCAATAACTCTCTAATTCACTTTTGGCCTGTCTTAATAAGCATAATGCATGACATCAAACGACTTATAATCTCATTTTCTGACAGGCACCTGGAAGAGCCCTATGTGGACCAGCTTAGTGTGACTGACCTCATCCAACTAGAGAAAGAATTTGATGCTGCATTAACGCAAATAAAGTCTAGAAAGGTCAATGTCCATCTCATTATTCTCACTCGACCTCATAAACCCACATCATTTGCAGTGCAAGTAGGATTTTCATATTTTACCATAGAACTGATGAAACGTTTGCATGTACTATGTGTTACAGAGTAGGCATTTAGAGCTTTGAACCTATACCATAAATCACAATTTACTTTCAAATTTCATCTAAGAATCATTCGATTCTCGTTTTGTAATTTCCTTGCCCCCTCAAGTATTTGTAAACCAAACCAAACCAAGTCTTAAGTCTCATCAAATGGGGTCGGTTACATGAATCATTCTTATCCACGCGACCCTATCAAAGGCCATTTCGTTAATCAAATTAAGTAGATCCATATTTCTATTTATGACGCTAATCAACGTTAATCTAGGCCTACCCCGTCCCCTAACACTTTCATCTACTGTTACGCATCACATCTCTTCATTACTGCTTCTGTTGATCTCCGTTGAATATGACCAAACCATCTCAATCGATTCTCTCTCAACTTATCTTCTATCGGTGCTACTCCCACCCATTCCCGAATACACTCATTCCTAATTCTGTCTTGTCTAGTCTTGCCACACATCCACCTTAGCATTCTCATTCAGCCACACTCATCTTATCTACATGTTGTTTCTTGATTGCCTAACACTCCGTCCCATACAACAATGCTGGTCTAATAGTTGTTCTCTAGAACTTACCTTTAAGTCTAGTGGGTATTCGTCTATTGCACAGTACCCCAGATGCACTTCTCCACTTACACCATCCTGCCTAATCCTATGAGCCACATCCGCATTAATCTCCCCCGCTGTTGTGATAATCGATCTTAAATAACGAAAATGTTCATTCTTAGGCAGTTCTTGGTTCTCAATCTTCACTTCTCCTCTGCTTTCATTGTTACTGTTACTAAATTTAGACTTCATGTACTCTGTCTTAGTTCTGCTTATCCAGAATCCTTTAGATTCAAGAGTTTTTCTCCAAATTTTCAACTTTGTATGAACTCCTTCTCTAATCTCATCCACTAGCACTATATCGTCTGCAAAAAACATGCACCATGGCACATCATCCTGGATATTTCTTGTCAACTCATCTATAACTAAAGCAAAAAGATAAGGACTTAAGGTAGATCCTTAGTGTAATCCTACAGTGATAGGAAATTCATTTGTTTCTCCAGCAGGCAATCTAATAGTGGTCACCACCCCTTCATAACATTTTTTTTTTTTTTTGGTGATCTCTAATCAATCCTGTAAAGCTGCAGTAAAATTTTTGTCTGTGACTTGTAAACACTCTTCCCTTTTTTATTAGTGTTCCCAGGAACTTAGTAATATTATTGTACTACATGCAGAATTGTTTTCGTAGCTCAGGTGAAATTTTAAGGGCATGTAGGAGTTGTGGGGCCTGAGTTTGATGATGATGGGGTTGTCGTGGGCTTGTTGCACAGTTGGTGGGGAGGCCGAGTAGGGAAGCAGAGATGAAAAGCCCCTTTGTCTCTTGTGGATTGTTAGGAGAATTTTTTGTGGATATGAGGAACACGTGTAGACTGTAGAGTTGTTTTGTTGGGATTTTGAACATTTGGTTGTCCAAGAGAGTTAGACCAAAGACCTAATCTGGATCAATACTTGGATTTTGTTTATACTTCAGATAAGATGTATTGGATTTTGAGAGGTCCTATGAGACCCTAGTTTAGGTTTTTTGGGTGATATAAATTAGTGGCATCCCCTTGATGCTTTTTTAATACATTTATTTACTTGTCAAAAAAGAAAGATCTTGTCTGCCTAAAGCAAACATTTCTGGATAAGCAACAATTTTATTAAAAGCATCAAATAATAAATAATTATCAATCTACATGATATGTAGTTCTCTGAAGAAACTGTAATGTATGAACATGAAATGATTCTTAAATCCAACAAAATAGAAGCAACTAAATTATCAAAAGTTTTAACTTATGAATAGGAAGCCTCACTCTCAGTATTACACCAACTCATCATCACACACAGGAATCATAGACCATTGTCAACACATTCAAAACTGTCCACATCTCCAAGCGAAGCCACCTCAAAACAATACGAGTAATTAACTGTTTAGATCTCCTAGCTACCTCTTCTTTTTTTTTGGGTGAATGTCATTAATTAAAAACAAAAAAATTATACAAATACAAGGGGCATGCCCCAGGCTCTAACCCCAACTATACAAGCAAGAACAACAAGCCTAAAAACAGCCTATAAAGGCATGCCAAACAGAGAACAAGCTGAGACAAAAAACAGTTTCAGCTAACAAACCCAAGATAAATATAGAACCTGAAAAATCCAAAGCTATTAATTAGATGGATATTGATATACCAAACAATTAAATAACTTAGAATTATAACACAGATAGGCAAACTAAAGTCATACTCCAAAACAGACCGTCTAGATCTCCTAGCCACTTCTCTTTTTTTTTTGGTGAATAAGTCATTAATTAAAAACATTAAAATTACACAAATATAAGGGGCATGCCCCAGGCCCTAACCCCAACTATTCAAGTAAGAACAACCGGCCTAAAAACAGCCTATAAAGGCATGCCAAACAGAGAACAAGCTGAGACAAAAAATAGCTTCAACTAACAAACCCAAGATAAATATAGAACTTGAAAAATCTAAAACTATTAACTGGATGGATATTAATATACCAAACAATTAAATAACTTAGAATTATAACACAGATAGGCAAACTAAAGTCATACTCCAAAACAGACCGTCTAGATCTCCTAGCCACTTCTTTTTTTTTTTTTGGGTGAATAAGTCATTAATTAAAAACATTAAAATTACACAAATACAACCGGGCCTAAAAACAGCCTATATAGACATGCCAAACAGAGAACAAGCTGAGACAAAAAACAGCTTCAACTAACAAACCCAAGATAAATATAAAACCTAAAAAATCCAAAGCTATTAACTGGATGGATATTAATATACCAAATAATTAAATAACTTAGAATTATAACACATATAGGTAGACTACAGTCATACTCCAAAATAGATTTTGATTCCTTAAGGCCATGTTTGTTTGGATAGACATGAGCTTGGGATTGGACTAATAGTCTAATAAAATTATGAATCTGATGTTTGGTTAAACAATTGAAATATGGATTAACAATCTATCCGGATATGGTATCCCACATATGATAGACTATTCAATCCCACAAAGGGGGGTGGGATATAAATTGGAGGACTAAGCCAAAGTCTGGACTATTAGTCCCTCTTTGTAATCCTAACTCAATCCAAACATAAGATAGGATATACAATCCAAAGATATTTGTAGTCCTAGGACTATTAGTCATTAGAATGCTAATCCAACCTAATCCAATCCGCCTAAACAAACATGGTCTAAATGTGTTCAGGATCCCCATACAAATTGTATGTGGACCATGAACATATTCTATATGCTCAAAAATCTGATACAAAATTGGAGACCAAATAAAAACTATCCCTTACACAGCCTGTAAGGGTAGGCCAACAAAAGATTTTCAAAATATCCACCCAAACAATAGTACCAATGTGATGAAGTATGTCAGTCATGTCCTCTAGATCTCCTAGCCACCTCAATGTGGTGAAGTATGTCAGTCATGTCCTCTTTCACCAATGAGTCAAACTTTAGTTACCCTTCTCAAACTGTAAATCATTAATCGGCCTTTTGTTGCACTAACTGATAATAAAAATGCCACCTTTAATGAAACAATTGGCCAGGAAGAAAGGAACTCCATCGTGACCAAGCACCGTATAAAAGAATTCAGATGAAGTCTTACCAGATCTCATCCCATCTTGTAGTTGTGCCATGAAAGAATCTAATGTCTCTAAGGTCTAACCACTGACTGCCTGTCGTGTCTTTTAAAAAGAGAGATATTCTTAATCAATTCATTTAATATCATGGTTCAGAGTGGAAGTCAACAAGGCTTAGTATTTCGTTTTGCAATCCTAGGAAACATTCAAACGTCATCAATTTATTCATTTGGTTTATCTATCCTTCATCTATTTTTAGGCAATTTCTATATCATGTCACATGGATGCAACTTTTTTGCCTATTTAGTATTTTATAGGATTGTAAAATTCTGTAAATTCTTTCTATTTGCATAGTAAATCAACTACCTCTGTTGAGAGTTCTCATTTCTCTTAAACAATTTGTTATTTAGAGATTGTACACCGTTGAGCATGGTTCCATGTCATGGACCGCCACTTTGTTTGTAGAAGCTAATATATTTATTTGATTTATTATTGATATTACTTTTTCGTGTTAAATGAAAAGTTGGGTTATATAAATTGCCTCGTTTGGAAATAGACTATTTTAGTAATTTTTTGACTTTTTGGCCAAAATATGAGGCAAAAAAATTAGTATGTTTGGGGATGACTGTTTGACTTTTTACACAAAAAAAATTGCAAAAAATAGAGAGAAAATAGACCATTTGACTTTTTTTTTTTTTTTTTATTCTATAGTTTGTTGGTTTTTTTGGCTTTTTTAGTAACTTTTTGACTTTTAGACTAAAATCATGTATTCCCAAACGAGGCAAGTTGGATACATTATGTTACAATTCTCATTAAGTTTTCTTTTATGCAGACACTATTAATGATGGAGTCCATAATGGCTCTTCATGAAAAGGTATGTGATTGTTTATGTTTCTCATGTTCTCACATTTTCAATTTCGGGCATGCCTTCTTGTTAAGATATAATTTTAAATAAAGTGTCATCTATTTTACTTCTAATTGCTGCTGTGAATAATGGTTTATATTTTGATAACTGTGGTTAATAAGAGAGAGATTGGTTAAATTGTTTGGTTCTTTTATTAATTATGCTCAAATAAGTACCGTTAATTTTCCACCACATTAGTGTAGTATTATCCAGTTACATGCAGATTTATTTATCATTTTGTTTTGACTACAAAATGTTGGACGCAATTTGTTGAGAAATTTCCATTATTTTCAGGAAGAGTTAGAAACTGCATTTAAATCTAATGTTGTAGTTGACCAGACCACATCAAACTAATCTGCACCATTAGATCCATTCAGGTGGAATCGACTTTTGCCGTTCTGCCCTATCAAGAGAATGTTGCACCTTGTCTTCTATAGGTATTTAATGGGAGAACTAGCAGGGTAATTTGCAGTAAAAGGATTAAACTTATCCCCTGCTATGGTCATGTAATCTTGATCGCACTAAAGGATATTGCTAACTATATCTCATTGTATGATCTTGTTCATCTAGCATTCGGATAACTGCACTTAGGTTGATACTTCCATGCTTTATGAGTATATTGTTTGTATAATTTGTTTCTTTTAATGGACATTCGGAAGCGCAAGTGTTGTGAAAGTATATAGAATCTTTTTTCAGAGGACTCGAGAAAATAAAACCTATACAACCCCCAGTTAGTACACATTAATATATGTTTGGGAGGGGAAAAAATTGGATACACACCTAACCTTTGACATAATACACAAAGTGATTACTCCCAGACTTGAACCCATTACTTCAAGGTTATTAGGCCAAGATTTTCACATTGAACCAATGGTCACCTCTATATATGATGACTGAAAACAAGGTCTATTCACAATTACTTATCCTAATACTTTTTTCTTCAGGAAAGAATTCTGCAGGAAGAAAACAAGCTTCTAGCGAATCAGGTATGCACAGAAAATAGAAATACCTTCATACAGAGATACTACTACCTGAAGGACTTTTATGTGAAAAATAGAGAAAAGAATGCTTAATCACCATGCATGCTTGTGAAACTTACAGATAGCTGCAATGGAGACCAATGGAAATAAGGCAGAGAACAAGGTGGTGATGGCATCTAATGACCACCTTGGAAATAAATATATGAATTCTCATTCACAACAGCCAATGCTTCATTTGCTTTGAGTAGATCTCCACACAGCACTACACGCACATATTTGCAAGTGGAGTCCCAACACACCCTGCCAAAACACCTTTGGGAATTTAGACGTTGATGTGTGAGAATGTATGTAACATTATCTTTTCATGTAACACTGACTAAAAAAATTGATTTCTCCATGTATCTAATATTGCCCTGGGTTATTGATTATCGATTATTAGTATTATTTATGTAATAAACCTCTGTTCTCCTAACATGATTCTTCCTCTATGTTATTCTATGTTAGATGTTGTATTAATGTTTGAGATAAAGTCTCTAGAATTATGTTATTCTGAGTTCACCCCTGATTGTTTGTGTAACAACTAGAGCAGACTTTCTTAACATTCAAACTAAATTTCAATTAAGAGTATGTTGCTCAACTTCTTGTAATTTATCAAAAGTTGGCCTTAACTTTTGCACTTCACCAATGCTGTCAGGGACAGATCTAGGATTGAGGCTTTGGGGGGACTACTCTATAGTTTGAAAAATTTGGAAGGCTACTCTATATAATTTTGAAAGTATCTAAAAAAAAATTGGGGATGCGAACTCTTATAATTTTAAATTATTTTAAAATTTTTAGTATAATATATGATATTTTTCAAATTCTTGGGGGTGCGGCCGCCTCCCCTAGCCCCCCTAGATCCATCATTGAATGCTGTGCTTGTGTTTTAATCTTTTGATTTGGAGAGGAATTCGCAGAGAGATGAGAAAAATTGTTTTTCATTCATATTTTTATTCCCTGTTGTTTTCTCTCCACAAGTCCATTTTAAAAATTCATAATCCATTAGATGGCATTTTTTGTCTTTTTACGAAAAGATATGTAGAAAAATAGAGAGGTGATGTGATGAAAAAAAGATTAAAAAATAAAAAGATGGATTATTTTTGAGTTACCAAACTTGGCCTAATTGGACTTTTGATTCTTATCTCTCATCAAGGAGGAATTGCAAAACTCATAAAATTTTAACGAAAAATCTCATGCCTCGCAGTAAGAAATTACCTTAACCGCATTCATGCAGTAAAAGCAGAGAAAGAAGACGATAGACAAATTGCAAGCAATGTCTGCGCGCTGAAGCACTAGCATGGTGGACGGTACACACACTATATATGTAATGGAAAATTCAATTATGTACTCCTTATAATTAAAGAAAAAAATAAAATAATTTTATATTTTTTAATCATAATTAAAAAAATAAAAAAGTCATAAGTGAACAATACATAAGGTATAATTAAGAGTGTTGTTATTCATATTTCATGAATTATTTTGGACCCCTCAATTTTTAGCATTTTTTTATTACAATAATAACTTTAAATAAAATTACTAAAAATGATATCATTAATTTTGGGACACCCCATCTCATAATTAAACTCACACACCCACTATATCATGAATTAAGATTTATAAGAGCATCCACCTTTATCACCACCCATCCATCTTCCCCAAATTCCACCTTCAAAACTTACCCACCCTCAAAACCTTAAAAATCTTTTGGCGGCAATATTCCGACAGTAACGATAGCAACCATTTGATTACCTACACTTCTCCAGCAATGATAATGAGTGAGTTTTTTCGGCAACCACAACTCCATGAGACGAGAGGAGTACAATAATAAAAGTTCAGAGAAGATTCATAACTTTTATGGTGTTTTTTCCTCAGAGGAGATTGGCCTTATAAGGGTAAGTTTTTTTTAAAAAAAAAGACAAAAATAATAAAATATATTCGTCATTTTTTCGGGACTGAACTCCCGAACATATGATTGAAATTCTGCAACACAGAGCCGAACATTGTTTATTTGTTTGAGAATCGGTAACCGAACATTTATTATTTGTTCGGAAACAAGTTACCGAATATTAATCACTGAAGAAAAGGATGAAGCGGCATATATATATATATATATATATAGAGAGAGAGAGAGAGAGAACAATGGTTAAACTGAAGAAAAGAATGAGGCGGAGAGACAGTAATCACACTTGGCTCTTCTTCTTCTTCTTCTTCTTCGTGGGTTTTGTTAAAGGTTTTGGAAGAGAGGTGTTTTTGGGATGTGGGGGTATGCATTCAATGGAATGGGTGGAATGTTTTTACAATGATAATTTTAGTATTATTTTGGAGGAGAAAAGAAAATTTAATGGTTTCAAAACTCATAAGTGGGGGTCTAAAGAAATGAGGGATCCAAAATAATAGATTGAGTGCTAATAACATTACTCATAATTAAAGATCTTATGAATTATAATTAAAATAAGATCAATATTAAAGAAAAAAATCAATCATAATTTAAATATATGTATATATATATATATAAGAAGAATATGTATGGTAGAATTTCCCCCTATTCTAGTCTTTCAATGCGCACGACGGAGCATCCTCTACCCATCACTGGCTTACCCAGAATCACCTTATAAATTGGGCTATTTACACCAGCATTAACTGATTATTACTTATTTCTTCACTTCTTAATTTATAAATGCATATATTTTTATTCCCTCGCTTTTACCCCTTCGGATTACTCCCAAAATGAATACATTTGTATAATTTTCATAGTTAAAGGCATTAATAGGTCCGAATTGATAAATGAAAGGAGTAAAGTAATATTTATTAATAATTAAAGGAATCTTGGAATAATTAACCCTATTAAATCTTACATATAAGAAAATGAATTTACAATTGAAATGTAACTACTCATTCCAACATTATTATAATTATATAACTGCTGTATATACATAATACAAATGGAATTAATCATGCATATATAATAATTTGTTATTAAATAATAATATTACATACTGATTATGACGTGGTATCATTAGTCAATTAAAATTTTGTTCTATGTTATCGGACACCATGTTACCTATATCACACTTCAATCATCAAATATTGCGCCACAGTCTTTCAATCCATAACACAAAATCGTAGCCCGTTTTCTCCATCAACAACAATCTTCACGGAACACCATATAGCAGTGCCTTATGTTCATGGAATAATTTCTCTTTGTTGAGGTTCTTTGAAAGGGGCAAAATAAAAAATAAATAAACAAATAAATAAGTCAAAATATGTGAATTTTGACTTAAGTTAGGATTAATGATTGTGAATAAATTAATTTAGGAAGAGAAGGAATTTTTTTTTAAAAAAAAATCATAACCCTCTTCATTCCAACAAAAAATAATACGTAAATTCAGAATTCAGCATGATTTATGTATTTGTCCAATAGCTAATAATATTCAATTATGGAGTTACTTTATCTCTAATTCTTTTCCAAAAAAATCATCTATACCATATTATTAGATAGACACATATCACATGGTATTATTATAAGGGTGGAATAAAATTTTGTTTTACTGTTCTTCTACTAATAATTTTTTTTCTTCTACTAATAATTTAATCAACTTAAATAAATACAGAAAAAGAAATCCTACGCATCAAAAATTAAAATATGGGCTAATTCCAACCCCTCTTATATTTGGGAAGTTATTTAGTAATTTGAGGTACTTTTAAATAGGATCAATTAGGGATGGCAATTTGAACCCGACTTGACGAGGACCCGGACCGCCCCATCCCGATAAATAGGGTTTTTCTCAAAAATTATTCCCCACAGGGCCAGGGCTGGTATTAAAAAACACATCCCCGATAATTTTCGGACCGGTAACGGTGATGGGTTCCCGGCCCCCGGCCCCGGCCCCACCCCGCAATTTCCCCAAACCATCTACGTTGCCCCCGTATACATATATATATATATATATAATATATGTGTTTAGTGTGTTTAGAATATATATATATAATATGTGTGTTTGGTGTATTTAGAGTTTATCCATTCAGATTCTCAACTCTCTCTCTCTCTCTCTCTCTTGTTCTTCCCCCCCTCCCTCTACTTTGTGAAACTATCTCTCTTTCTTTCTCTCGTCCTTCCACCGTCACTGACACCACCACTTCTCTCTCCCTCTCTCTTTCTCACACCTCATCTCCGTTGCCTCGTGATGTCTTCGACGACTTCGTCTCTAGATCTAGAAGATCTGAAGATCGTCTCCGGTGTCCTTCCACCGTCACTGACACCACCACTTCTCTCTCTCTCTCTCTCTCTCTCTCTCACTGTTCTTCTCTCTCTCTCACTCACTCACTCACTCACTCACTCACTCTTTGTATGTGTGTTCTATTTTCAAATTGAACCAGATCATGAAGAGCTTGACAACCTGAGCAAACAAAGGCAAGATGATAACGATCTCGGATCTAGGGCGCAAATCTGAGATAACGGTGGCGACAGTGTCTGATCTGTGTATGTGATTGGATTGGATCTTATCTGTGTTATATTTTTAGCTCTAAATTATTATTTTTTGGTTAGGGTTTTCTTAGATCTGTGTGTGTGTATGTAATGAACAAACATACTAAATTGTTGAGTTGTTGATGATTGTTCAGTTATCTTTTTTTTTTGTTTTTTTGTTAAATTGTTGATAATTAAGGCTTTTTTTGGAGATTTTTCAGATCTGAATTTTTAGAGTTGAGTTTGTTGTGGTTGATGATTGTCGGGGATTTTTCGAGGTCAGGGAAGCCAAATCCCTGTTGGGGGCGGGGTGGGGGCAGGGGTGGGGGGGCGATGGGTTCCCAGTCGGGGATCGGGGCAGGGATAGGGGGCGATGGGTTCCCGCCGGGGATCGGGGGCGGAGACAAAGACGAGAATATTTTGACCTTCGAGGATCGAGGACGGGGAGTGTAATCCCCGACCCCGACCCGGCCGTTGCCATTCCTAGCATCAATAGAAGAATGACAAATGATGATTGGATGTAATGTGCAATGACAGTCAACAATTTGTTTTCCCCATCCCTTCAAACAAATCATTGTTCAATAGCTAAATAATTAAAATGATTTTAAAATAAATATTTCACATATATTTATTGGTGACATTTATTTTGTTATTTCTTAAAATGATCGTAACAATAGTATGTCCTATTATTTAAATTAATTTTTTCTACATATGCCTCATAAATACATTATACACCTATTTTAATCAGACAATATTATAATTTTATTTGAAAAATTAAATATAAACTAAAATAATTAATAAAATAAAATATCTCATTCAAATCATAATTATTTTATTTTATTTTTTACAAGTATAGGATCAATTATAATAATAAAAAAAATTTTAAAAAAAATTTAATAGAGGAGTATGGTAGTCAACGAAGTGGATAAGGTCCCAGGTCATCTGGGCCCACCACGTACCTCATGATCATACTTACGTGTCACACACGCGCCCCCAAGACGTGTCAGCCTGATAATCCAACAACCGACGATGAGGCCCCCAATCTTCTAAAGATAAAGCCACCAAACTCATTCATCCAGACATGGCTGTGCTGACTGCGTCATAAATGTTTCTGTCAGTCCAAACACGCTCCATAGAAAATTTATATGTTATTTACTCCTCCTCTCTCTCTCTCTCTCTCTCTCTGATCGGAACAGCACCGCCGCATCTCCTTCCACTTTCTCTCTCCTTGACCAGTCTTTCCTGAGAAACAAACAAACCGTTACCTATCAGAACTCTCCACATGTATTAAAAAAGTTAAAAGCACTCCCCAATCAAATAACCAAACGATAACGATTTGAAAGATAATATCCGACTCTTCTCTCAGAGTTTATCCATTTGCCTCCTTTTTAGCAATTCTAAAATTTTCTCTCTGATTTTCTAGGCATTCTATTACTCTCTGTCATTACCGTTTTTCTTTTTAATTTTCTCGGGAAAAGATGATGAGAAGACAAGATCAACACTCCAAGCTCTTTTACGAGCTCTCTGTTGTGATTCTCAACATTCTTCGATCTCCTCCTACGCCGATTCAGTTTTCCGATCACTCTCCGGCGATTCATACGCCGCCGCCGGTGTCTTCCTCGAGGCGACCATTGCCGCCGGCGCAGTCGATGTCCCCGGCGGGATTTGCGTCGTTGCTGTTAGGTATTTCGCTCGCTTTGATGCTCTGTGGCTCGGTTACGTTTTTTATTGGATTCATGTTGATGCCTTGGGTTATTGGATTGGTAATGTTCCTCTATGTGGTTGGGATTGTGTCGACTTTGTCGATGCTGGGACGCGCGATTCTTTGTCACACCATGTCACCGCCGAGGAAAGAGGTTCCAGGTTAGACTTATTGCCTTGAGATTGATTCTATTTATATCGATCTTGGAGATCTAGAGTTATCAATTGGTTTGTCTTTACAGCTTTTGTATTGATTGAAATTGTTTCTATATCAAGTCTTGATGGTTATATGGATTTGTTTTTATGATTGTCTTTGTGTTTGGTGGTTTTTGTAATCAATCTGGCAATTAAATATGTTGACATGTGCAAATTTATGGGTAACTGGACCAAAATCCCACTAGTTTTATAGTATGTGTCGAACTAAATTGCCGAATCTATGGCTGGCAGGACATCAAAATGGGTCTCTCTCCTTAATTTTGTGTACTCAAAACAAAATTTTGTTAGGTTGGCTGAAGACAAATATTGATGATAGGTAGTTTAATGCATACATTTATGGGAAAACAAAAATATTGGTTATTGAGCTTTATTTGTTCGATTTGGTTGGGGGATATAGGAGTAAGGATCATCGGCCGCCATTTCCTGCGGCTCTCCCTACGGCCCTCTACAAAACACCGTCGTTTTGTTTATCAACTCCCTCTCTCTCTCTCCCCACTCTCTCTTCAGTCCAAGTTGCTTTTTGTATCCACTCTTTTATCTCTATCTCTATATGTATATACATATATCTCCAACCCCCAATCACTATATTTTCAATCTCAACAATCAAAATGCTAAATAAAATCGTAACTTCCCATCAAAAAACCCTATCAAAACCCATCAATGGCCACGCACCATCTCTCCTCCACCACCATTCTTTCTCTCTCTATAATCCTCCGCTAAGAAGATGCAAAACCCACGCCGAAATCAATCTCCGTCTTCTGACCCAAACCCACAAATTCGTTTCGTAGGTCAATCCGATGCTTTTTCAAGTGTGCTCTGCTCAATCCCAAGCAAAACAACAATACCCAGAAGAAGAAGATTTGAGTTTCAGCCACCCAATCACCCACATCCATTGATTTTGTGCAATAAAGATAAGAACTTGATTTAGACTTGCAGTTCCTTTGACGACGGTTGATGGAGATTGGGTTTATGTTTGTTTACAGTGTAAGGGTTTGCTTCACATTTCGTGTGCAGAGTTACCCATTGAAATTGAGCACCCATTTGACTCCTCTCACCTCTCTGTTCGTCTCTCCCAGAGGGGGCTGGGTTCAAAAACGAAAAGGGGTTGAAAAGAAAAGTAAGAAAGAAGGAGCCAAAAGAAGAAAAAAAAATCGAAACGACATCATTTTTACGGGCCGCAGGAACCACCTCAGGAATGAGCGACAGATGATCTGGACTCGGGGATACATGTCTAGAAAAGGAATATATTGTCTTATGTTGGTTTATGGGGCAGCAATCCACCTTGTAGTTGAGATGCCACTTGTATGGGCAGGCTAAATGAAGGGAGGAGTAATCAATTCCATCTGTAGTATTGTATGGGCAGCATTGCGAAGTGCCGCATGTCTGCCCATTGGGTAGGCTTCCCTTTAAATCCTAAAAGTTTTGCCTGTCCTAATAGTAATCACTTTTGTCCCACATCTTTGATGTTGTCTCTTTGGTGTTTGTTTATGTATGGAGAAAAAAGTGAGAAATGGAACCAAACAAGGTTTTTTGTTTCTTTCTTTTCACTTGAAACCTTTTTTTATTTGTCCTTTATGGAATCAAAGGAAACCAATTCCGCCACCCAAAATTCGTCAGCAAATTTTTCTGTTGTCTTCCCATTCCTCCTCTTTCTTCTTGTGGGCACAGCCGAATTATGATCAAAATAAGTTTTTCATTTAGTAATTTTTAGGACAATAGTTCCTTTTTCTTGTATTTTTAGCTCTCAAACATCCAGAAAATTTGCTCAAAATTTGCTGGTAACTGGTAAGTGTCAAAGAGAAGGTTGCTCTGTTGACAAGTTTGTGGATTATGATGGTAGATTGTTGGTAGTGGCCCTACAGATGAAATTCTTTAAGTGACTTTCCTATTTAAGGTATATAAATGTCTGCAGTAACAATATGTTCTCTATTATTTATATCCACCTGCCTTCATTGGTGTCTAAAAATTGTTGAGTGGCTCCTCTTTATCTTAAGCTGGGAAGCTATGTCAGAGTTATCAACTGAGTTTCTATTGACCCTGCCCTTGCCATTTTGAATTGAACACTTGAGTTTAGTTGGTTTCTTGTTTCTGTTTCTTTTTGTTTTCTTGAAAGTTCGTCAGTTTATTGCTAGTGATTTACATCTGTTTGCACTCTGCATCTTATTTTTTAACAATGTGGTGGGCTACTTTACGTGGTTGATGTTTCTGACAATAGGGATTTATGTTTTGAGGTCAATTTGAGGTTTTGGAATGCAAAAGACTTGATGAAGGATAAAAAGTGGTTTGGAGACTGAAATTTGTGGTTCGTTAAAAAGTGGAAAGAAAAAAATAAAAATTTGTCTGATGGCATGATTTATGCTGAGAGTGAGGGATGGAAAATTTGAGGCTTGTTTAAAGAACAATGGATAAATGGTTTTAATATGCCTCATCCAAAATCTTAGCCTGTTAACTAGTTTTTGAGTGTTTATGTAAATCCTCCATTCAATTTGCAAATCCTGGGTTTACGAACTTATAGTGGAAAGACATCAAAGTTCTTCAAAAGCTTCCAACTCTAGTGGTTAGAGCTGGTGGGGTAACAAGTACTCATGGGTTCAAATGAGCTCTTTGGAATGCCACATTTGCAACTTAATTGATTTTACTCTATATTCACAATGGTCTCGTTAGCAGACCCCACTAGATTGGGACACAAGGCTTAGTTTGGTTTGATTTGGTTATTTGCAATGGTCTCATTGTTTCACAGAACAGATCCATGCATTATGCAAGTTTTAATCAATTGTCATACCTTTTAGAAGTGAGGTGCTTGTTTTGTTTTCATCTTGAAGGGAGTCTGTTTTAAACAAGCTTTTCAGATCTACTCATACGAAAACAGGTACCTCAGTCACACCCTCATGAATCAAAATTTGATTAGGTCTATCAAAGCTCAGACCAAGCTGAAAGAGGGGTGCCTCAGTTCTCAAGCCAAATCTGAATAGTTTGATTCGAACTTTGCTGAAGTTTAAGCATTACTTTGCTTGTTAACATTTTTGAGCTTACTGAACTTGGGCGTGTTATTTGACTTGTTTAGGAAATGATTACACTAATTATTTTTTTCTTTTTTCTTTTTTTTGGTTAAGTAATATAAAGTTTTAACAGGGTGAAATGATTAAAAAAAAAAATTCCCAATCTTTTTAGTATTTACATGAATTCAATTTTCTATTCATCACTGAAGGGTTACCTTCTTAGCATGTATATGTATGATGAAATGGTTCTTAGGACCCTTTTCTGTAAGCTTTGCTCAAGTCAGTTTTTTCATTGTCATTTCTCCTAAACTATTGCATACCGTTTTTTCCCTTGGGGGTGTGGCTTTATAATTCACATGCACTAAAAATAAACACTGCATGTTTTCAAGTTGGTTAAATCAGTTATTCAACTTCTTCTATGCATTATCCACTGTGTTTTTCTGTCAAGAGGATTCCTTCTTCTTCTTTTTTTTAAATTTCTCAATGCTGCAGCATGGAAACTCTTGTGATGGTCGTTCAGAGTTGGTTAGAGCACACGTTGGAGGAGCACACGTTGGAGGATTCAGTAGCACTATCATTCTTTTTCTGGGTGGGGTGCTGCCTTTAGCAATGTAGAAGGAAAAAGAACATTTTCCGGGCTTCTTGGAGAATACAGGAGGAACTGTTGATTTTTTTTTTTTAAATTTTTTTTAAGAATTACTGAAACTTGTGGATATGGCTTTTTTGTTAAGTAGAATAGTGTACTGTTGAAGGTTTCTAAGAAGTAATGTCTTGATTAGTAATTACATAGGGGGAACAGATAGATTGCACTTTGTTTCTACTTGTTCTATTTTTGTCTTAATTCACTCTGTTATTGATTTTGTGCTTTTTAGAATTGTGTAAAATCTTCGCCATCGGGGATTTCAATGTCTTTGTTGTTTTGTCAGGTGGTTTTTGTCAGCTGAGGTTGAAGGAACCGTGTTTGGTTTTTTAGTTCTCTTCATGGCATTTTGCTTTCTTTATCAAACATTCTCATTGTGTTTGGTCAATTTTAGAAAGTATTTCGGCCATCTTGTTTGTTGAAACATTGAAACCCTGAGCGATGTTGCTTTGGATCTATTACACTTCCGAATGTATATTATGTTCTCTAGCCATTAGTCAGCTCCACTTGGCTAGTAGGGACAGGGTTGTAGCAGGGGAAATTGGGGACACGACTGTTGTCTCACTGTCATGCCCCAGTATCATCTGTTCTTGAATCTCTCTAACCTCTGTTGTATACCTCCTCTCCACCATGTATCAAAACTGGAATTGATCGTGTGGTAGAGAGAGATAGAGATTGGGGCCGGTGGCCAAAGATTGTGCTTGGACCACCATCACAGCCTTAGAAGGCCCTCTACTGCCTCTTCGTCTGTCATATAACTCCGGCTCCATTCGTCCATCAATTAGGTCCAAATGTACATGAAAATATGACCCCCAAAAAAATAAAAACAAAACAAAATGACTCTTTTTATTATTAAAGTGATACACCACATATAAAGTATGAAAAATACTTGAGATACGTAATTTATTATTCTTAAAAATCACCCCTAGTGATGTATATGACAAGTGTCAAATTTTAATTTGTCAAACATTTCATCATGTGATATCTAACTTTAATATTACATCATTAAGGATGGTTTAGGAGTGCTAAATTATTAGCTAGATGTACTATATAATCTTTCCTAAAATGGATAACTTGTAATATAACCCCCTCCTTGAACGAAAGGCCAAGCCCAGAGAATATTCAAGCCCAGAGAATATTCAATTTCACGGAACACTAACAAATCTATATCAATAAACATATAGTTAAAATACACGATTTGTATGTGAATTTCACCACTTAATGTGATATTCACTTAACATTATCTCTAATTAATGTGTTTGTCGTTATGTTTGTCATTGTTTCCAATATTATTGTTTCACTTTACATCCCTAATCAAAGTTATACTTCATGGCTTTAGAACATAAACAATTTAACCAAAACAACTTACCAACCACCTAGATCTAGGGTACACCAATGGCAATAGCACCAGTAAAATTCTCATTTGGAATGAAAATTACAATAAATTAGGTGAACAAAAAAGGCCTTCTTACACACTCTAACTTCTGGAAATACATATCAAACCAATATGTATATATATACACACATATGAAAGCATGAGATAACAAGGAGGAGCACAACACAGCCCCACAATCACAAAATTTCAGTGACAAAGAAGCTTAGACTTGAAAGGTGAAAACTTGAGAGAAGTGTGGTGGAAATGGAAATATATATCTATATATATAGTAGTAGTAGTAAGTAATAATTAGCCAGAGTAGATGTGAACGCCGATGGCGATGAGGAAGATGGTGATGAGGCCAAAATAGATGACCGTGTCAACAAGTATGGAGATGCCGCTGGTTTGCATGTTCGCGAATTGTACCACTGCATCCTTCCCCGGTATCTGAAACAACAGTCCCGGTGTTAACAGCACGAACAGCACCACCGCTATCAGTACTGGTCCCCAATCCGCCATCTCTCTCTCTCTCTCTCTCTCTCTCTCTAATTAAGCTTCTCTATTGTGTGTGTGATGTATGTATATGTATATAGAAAGATGGAGGGATTGAAGAAAACAAAAGAAAAAATAAAAGAGGTAGGAAAACAGTTGGAAAGTTGAGATTAGTTGAAAGAGATTTTGGGGGCAAGAAATGGAATCAGAAGGGATTATATGGACAATGGAATGGACATATGCTAAAGCGATGCGATGACAATAATTATTAAGTAATCAATAATTATTTTTCATTGCTTAATCTCGTGCAAATCTTCTGCAATATTCAAATTCATGTCCAATACAAGAATTAATGGATTTTTCCATTCTTATTTTATTAGTTTCTTTGTCAATTTTTTTCCCCATTGTTGTTGATGTTTACTGGTTTTCTCATTAAGCTTGTATGTTGGTTGATAGAGGCCACTATGGTTCAGCATAATAGGTTCAAATAAAATATTATAATCAATGAAAAAGTCTACAAATAATGATTATAACAAACGTTAAAAAAAATGCAATTTTTTCAGGAGTACATATCAAAAGCAACAAAATCCAATGCCATAGACATCAAAGATTGACTTGGACAATTTGACAAACACCTTAGGGGCATAATTCAACAACGCATTCAAATCGAAATTCGGAACCAAACAAACCAAATGTTCTAACCAAAGTACATATGAACTTTAACAGCCAACAAGAAGATACAGATGAGAGCGAAGTAGAGCAGGGTGTGGATGAGTATGGACGCACCACTGGTGTGGAAGTTGCCGAATTCAACGGATCTGCTCCGCCCCGGGACTTGAAACAGCAGCCCCGGCGATAGCAGGACGAAGAGCACCACCGCCACGAACACCGGGCCCCAGTCCGACATCTCTCCCCCGTTCTCTCTCTCTCTCTCTCTCTCTCTCTCTATAAGTGTGTGTATATACGTTTGTGTGTGGTTATGTTTTTGTGAGGCTCGATCGGGCTAATTGAAGTTGATGATGGGAAGGGTATGAAGTGAAATGGGGTGAAAGGAGAGAGGGCTGTTGTGAGCTGTGTGGAGGGTATATTAGTGAAGCAGAAAAGTAGAAGAGACTATGGTGGAAAGGAAAGAAGGTGAAAAAGAGAAGTGGGGACGAGGGTGAGGGAATCAAGTCACTTGGATTCGTGAAGTTATCGTTGGGTTGGGATACTGTCACCTGTGCTTCAACGTGCGTTGTAAGGTAAATTATGAAGAGAAATGTTAGGTGGTTGGAAAATTTTTAAGGAAAATGGTAAGGAAAATTGTATGTACCGTTAGATCAGATATGATCTCATGATCCAATGGTGCAGATAAGTTTTCATGATGATTTTCATGAAAGTTTTCATGACACGTAGCATGATCAATTATAAATATATTTTTTTAGATTTAGTTAAAATATGAATTATTTTTTGTGATTTAAAAAATTATAAATATTTTCTTGTTAGAATTTTTTATTTAACAGAATTAATTAAAAAAATAAAATTTTTAACTGTTTACATATACAATAATAAAATTATTTAAATTATTAATTAAAGTAAAATTTTAATACTATTAAAAATTATTAATTAACTTGATAATTTATTAATAAAAAAACTTATTTATTATAAAATTAAAACTTTAAAAGATATAATTTTTAAAATTATAAAAAATAATTTATAATTTAAATAAATTTTAAAAAATGTAATTATAATTTACCTTAAATTATAATTGATGAAAAGTGTAGTAATGTGACGTCCAAAAACCAACAAATAATTTTTCTTTCGATTCACTCCCATCGTCCCATATTGCCCTTGTTTTGAGATTGAAAACCAAATGTTAGCCCTTGTTTTGAGATTGAAAACCAAATGTTACATCCGCTGATATGACACCATTATTTTGACTGTTGATGAGGCAAAGAGAGAGAAAAGAGAGAGAGGAGAGATGAAGATCGTGGGCCCACCATTTTAGTACTTTCTCCCTCTCAAAATAATGGCATCTTTTGAGGAATTTAATTTTATTTGATAGTACAATTATTACATTTAAAAAAAAGTTAATTTTTCAAAATTATCTTTTTGATAGTATATTTTTGAGGAATATCAATATCATAATTGTACTTTTTATATTGTTTATTAATTTAAAAGAAAGGCAAAATAGGAAATTTATATTATTTTTGTACTTGATTTTTGAAGAGGGATTAATATTTTGGAATAATAAAAAATGAAATAAGAGACTAATATTTTGGGACGGATAGAGTAATTCATTTTAAGTCATTGGAGAACATCTTTTAACGATGTATCAAATTTTTTATTAAATTTAAATAAAAATTTGAGTAAAATATTTATTTGATATTAAGTGTTGAATCAAAAATTTTTAAAGTTTTATCAGAATAACAGTCGACCTAATAGTATAAATTTTTTATAAATTTTTGTCCTGAAGTAGTCATTTAGGGGGTCGATTGGATAAATGTCTGGCTGATCGACTAGTCAGTGCAAATTTTTTACAAATTTTTGCCTTAAAGTGGTTATTCGGGCAAACATCTGGAGGGATATTCGGGGGACATCCGGTGGTGAAAATCTAACGATTATGAACAGTGATTTGATGAAAGGCACATTCATTCTCAATCTGATAAAAGATTTGAGAAATTCTAGATTTGATGAAAGATTTGGTACTAGATTGAAGTAGCAAAAAGTAAATTTTTTCATCAAATTTAAATTTGATGAAAAAAGTGACTTTTTGCTTCTCCAACGATTCATCAAATCCATTATCAAATTTAGGATTTCACTTTTCTTTTATTAAATTGAGAATCAATGTACCTCTCATCAAATCACTATTCATTACCGTTAGATCTTCACTCATGAATGTCCTCTCGAATAATCACCTAAAGGCAAAAGTTTATAAAAAAAATTACACTGCCCGGTTGACCGACCGATTGTCTGCCCGGTCAACCCCCCGGATGATCACCTCAAGGAAAAAAAATATGAAAAAATTACACTATCCAGTCGTCTGCCCAATCGACCGGTAATTTGATGAAATCACAAATCCCTCCATTTAAGCACTTGATATCAAAGGAAACTTTTACTCAAAATTTTATTCAAATTTTATGAAAATTTTGATGCACCGTTGGAGATGCCCTTAGGGGTGTCCAATTACCATTTTTGTCATCTCCAATCCTTCATTAAATATTTCATCAAATTTAAATTTGATGAAAAAAATCTTAAAACTTAACTCCAATACATGAATAACCAAATCTTTCATCAAATCAAGTAAGCTTGTATCCTTCATCAAATTTTACAGGTAGCCATTGGGTCGGATGTCCTCCCAGGCAACTAAGTTTTCTTCATTTGAATGTCAATTTTTGCTCATGATCGAACGTCCTCCTGAGCAATCTACTTTGTACCAAGATTTGATGAAAATTTTGAATTTACCATTGGAATGCATCATATAGATCAAATTTTTTATCAAATTTTTACTCAAATTTAATAAAAAAATTTGATACAACATTGAAGATGCTCTTAGGAGGCTATCTCCCCTCTCCATTTGAAAAAATTATATATTTAAAATTTATGTGGAACAATGATAAGAAGTTATTGGCAATTTATGTTAAGAGGAATTACTTGACAATAATAGGAAAAAAAATAAAATACACATACATGTATTTTCACAACTTTTCATTTGCAACCCATTAGACCATCTCCAATGGTTTATCAAATAGATTATCAAATTCATGATTTTTCAATTTTTTTTATCAAATTGAGGACGGATGTGTCTTTCATCAAATCACTGTTTATTATCGTTGGACTTTCATCACCGGATGTCTCCCAAATAACCACCTCAAGGCAAAAATTTATGAAAAATTTACACTGGCCAGTCGACTAACTGGATATCTGCCCAGTCATCCGATCAGTCGACCAATGGTTTGATGACGCTCCGTTGGAGTGCTTGATATCAAAAAAACCTTTTTACTCAAATTTGGTAGGAAAAAAAAACAAGATGAACCGTTAGAGATGCACCTCCATGAACCATTAGAACCGCACCTCCATGTGTTCGTAATTTTTATTTTCTCTACTCCACTATTAATTGTTAATTAATTCCCTCTTTATTTTACCATATTTAAAAGGAAAATTTAAGGGTGGTTTGGAGTTTACTTATTTAATGATTTTTTAAATTTTTATTAAAAATGTACAAAAAAAAATAATATAACAATTTATAATAAATAAGTATACTTATTTATTGCATTGCCGAATGTAGACTTAGGACTTGAAACCCCTTTAGTTTGTGATATGGACTTGAGGGTGTTATTCCCGTGGCTTCATTTCGATTCGATTCGATAATTATAATATATTTTTATCTATTTTATCATGTGAATTTAAAAAAAAAAATTATAAATCAGTAAAAAAATTATAAATATTAATAGTTAAAATTTTAATTTTTTTTATGAATTTATATATTTTTTCTCTTCTATTATTAGGATGTAATTTTTTCTTTAAAAATAGATCATCTATTTTTTTTTTAGTAACAATGGTAATAAATTATGACTATAAAATTAATTTTTTTATATATAAATAATATGTACAAATATTCAAATAAAAAAATTATTTAAATTATTAAAATGAGACATGTCCAAATCACCGAGTTGAGAGAAATTAGGTGCTACATGATCAATGATACCAATAATCAGTACTATTAGTGATGCTAAAATTTTACTCGATTGGCCCGTGGCTTGTGCTTTTAAGAAACTTGCAGGAAGTTTCGTCAGCTAAACAATACTACGAAAAAGGGTGGAAGATAACCCGTGAAGGACAAGTAAAACTTGCAGAACTATGCCTAAAAAATATATTGAAAAAAAAAATACTTGTCAGAGATATTTTTAAAAATCAATTATGAAAACATAAAAAAATTATGACTTTATAATGTTTATCATTAATTTAAAAGAACTTTGATTGGGACCTCAAATCCTCTTCTCCCGAATGCCCCTAATCGACGAAACGACGTCGTTTCGTGTTTTTTTTTTTTCTTTTCATTTCAGAAGAAGAGAAAAGAGAGGAGGAAGAGAAAGAAGAAAGAGAAGGGGAGGGAGAGGGAGGGGAGGGGAGGGAGGGGGCCAACAAACTAGGGCTGGAGGCGGAGGCGGGGCGGAGGCGAGGCGACGCTGCTGCGAGGCGACACCAGACGACAAGCTTCGAGCTGGCGACGAGCTTCTTCCCCTCTCTTCTCTTCCTCCTCTTCCCCGATCTCTCTCTCTCTCTCTTTCTCCCTCTCTCTCTCTCTCTCTCTCTCTCTCTCTCGGGGCATTCGGGGCGGGGGGATTCGGGGAGAAAATCTTTTTCCAATTTAAAAATAATTTTTCAAACATTGTTTGATTTTCCCAAACATATATATATATATATATATATATGTTGGTTGTATAATTTGTATAAACGAATCACAATTCAGCACGTGGTATGAAAAGGGCAATTTGAAGAGTTAATACAAGTTGCCAACCATAATCAGATACGTGTCAACCTATATTGATAATAATGGGTCTGCGTAACACTGGATTGATCGAGGGATATAAGGTGATGTGGTCTAACGGTTACTCACAAGGTTCAAATTCAAAATCAGAAGAGAAGTTTAACTGCAAATATAGCGTAGTGGGACTGATTGTGAGAGAGCATGTTCGGCAATTATAGAGGGACATTTCGACAGTTAAAAATCCACTTCGATGGTTATCATTGAGAAGTATAAATAGCAGAGAAGACCTCAGAAAGAAGGATCTAGACTCAAATCAAAAAATCAGTTTTATTTACTTTATTTTCCCTTCCAGTTTTTATAGTTCTTTACATTTTTTTACTTCAAATTCATGTACTGCACTTCATTCATAGGAGTAGTTTCAAATAACTTGTTACTGTAAACCTCTACGAGACTAAGTCAGATCATTGTAAGTTTTGCATTTTCCTTAATGAAATTCTAAAATTATTCTTTACTTAGTTATTATTTACTAAATTTTCCTAAACAAGCCACCAATAAAAGTCCTCTTCATTGAGGCTGAAAGAACTAAAACACAATTATCTAATAATTGGTTGGCAATTAATCTTCTGTAAAGACTAATTGATCATTGCTGGCACGCTTAAAATTACAATACTAACCTTTGAAAGCCAAAAAAACCAATATATATTTTTGTCAAGCCTAGCGGGACTAATTGAAATGGCTAGACGTAGGAGACAAGGAAAAAATGAGCGCTTGGAAGAAGGTGTGGAAAGAGAGCTAGAGGTACCTGATCTAGAGGATAATGTGATAACATATCCTATGGAAGTACCTATCTCATCAGAACCTATGGTCTAACAAACTAGTAATTCAGAACATACACCACATGTTCAAAATATTGGACGAGGCCATGGAATTGGACCATCCACTATTCCATCTACTCAGCCAATGAATCCATAGGAAGGCCTAATAGATGCCATGGGACAGCAATTAATGAACACAATGGAAAGATGTGGCAATATCCTTTATGGATCAGATGAATGCCCATCAACCAACTAACACAAGGCATATGGAGGAAAATTCAAATGTTCCTCAGTAAAGATTAGCTAGAGATAAACATCCTATGCAAAGTAATGAACATACTAATGGTCAAACTAGTAATCAAAATTATGAAAAACCATCACCGATACCTCAGTCTTGGTATGAGCCTCTTTTGAGGCCTATGGTAAATCAAAATGCTTCATTACCTAATAGCGAAGCCATACAAATTGGTGGATCTGGGCTAACACAAGAAAATGGCATGAGAATGTTTCCAAATCCCATGTTTGAAGCCATACCTGGCACAAGGGGGTTCACTAATCCTTTGTTTGAATTCACAACCAGGGGGTTGGAAGGGTTTTCTGCGGCTGGAAGAAAAACAACACATGTTCCTCCTACTACAGCACCTTTCGCGGGTCCTTTCGCAGGACATGCTCAGAGAGGTCAACCATACCCTCAACAGCAGCCAGTACCACAGGGACAACCAGTCCCAAATATACCTCCCTATGGACCAAGAGGACCTCAGGCACAAAGTTTTCCACCAAATCCAGTGTTTGTTCCTCCAATGGTAGTCCAACAAGCACAAAATATGGTTCCTAGAGACCAAATTGCTGATATTGTCAAAGAAATGTGTGGACCTATGGCTCGGGGGGTTCAAACTGCTGTGTATAGGAAGCCATACCTAGAATAGGTGGATAGGGTGCATGAATACCTAAGAGGGTTTAGAATACCAGACTTTGCTCTTTTTTATGGAAATAGAAACCAGTCAATAGTAGAACACATTGCTAGGTTCGCTGCCTAATATGGTGAATTTACCAATAATGATTACATGAAGTTAAGAATTTTTCCAAATTCTCTAATTGGGGCAGCTTTTGTATGGTATATTAACCTTATACCTAGCTTTATCCAAACTTGGCAGCAAATGGAGGAAGCATTTCATGCCCAATTCTTCTAAACGGAGCCAGAAGTTTTCATGGCAGACTTGGCAAGGTTGAGCCAAAGGCCTGATGAGAAGGTTGTTCAATTTATTATCAGATTCAAAAGAGCACAAAATAAGTGTAAGGTCATCCTACTAGAGCCTGAATTTGTGAGATTGCCTCAAAATGGTTTAGAGTTTAGGCTTCGAAAGAAGTTTGACTCAACTGAGTTTCGAGACTTAGTGGAATTAACCTATGAGGTGTTTAGATATGAATCATTACTTGAGAAAAAACAAGATCGAAGTAATGCATCATATAAGACTTATTATAAAGATCCTAATTATGAGATTGATGCAGCAGAGATCGTAGGAAAAGAGCTTGTGATCTGTGAGGCATTAATTTATAAAGACATTACAATAGACCAGCAGTTTAAAAAGACCTTCATAGGAAATATTCTTTCGATTTAACAAAGGTAGATTACATTTTTGATCATTTGCTTGCAACAAATTTTCTAAAGTTACCAAAAAGAGTTAAAATTCCTTCTCCAGAAGAACTTAAAGAGAAAATGTATTGTAAATGGCACAATTCTTAGTCTCACTCAACTAAAAATTGTATTGTTTTTTGAGACAGGATCCAAGAACAGATTTGAAAGGGGAGTTTAAAATTTCCAGTTAAAGCAGAAAAAGCTATGGGGATTGACACTAATCCATTCCCAGAGATTGGAGAAGTTACAGCCAATGTTGTTGTGCTAGACTTCTAGAACTCGTCCTTGAAGGAATTGGAAGAGGTTAATGTGCAAATGCATGTTGCCAGGTAGACTACTGACAAGAAAGATACCAGAGGTTCACCAGCGAATGGGTAGGGCTTTGTAGACCAAAGGGAGAACTCTAGTGAGGAGGCACTGGATGATGACTCTTTAGAGGCAGCTGTCATGCAAAGGATGTATCCCAGATGCAGGTTAAGTTACAAGTGGTTAAAAGGGCTCCCAATTGATAGAAAGCAGTATTACAAGGATGTACAAAGACGTCCTAAACCAACCACATCAAAAGGCCATACCCAACTGGTCCCAGACAGCAGCCATTCTTCACTGGACCAACAGCCACTGAGTGCCTTCCAAGGGCAAGAGACCTCTACATTAGTTCAGACCAGCCAACTACTACAAGATGAAGGGCAATCATCCTGAGAGGAGGCCTGAAGTGGGCTCAAGTTATGAAATCGGAGTAAGAGATTGGATTCCTAGATCAGCCTCAAACAAGATGGAAGGTAACCACCCTGACAGAAGGCCTGAATTACGCCCAAGATAGGGGATCAGGGCCAAGCAGTGGCCCCCACAGGCAGCTTCGAGGCTGACTTTGAAGGCAGAAAGAGCTAATTCAACATTGAGCTAGTGAGTTCATGGGTACTTGGGGTTCCAGATTGATTTGTCAAGCAGAACAAGCCTAAGGAAATGCTTGCCTAAAGAAGTTTTGTTGGGGACCAGGATAGAATGGTTAAACCTCCCTTGGTGGCTCCAAATAATTAGGTGTTACCGATGCACCCAAAAACAAATAAACCAATTATGGTTCTAGTAATTTCTAGGTCCCAAAGGAGGAAGATCCAGCGAAGGTACACTCAATACCAAAAGGATCTGAAGGAAAGTAGGGAGAGTTCTTCATTAGCCCAGCCAAAAGGTCAGACAGAGGAAAGACAAAATCCAAAATTGGATCATAGTCCAAAATCGACTACTCAGAGCAGAAGAAGTTTCAGTAAAGAGCAGTTGTCTAAAGTTCACTCTGAACTAAAAGCCAAGGAAAGATCTAGCTTATGTAATAACCCCGACATCCGATTAATGCTAAATCATGATTAATTATGCCTAACAGCAATTTAGAAGGAATCTGAAATTAATTTGTATTTGAATTGCGTTAATTATGTGTTTCTATCTGTTTGCGTTATAATGATCTGTTCATGTCTTTGACTTTAAACTGCGAATTGGAAGCCTTATCGGCGTTCGAATCAGAAATTGACTTGATTTATGTGCTAGCTAGGATTTATAGAATTTTATGATAGGTTCAATTAAAATTCGCTTCGGAACGATTAAATTAGATTAAATCATGTTAATTTACACTTGTTTGAGTTATTACACAAATGCCACTTAGTGGCTTGTTTGAAGACCAACTTCATTACACTTAGAAACATCTCTCCTTAGCCATTTTTCTTGTCAAAATCGTGGGTTAGAGGGAGAGTGAGAGAAACTTGACTTCATCAAGAGTTTTGGCTTGGAACTTAGGAGAATTGAGGAGGCTTGGCAAATTTGAGCTCCTAGACTTGGAATTCAAGACTTAAGGTAGGAGATTTCCCTTTCAATTGTGAATTTAAGATTAATTCATGCATGGTTCATGAGACATTAGTAATCTAAGTCTAAAATGGGGTTAAGATGTTGAATTGAGGATTAACTCATGCATGCATGCATAAATTTCCATGCTTTGGGTTTGAATTCTAAGATTTCTTCCATGCATGTGTTAATTTCACTCTCATTGTGGTCATGCATCTTATTGTCCATCAAATTGTCTAGTTTGATCATGTTTTGGAGGGTTTTGTTTCAAGGAGATTCTTGCATGATACATTTAAGTTTTGTTCTTGAAATTTTATTGGTAATTGTGTTCAATTGACTCACCCTTGGGCTTTGATTTTACAAATTGATCTTTGAAACACCTTATACTATGAGTTTACAAGAGTTTTCCAGAAAATTAGCCCAAAAGGATCGAATTTGATGCTTTGAAGTTGAGTTTTGAGCTTGAGGTTCAAATCTAGAAATTCTAGATTTTGGACTCACGCTCGAGCGGGGAACTCCACGCTCGAGCGTACACACTGAGTTCATGAAGTTCGCTCGAGCCGGGGGGAGGGGAAGTGACGCTCTGTGACAACCTTCACTACTGTTTACTGATAAGACCACTACTTACTGCTAAAATGTGATTGAACTGGATAAGTAAATGATTAGACTGAAATTCTGAATTAATTGCATGAATATATTGTGTTAATTGCATTTCTATCTGTTGACTGTTAAATGCATCTGTTCATGTATCATGCTTTAAACTGCAAATTGAAGGCCTTATCGGCGGCCGAAGCTGAAATTGATTGATGTTTTGTGCTAATTAAGATTTATATGATTTTATGGTATATTTAACTGAAATGTGATTCGGTATGATTAAATTAGATTAAATATTGATAAATTACAAGAGTTGGCCTTATTTACCAATTTGCCACATTAGTGGCCCACTACATAGGACATATTGGGATTTGTTTTATCTCATTTTGTATATTCCATCAGCCACTCCTTGAGCCTTAGCCGACTAGGGAGTGAGAGACTTAGAAGAATTGATTTCATCTTATATTTGCTTGGAGACTTGAAGAATTTGGAAGAGAATTGTATATTTGAGCATGTATACCTTGAATTCAAGACCTAAGGTAGAGAATTCAACCCCTCTTTGATGTATTTGTGTATAGTCTTGCATGATCCATGAGAAATTAGAGATTCTAGCTAAGAGTTGGTTCAAAATGTTGAATTGTGGAATATATCATGCATGCATGTCTATATTGTTGAGTTTTGAGTTGTTGAACAAGTAATTGAAGCTTTGGAGTTGTTTTAATCCATGCATGTAAAGTTCTTGCTTTGTTCTTGAGTTTTGAGCTAAAGTTTGTATTTAATTAACTTACCTTTGGGCTTTGATTTCTCAAATTGAGCTTTGAATCATATTATACTATGAGTTTACAAGTGTTTTCCAGAAAATTAGCCCAAGAGGATCGAATTTGAGGCATTTAAACTTGGTTTTGAGCTTGAGGTTCGAATCTGGAATTTCCAGAATTTGGACTCACGCTCGAGCGGGGAACTTGGAGCTCGAGCGTGGAATACGTGCTCCCAACACTTTGCATTGTTTTACAGTCCGCTCGAGCAGGGAAATGCACGCTCGAGCGGGGACCTGAGTCACACGCTCGAGCGGGTGTCGAGCGCCCATCGAGCGTGATTTTCACACATCCAGTACTTTTGCCATGTTTTACAGTCCGCTTGAGCGTGGGAAGTGACGCTCGAGCGGGGAATCTTTGTCTGCATGTCCGCTCGAGCGTAGAAAGCCACGCTCGAGCATGACCCCTGTTTTCTGAAAATTTTGTAAAGTGTTTAAAAGTGCATCCTTGCATCCTCATTCCATCCTAGACATTCTTAGGCCTAGTTTAAGGCATCTTAATGAGGATATTGATGTAGAACCACACCGAGTCAAATTAGGGATTAAGCTATTATTTTTCCCAACTGTGTAGCTTAGTGTGTGTTCACTCTGTAACTGTGTAGGGTTGGCATCCAGAGACGCTCTAGCTTATCTGTAGCCCAGAACTCTGTGAGTAACAATGTCGTAAAGATATGTTCAATAATGATTATCTTCTGAACAATTGAACTGTACTGTTTTCTGAAATGATACTGTTACTGATTGGATGATGTCCTAATTGTGAACTGTATTGTGGCATTCTTAGCAACCTACTGTTACTGTACTGTACTGCTATTGTCACAGAGATCTCTGTCGTTTCCCATGTTGGAACCACTACTGTTTACTGATATGATGGCCATCAACTGACTATTCGGTCTGCTAAGACCTACTGTACTGCTTTGCTATTGGATGTACCACTTATGACTGCTATGATCGAATAACTGTTATACTGATAGATGACTGTTTACAACACTGAAAGGACATTCATTCTTAACATCTTTACGCATATGTTATTCACTGGGCTTTAACTCACTGCTCATATATATATGTAGGTGTACAGGCACCGGATCGTTGCTAGGAGCGTTGGGATAAACTCTAGTTTTGACAAGCCAACCACTGTGCCTCACTGAGAGGTTCCAAGTCCTTGAAGCTAGGGCTTTTGGGGTGTTTTAGATTTCCCTTTTGTGTACCTGGTTTTGTAATATTGTATAGACTGAATGATGTTTTACTATACTGTTCTAATAGGGATTAGGTCCCTGTCCTGGATGACTGTATATGGATGTATATGTACTGTTTATGTATATATGTATGAAAAGTCTTTTTGCATACAGACTGTCACAGCTCATTGGACATCTTTTAATTACTGTTTTGGCTTCCGCCAGCCCCTGTACTCTGTATTACTGTTTCACTGTTAAGCAAGCCTTCGGTAATCTCGGATTACTGGCCGGTTACGATACTAAACCCATAGGGGCGGGTTTGGGTCATGACAAAGTGGTATCAGAGCGATATTCAACCACGAGTTATACCGCACACACGTGTCCAAATGAGCTATAGGATGTCCTAGAAAAGTAATAGGGCATTACATGAGCATGAAAAGTGTGTGTGGCCATGACATGATTATACGTGCTAATGTGTTAATGTGCTTAAAGTATGTAACTTCCTATGTTTATTATTACTATGTTGCATATAGTAAAATGGATAATGCAAGAACTACTGATGAAACTGAATCATCCGAAGCCAGAATGGCAAGACTGGAAAGAACTGTTGAACTATTGACTGAAGCCTTAAGACGACAACAACAACAACAGAACCAACAGTCCTGTAGACACCCCATTTTTGACCGACCTTAAGACTCAGACGTCACCGATTGAGTGCTTGGTGATGTCGCATATTGTGCTCGTTCTGAGGTTGTGGAGTCTCGGCTGCGAGCCTTGCCTTCGGACTTCCGGACTCTTTTATATCTTGCCTCGGTTTGCGAACCAGGTCCCGTTTTCGCCGTTTTCTCTTCCCGAAGGGAGGGAGAGGTCTCGTAGATCATCTCTCAGTGGCCATAGGCTACGTTTCGTGGTCGTAGGCCATTTTTCCCGTTTGGAGCCCGGTTTTCGATTTTTTGGAGCCGTCGGCCGTGTGCCTCGGTTCGGGACCGCTTAACCACCTCCGTTTGCTCCGGTTTTTGGCATACACCTTATTTCCTCCCTTTTGAGGGACACTGTGGTCCAAGAGACCAACTTCGAGGTCGAACACCACCTCCGGTGCTTAATAGTCAGTTTTCGGGGCCCCGGGCCGCGCGTTTCGGCCCCCGAACCTTCGTTTTGCATCCGTTTTGTTTCATTTTTGGTGGAGACCTCATTTTCATTGTTAGGAAACTTGTAGAAGGGTTGGAGGCCAGCAATTGTTCCGAAAAGCCAGTTTTATTCCTTCATCGCTCTCCGTCGCCCGTTTTCCTCGCTAGAAAGCTGGTGTTGACCATTCCCGGGCCACTTTCTTGGGCCCTCAACCACATATTTGTGTTGTACACACCTGGAAGGCCACCAATATGTCATGGCCGGCCAGCAATTGTTCCTGACCCTTTTGAACCCCTCTGAAAAGTTGATTTTTCTCTCTCTTGGGTCACATTTCCTGATTTTTCTCCACATGGCTGTGTTGTACACACATGGGAGGCCACCTTTCTGGGGTGGCCGGCCAACAATTGTGATTGACCCTTTTGAACCTGCCCGGCCGGCCAGGGGAGGTGGCCGGCCGGCCACTTGGACCTTCTGAACCTGGCCGGCCATAACCCTCTCACCTGGTTCCTTACAGCTGCACCATCTGTTTCCCCCCAGATCCTGTATCCGAGGGGGGATCTTTTAGGGGGGAAATTTGAATTTGATTTTCCCCCCCTTTTCCTCCACTCCTCCCTCTATAAAGCCAGACCTCCAGCTGCATTTCAAAGGGTTACAAAATCAGCCAAGGCTTCCCCCTCCCTTCTCCCTCCATTTTCACTATTCAAAGCTCCAAAACCCTAAGATTCTTCATCATTTACACATCAACCCATAGCACAACACCTCCACACTCCATTCCAGCCCCTTGAAGCTGATTTCCAGAGGTTGAAAACTCAGAAGTTTGGTCCAAAAGCTGCTGGTTCATTGCTCTTCAAGGGTAAGCACACATTTCCCCTAAACTTGCATTTTTTTTTGCTTCATTTATAAGCCATACTTGCAAGCATTTTTTGGGCTCTGACCTGAACTAGAAATAGTCTTATTTTGAGCTTATCTTCATGTTTGATCAAGGGTTTTTCTCTGTTTGAGGTCTCCTACTACCTCTTGTCTCTCTATCTCTTTTAGGCCTATTTTTGCATGATATTTTAGCCTTATTTTTGAGCATTTTGGGCTTGAGCCAAACTGTAAAATGTCTTTTTTGAGCCCTCTTCAACTTTGTTGAAGGGCTCCTCTGTTTGAGGTCAGCTGCTACCACTTGCCTCTTTATCCCTCTTTTAGGCTTTTTCTTGCATGTGATTAGCCTCACTTGTGTTCATTTTCGAGCTTGATGTAAACTGTAAAGTGCCTTTTTTGAGCCCCTCTTCAACTTTGTTGAAGGGCTCTTTGCCATTTGGGGCCAGCTGCTGTCCCTTGTCTCTATTCTCTCTTTTAGGGCCATTTTTGCATGATAGATTAGCCCTATTTTGTTCATTTTTGAGACTTGTTATAAACTGGAAAAAGTCTTGTTTTTGGCATAATCTTCATGTTTGATTAAGGGTATTTTCTTATTTGAGGTCACATGTTTCCTTGTATGCTTGATTCCCTCTTATTTTGAGCCTTACACCCTAGCCCTTGTTTGACCTTCTAACCACTGGAATCCAGTGGATTTCCAGTGGCTTTGTTGCTATTTTGAGCCTCCAAATCAGAGGGGGGTGACCCCCTCTCACCTTGACTTGTTTGGTGGTCATTTTGGCCTTCCAAAGGGACCCCTCTTTGCATGCTTCTTAGCCACTTTTCAGGCATAATTTGTTGAGTTTTGGGACTACCATATTTGATTTCCAGAGTTTTTTGGTTATGCTTCATGTCTATCTTGCATGTGCTTAATAACCTCTTGTATGCCCTTCCAAAGGAGCCCCTCATTTGTGCATGTGTTGGCTGCCTTTCCATGTGTATTTGGGCATATTTTGGCATGTTTAGTTCACTGATTTTTGCTGGTTTGATGAGTTCTCACTTGCTTCATATACATGCCATGTAAACCATGTTTGCTAGTCAAAATTGCATGCTACTTTAGCCCATCTTGCTAGCACCTTTTGGCCATGCTTTGAACTAAGAATGTTCATGTTTTGGGACTGCCTTGGTTCTGTCTTCATGCTTCATGATCAAATAATGCATGTTTTGTATAGCTATAGGTCAATGCACGTGCCTAGTTTTGTGTTTCGAGACCATTCCATGCATCGGGTGCCATGTTTCCTTGTTTCGGGGTCATTTTGTATCACATTTCAGTGCTAGAACTTGCATGTTTGAATGCCATATGTCATGCCTTGCCATGCCTTGTTAGAGTGGCATTTGTGCCTTAGGATCGGTCCTCGGTTTGCGTGCATGTGTGCACGCATCTCGAGTGTCTCATTTTCATCTAATGGCCACTGATGTGTGTGTGGCTGAGGTCCACTCATGTTGGTGTAAGTCCATCATGCATTGCGTATGCCATTTCATTTCATAGCATTGCGTATGCTAGGTTGCATGTTAGAACATTGTGTATGTCGTGTTACATCGAGCATTGTGTATGCCATTTCATAGCATTGTGTATGCTAGGTTGTATATTGGTTGCATTCATGCATGTCATGCATACTGCATTGTGTTTGGGATAGGAGTTAGCTCGAGCACGGGAAACGAGGGACGTTTCGTACTCCGAGTGACGGAACGTGTCTCAATTCCCGGTCACCGACACTCCGGATTAACCATGATGGAGTCTCGGTCTTGTTGTGTTCATATGTGCATTCATTTCATATTGAGTCGTGCAATTCGACTCCTCGGCTATCATGCATCAAGATGCGTGATTGGTGGCACGAGGATCGAGGCGTGCATACATATGCGAAAATACTTTGCCATGCCCCTTTCTTGCTCTCTGTTGCAGCAAATCAGAAACCGGTAATCTTTTGGGGCTTCGCGCAATATTCCGGGCTTAATTGTAAATAGAGGCTGATTGGGGCGTCGCAATGAATTTCCGCGCCAAGCAACCCGAACATGCATCATTCATCATCCGGAGCAGAGTCGAGGCAGTCTAGCTTGCATGCAAATTTATTGCTTTCCTAGATTAATTTGTTAATTAATTAGGATTTTGTATTTATTCGGACTGTAATTATTCATTTGGGACTGTATATTATTTATTCGGACCCTCTGTGCGAGGGCAATGTTGTAATAAGTGTGCGTGCGTGTGATGTATGTCTTCCAAGCCCACGTCTTTCTCCCTTTTATTTACCAGCTTATAATGGTTAGAATAGGGCATGTTTCAATTAGCATACAGTATGATAGCATGTTTGCATTCATTCATCTGTTTTGCATGCACCGGGCTCGGCACATCATACTAACGGCGTTTGTATTTCAATTCCGAGTTGAATACATGATAGCTGTAGCATTCCATATGCCATGTTTAGAATAGCCGAGCCTGCTATAGTTGCATTTTTTTGCATGTGTTGCATTAGGCATTTCTGTATAGTTAGGATCATGCATGATTTCTAATTAGCTTCTTTTTTGGCTTGGAGTACTCGGTAAGTTTTTATGCTTTGGCATCCTTGCATGCGTGTGAGTGACTGCCATGATAGCATGCTCACCATGAGGCTATTTGCTTATGTGATATAACTGCCTGAATGCCTGTGGGTGAAGGTTGGGTTATTTAGATTGGAACAATGCATTGACTGTGAGTTTTAAGCCCACTAGATAGTGGCAAAATCATGTTTTCTAAGCCCACCCGAGGGTGGCAAAATCTGCATTTTAAGCCTACTTGCGAGTAGCAAACCATCTTTCAAAAACAAACATGAAATGTTTTGTTCCAATTCAGGCGACCCGGTCTATACTTGTATGTTGTGCGCATCACATAGTAAACCTAGGCTAATAACTGGAATAAGAACACATAATGTTTTCAAAACTTGATATCATGGTTAGTAGAGGCCGATCTTTGATCAGGTGAGCGGGGGTGCTCACGAAGTGACCTTCCCCAATCGTACCCAAGTTCCCGAGCCGAGGCAACTTTGGTGATGACGGATACGTGGCCTTAGGCAACGAGTCAGGGTTTCCTAAATTTCCCAAAAATAAAATATTTAGGTGGCGACTCTGTATCTGGCAAAGCAGTCCATGTTTGGCACTTCTTTCAAAAATCTGTTTTCTCAAAACGATTTGCCGGATTTGGACTCTTTGGTTCAGATTAAGAACCGTGACATTTGAGTCCTGAACTGTAGTGAGCCCAAAATGAACGGAACGGGGGACTCATCCCTCCCGGGGCGTTCGGGGACGTCTACAATTTCTGGCGACTCTGCTGGGGAATTAGAGAACTTGACTCGAACTCATGATATCTTGTTTTGATTACACTTGTGTGTTTCTTTGCATTGCATGTGCATTGGTGCGCCTAGGACACCGTGTTTGCCATCTGCTATTCCTGAGCAGTTTGCCAGAGGCTGCGTGCCATAAGGCTTACCGATTACGGGCTCTGCCAGTATGGGAACACAAACCCCGGTTTTACCGGGGCACCCTTTTGACCATTCGACCTAGTGCATATTCGGAATCCATAGTGACCATTCCAAGCTAGGACAGGTTGCTTACCCGATTATAGGTTGTTTGAAACCGCTGCGTGCGTAGTGAAACCCTAGCTCCTGACAAAATAGGACAGGGAAACCCTACCCCAACATAGGGGTGTTTTGGCTCTCACTTGCTTGCTGTGTGCTTTTAGAGTGCGTCTCTACAGGAATGCATGTATCAGTTTGCAAGTTTGGGCATCAGGCCTGCGGGCACCAGTTCAGTATTTTGGGATTCAGTTTTACCTAAGGGTATCAGTTTACCGGCAGAATTTTGGGCAGAATTCAGTAGAGAGCACACTCATTCAACCATGCTCGTATCTGTTCAGGTGAAATCAGGCTGAGATGCTGGCTGTTTTCTCTTTTGCTAGGTAGTCTTGGAACCATAGCTTCAGAAGGCTCCAATATCCCCCGAGGTTCATCGAACTTGTGCTGATAGACTTTGTCAGGTCAGAGATTCAGTTCAAAGGCAATCAGTGTTCCTTGTCAGAGGCAGGGTAAAAGGGACAGGCAGGCACAGATCACCAGTTCAGCAGTTCCCAGATCAGTGGCCCTTATCCACCCCACCAGTGAACAGTCAGGCTGAGGCCTCAGTTTTTATCACAGAGGTAGATATACCGGTCAGTCAAATGGATCAGCAGAATACATCAGGGATGGAGGCAATGATGCGCCAGCTTCAAGAGAATATGAAACTCATGCAGCAAGACGCTGTCCGCCAAGCGGAATTTTCCAAGCAGCAGGCTGCAATCATGGCCCAGTAGGCCGAGCTCATTACTAGGTTGCAAAATGGAGCATCTGCTTCGCATCAAGCTCCTCCCCCACCAGGAGTTCCAATTCCCGGGGAGACTGCGAACGTTCAGAATACCCAGGAAGGTACGGACATTCCTACAGGGGCAGCTCCGCCCCCGATCTTACCCCAGCTGTCCAAAACACCTACCAATCTACCGGACTCACCCTTCGAGTCCGAGGTCGACCCTACAACGTTGAAATTGAGCAAGCTTGAGAAGTTGTTCAAGAAATCCCAGGGGGTAAAATCCATCCCGGACATTGAGGACGGGTACGTCGACGCAGCTGTGATACTGCCGGACAGGTTCAAGATGCCTCACATCGACCGTTTTGACGGGTCAGGAGATCCCATGGTCCACCTGAGTTTGTTTTCAGATGTTCTGCGCCCGATGGGCTTGACAAGATTACAGAAGCTCTCCCTTTTTGGTAGGACCCTGTAGGGTATCGCGGCCATCTGGTACGCCAAATTGGAGGATTCAGTGAAACGAAGCTGGGAGGAGATGGCCGAGGCCTTCGTCGCACAATATTCATACAATACCCAGATCGAGATCACAACCCGTGATCTTGAGACGACCAGGCAAGAGCCGAAAGAGGGCTTCTCTGACTTTGTGGCCCGCTGGAGGGCCAAGGCCTCAATGATGACCATTAGGCCAACGGATAAGGATCAAATACAGATGGTTGTACGCAACCTCCAGCCCAAACTAATGCAGAAACTGATCGTGCTCCTTTTTCCTACCTTTTCAGATTTGCATGAGATGGGAGTACAGATCGAGGATGCCATGAAGCAGGGCCTTATTGACCAGGAGAAGGAGCAGCCTAGGCGGGCGTTTTCCCGCGGTTCAAATGCGACCACCAGTGGTGATGCAGCTGCAAGATCTTCTGAAGTGGGCATGGTCACCACCACCGCATCAAAAAAGGCTACTCCATTTACCGGTGCGTCCGGAAGTAGCTCACAGCAAACCAAATATCCACCTCAAGTTAAGAGGGTTTTTACCCCACTTTGTATGCCTTTGTCAAAGGCTCTAGAGGTCTTAATCCGGAAAGGACATCTGAAACCATTGGAACAATGGCCTTTACTTGATCCTCTCCCTCCAAAGCACGACCAGACTAAGTACTGTGCCTACCATCAACAAACCGGTCATGAGACCGATAACTGCTTTCGTCTGCGCCATGATGTACAAGATTTGTTTGACAACAAGGTCATTGCCGCACCAGTCTAGCAAAGTCTATCATCACCAGATCAGTGAACTTGTGGGGGATAATGTGATGTGATCGGGGGATGAACCACCTGCGGGCGGCGCTCGATTAACTCCAGACGTGGGAATGGCACGCACTGTTCTAAGCAATATGCAAATACCAATTTTTGTGCTTTCTGACTTGGGTATTGAGTCAGTCTTGATTGTTTTGTATAGAGTCAGTCTTCTCTTATTGAGTCAGTCGGGTCTGTCTTGTTGTATCGAGTCAGTCCTGTTTTGTTAGAGTCGGGTGATTCTGGGGGTGTTACCTCGGACATCGTTTGCTTGTTTTGTGTTTGTCTTTTCGTTTTCTTTTGAGTCTGTTTCTGCCTTGGAGCCAGTAATGCCAACAGATTTGAATGAACAGCAGTGATTTTCACATTCTCGCGTTTGCTTCTGCCTTGTGCCAGTTATGTCGGAAGTTCTGAATGAGATGACAGTATTTGACTAAGAACTCTGTCTTTTTCTGTGCCCTGAAGTCATTGTAATGACCTGAGTTTTTCAAAACTTTTTGAACACTGCATTGAAAACAAAGATGAAGGAATTCCTCGGGATTTGCAAAAACTTGGTCAAATGAGAGAAAGAGAGGCATGCTAAGCCCTTAATGAATGAGATCATGCTTGTTAGTGTGAGTACTGGGAAGGATCCTGGCTTGATCCAGATTGGTTCTGCACTGTCTTCAGCGCGAGCGACTGGTCGTTTTCTTAAAAGATTTCAAAAAATGTTTTGCGCGGTCCTGCGAAGACCTGTGTAGAATCGTTCTTGAGTTTGTGCAGCTTAGGATGGCTCTCAGCCTTGAGACTCGACCCCTCTGCTTTCAAAACCTTGAACTTGGATTCAGAGTGTTCAACGGTCAACTACAATGTGAAGCCTGTGTGGCCAGATTCAAAGCAGCCCTCGAACAAGAGGCAAGAAAGTCAGATCAAGAAGACCAGATGTCATCAAAAGAAGCTTGCAAAGCTAGATCAGAAGCACCCCTAGAACTAGGGGCAAATAATTTCAAATGTGCTCGAAGAGCCGAAGATGGATCATTCCACAAATCAAAGAAGGTCGGCAAGAATGCCAAATCCCAGAGGGAGGAAGAAGAAAGTATTGCTGAAGAAAAACTGAGTTCCGATCCACAACACCAGGGGCAAATTCAGCCCCCCCATTGGATGGACTCCTGCATCATCAGCGAACAGCAGCCATTCTCTTGGATTCAGATGACTTCAGGATCTCAAAACCATTTGACATAGACAAAGCTACACTTTTACCCTTGAGAGGCTCGCTGGGCCGAAAACTCGGAACAACCCGTTGAAATTGCACAAGTATGTGGATGTTCTTGATCGGGCCATTATAGCTGAATCAAACATCGAAGCATTGAAACAGACTGAAACACCAATGTCGGAATGGCGCGGTAAGAGACGAGGGTTTAAATTCAAGAAAGGCAGGAACAACCCGTTGAACAAAAAGGAGAATACAAGGTCAACGACTAGTTCTAGTCAGGGGAACCGTTCAATACCGCCCTGTTCTGAACGTGGTAAGAATCATAAGGGGGTTTGTTATAAAATTTCAGGTGCTTGTTACAGGTGTGGCAAGGTGGGCCACATGGTAAAAGATTGCCCTTCTGCTCCCTAGGGCAATAGTAAAGCTGCAGCCAGTGCCGCAGCATCAACTGCTGCACCAAAACCTAACCCTAAAGCCACTGGAAAAGAGCCTATGAGGCAAGGCCGAGTGTTCGCACTCATACCGGGAGATGTACAGAATACCGAGACCGTTGTGTCAGGTATACTCTCAATCTGTGCTCAAAATGCATATATTCTTATTGATTCGGGGTCTACACATTTATATGTATCGCATGCTTTTTCGCAAAAATTGAATAGACCACTAGAACCTATGAACTATCTGTTAGCTGTATCTTCACCTGTTGGAGGATCTATGACTTGTGCTTATATGTACCCTGGATGTGAAATTATTGTTGGGGACGCTCATTTGTATATTGATTTATTGCCATTGAACATTGACCATTTTAATGTAATATTGGGAATGAACTGGTTAACAAAATATCATGCCACCATAGACTGTGTAACAAAACAAGTTGTTTTCCGTCCACCTGAATTACCTGAATTTGTGTTTAACGGAGTTGGAGTAGTACCTCCCCCATATCTGATTTCATCCATGAAAGCTTTTAAACTGATTAGAAAGGGATGTAAGGGGTATCTATGTTCTGTATTGACTGTACCTACTGATGATAAAACTAATGTGAACAGTATTCCTATAGTCAGAGAATTCCCAGATGTTTTTCCAGATGATCTGCCAGGGGATTTGATTGATAGGGACATTGAGTTCACCATTGATGTAATTCCGGGTACATAGCCAGTATCTAAAGCTCCTTGCAGAATGGCACCGACTGAATTGAAAGAGTTGAAAGTTCATCAGGCCCAGTACTTCACCGTGGGGCACACCAGTCTTATTTGTGAAAAAGAAAGACAACTCATTGAGACTCTGCATTGACTACCGCGAACTAAACAAGGTAACAGTGAAAAATAAATACCCATTGCCTCGCATTGACGACTTATTTGACCAGTTACAGGGTGCCCAAGTGTTTTCCAAAATTGACCTTAGATCTGGATGCCACCAGTTGAAAGTCGAGACAGGGGACATTGAAAAGACTGCATTTCGAACGAGGTACGGACATTACGAATTCTTAGTTATGCCTTTCGGAGTTACCAATGCACCTACTGCATTTATGGACCTTATGAACCGAATTTTTAAACCATTCCTCGATGACTTTATTGTTGTATTCATAGATGACATTTTAATTTATTCCAAGAGCACAGAAGAACATGAACATCATTTGAGAACTACCCTACAGACCCTAAGAGAACAGAAATTGTATGCTAAATTGTCTAAATGTGAATTTTGGCTTGATAATGTAATGTTTTTGGGGCATGTAATCAGTAAAGATGGTATTTCAGTTGATCCACAGAAAATTGAAGCAGCAGTGAACTGGCCTAGACCAACAAATGTTACCGAAGTCCGAAGTTTTCTAGGCTTAGCCGGGTATTACAGAAGATTTGTCAAAGACTTCTCCAAAATTGCCCTACCACTGACACAGTTGACTCAGAAGGGGATATCATTTGACTGGACCGAACAGAGGGAATCAGCTTTTCAGGAGTTGAAAACTCGACTAGTGACTGCACCGATTCTCACCTTACCCTCAGGTACGGATGGTTATACTGTATATAGTGATACTTCTTATAAGGGTTTGGGATGTGTTTTAATGCAGAATGGTAGAGTTATTGCATATGCTTCTCGACAACTGAGACCGCATGAAAAGAACTACCCGACCCATGATTTAGAACTTGCTGCAGTAGTATTCGCACTGAAAATTTGGCGTCACTACCTTTATGGGGCAACATGTGAGGTGTATACCGACCACAAGAGTTTGAAATACTTCTTCACGCAGAAAGAACTGAACATGAGGCAGCGGAGATGGTTAGAACTGATAAAAGATTATGACCTGCAAATTCTGTACCATCCAGGAAAAGCTAACACCGTTGCCGATTCACTGAGTCGGAAATCAATTGGAAATTTAGCCTGTTTACTCATCGGGCAGAAAGAATTGCTATGTGACCTTGAAAGATTTGAAATTGAGATCGTTTTGCGTGAACAAGGCGGAACAATAGCCGCTATTTCTGCTCAACCAGCACTGATTGAAGAGATTAAAGAGAAACAGCAACAGGATGACTTCTTGAAGAAGATCATCGAAGAACAGGAATCCAAACCGAGGCTGGATTTCAAATTTGAGAATAATGTGCTGAAATTTCAGGGAAGATTGTGTGTACCGAATGATTCTGAACTGAAAAGAAGAATTATGCAAGAAGGCCACAATTCGAAATTGTCTATCCATCCAGGAAATACGAAAATGTACCAAGATTTGAAACTGAATTTCTGGTGGCCGGGAATGAAGAAAGAAATTGCTGATTTTGTGTCAAAATGTCTTCATTGCCAACAAGTTAAAGTCGAACATCAACGACCCGCAGGTTTACTGCAACCCTTACCGATACCGAAGTGGAAATGGGAACATATTACTATGGATTTCAATGTTGGTTTACCTCACTCCAGTAAAGGTATGGATTCAATTTGGGTTATTGTTGATAGACTGACTAAATCTGCTCATTTCTTACCTGTCAAAACAATTTACAATACGGACAAATTGGCTGTAATCTATATTGATGAGATTGTTAGATTGCATGGAGTGCCTGTGTCCATTGTTTCTGATAGGGACTCGAAGTTTACATCGAGATTTTGGCAAAGCCTACAGACAGCGTTGGGTACGGAACTGAGACTGAGTAGTGCCTTCCATCCTCAGACAAATAGCCAGTCAGAAAGAACCATCCAGACTCTGGAGGATCTACTGAGAATGTGTGTTCTTGATTTCCAAGGAAATTGGGAGAGCCACTTACCTTTAGCTGAGTTTGCCTACAACAACAGCTTTCACTCGAGCATTGGTATGGCGCCTTTTGAGGCTTTGTATGGCATAAAATGTCAATCTCCGATTTGCTTGGCAAAAGTTGGAGATGGGCCTTTGCTTGGGCCCGAAATTGTACGTGAAACTACTGAAAAAGTGAAATTGATCCAACAGAGACTGAAGACTGCACAGAGTCGACAGAAAAGTTATGCGGATGTCCGCAGGTGAGACAGAGAATATGAAGTAGGTGATCATGTTTTTGTCAAAGTGACACCGATGAAAGGCCAGACTCGTTTTGGAGTCAAGGGTAAGCTAGCGCCGAGGTATGTCGGACCGTATGAGATCATTGAGAAAATCAATCCGATGGCGTATCAAGTAGCGTTTCCTCCTGAAATGGAGCACATGCAGAACGTGTTCCACATTTCTATGTTAAGGGATTACCTTCGCGATCTCTTCCATGTGATTGAGCCTACCCATGTAGTGTTAAGTGATGACTACACTTATGAAGAACGGCCTATTCAGATTGTGAACAGATGAATCAAGAAGTTAAGGAATAAAGAGATTCCGTTAGTGAAAGTTGACTGGCAAAACCATGGTGGCGTGTATGCCACTTGGGAAAGGGAAGACGATATGATCAAGAGATATCCTGAATAGTTTCCACTGAGGCCTCGTTTGGCAACTGAACTTTTTAGCCAAAAAGCCAAAAAGTTAAATTAACCAAAAAGCCAACAACCCATATCAAAAAGTCAAAGATTCTCTTTTTTCTCTACTTTTTGCACATCTTTTCGTAAAAAGCCAAAAAGTCATCCCAAACATACTAGTTTTTTTTAGCTCATATTTTAGCCAAATAGCCAAAAAGTAACTAAATTAGCCTGTTCCAAACGAGGCCTGAATCCTGTTTTCTTCCAGAATGAAGGTAATTCGAGTTTGGAGGACCAAACTCTTTATAAGGAGGGGAGACTGTGACAACCCTCACTACTGTTTACTGATAAGACCACTGCTTACTGCTAAACTGTGACTGAACTGGATACGTAAATGATTAGACTGAAATTCTGAATTAATTGCATGAATATATTGTGTTAATTGCATTTCTATCTGTTGACTGTTAAATGCATCTGTTCATGTATCATGCTTTAAACTGCAAATTGAAGGCCTTATCGGCGGCCGAATCTGAAATTGATTGATGTTTTGTGCTAATTAAGATTTATATGATTTTATGGTATATTTAACTGAAATGTGACTCGGTATGATTAAATTAGATTAAATATTGATAAATTACAAGAGTTGGCCTTATTTACCAATTTGCCACATTAGTGGCCCACTACATAGGACATATTGGGATTTGTTTTTATCTCATTTTGTATATTCCATCAGCCACTCCTTGAGCCTTAGCCGACTAGGGAGTGAGAGACTTAGAAGAATTGATTTCATCTTATATTTGCTTGGAGACTTGAAAAATTTGGAAGAGAATTGTATATTTGAGCTTGTATACCTTGAATTCAAGACCTAAGGTAGAGAATTCAACCCCTGTTTGATGTATTTGTGTATAGTCTTGCATGATCCATGAGAAATTAGAGATTCTAGCTAAGAGTTGGTTCAAAATGTTGAATTGTGGAATATATCATGCATGCATGTCTATATTGTTGAGTTTTGAGTTGTTTTTATGGAAATTCTTGCATGCATGTCCATGTTATTGTTATAATGCATGAATCTCTCATGTTCTTGAGGAAATAGACTCTTTTGAACAAGTAATTGAAGCTTTGGAGTTGTTTTAATCCATGCATGTAAAGTTCTTGCTTTGTTCTTGAGTTTTGAGCTAAAGTTTGTATTTAATTAACTTACCTTTGGGCTTTGATTTCTCAAATTGAGCTTTGAATCATGTTATACTATGAGTTTACAAGTGTTTTCCAGAAAATTAGCCCAAGATGATCGAATTTGAGGCATTTAAACTTGGTTTTAAGCTTGAGGTTTGAATCTGGAATTTCCAGAATTTGGACTCACGCTCGAGCGAGGAACTTGGCACTCGAGCGTGGAATACGTGCTTCCAGCACTTTGCATTGTTTTACAGTTTGCTCGATCGGGGAAATGCACGCTCGAGCAGGGACCTGAGTCACACGCTCGAGCGGGTGTCGAGCGCCCATCGAGCGTGATTTTCACACATCCAGTACTTTTGCCATGTTTTGCAGTCCGCTCGAGCGTGGGAAGTGACGCTCGAGCGGGGAACCTTTGTCTGCATGTCCGCTCGAGCGTAGAAAGCCACGCTCGAGCGTGACCCCTGTTTTCTGAAAATTTTGTAAAGTGCATCCTTGCATCCTCATTCCATCCTAGGCATTCTTAAGCCTAGTTTAAGGCATCTTAATAAGGATATTGATGTAGAACCACACTGAGTCAAATTAGGGATTAAGCTATTATTTTTCCCAACTGTGTAGCTTAGTGTGTGTTCACTCTGTAACTGTGTAGGGTTGGCATCTGGAGACGCTCTAGCTTATCTGTAGCCCAGAGCTCTGTGAGTAACAATGTCGTAAAGATATGTTCAATAATGATTATCTTCTGAACAATTGAACTGTACTGTTTTCTGAAATGATACTGTTACTGATTGGATGATGTCCTAATTATGAACTGTATTGTGGCATCCTTAGCAACCTACTATTACTGTATTGTACTATTACTGTCACAGAGATCTCTGTCGGTTCCCATGTTGGAACCACTACTGTTTACCGATATGATGGCCATCAACTGACTGTTCGGTCTACTAAGACCTATTGTACTGCTTTACTATTGAATGTACCACTTATGACTGCTATGATCGAATAACTGTTATACTGATAGATGATTGTTTACAACACTGAAAGGACATTCATTCTTAACCTTTTTACGCATATGTTATTCACTGGGCTTTAGCTCACTGCTCATATATATATATATGTAGGTGTACAGGCACCGGATCGTTGCTAGGAGCGTCGGGATAAACTCCAGTTTTGACAAGCCAACAACTGTGCCTCACTGAGAGGTTCCAAGTCCTTCAAGCTAGGGCTTTTGGGGTGTTTTAGATTTCCCCTTTTTGTACCTGATTTTGTAATATTGTATAGACTGAATGATGTTTTACTGTACTGTTCTAATAGGGATTAGGTCCCTGTCCTGGATGACTGTATATGGATGTATATGTACTGTTTATGTGTATATGGATGAAAAGTCTTTTTGTATACAAACTGTCACAGCTCATTGGACATCTTTTAATTACTGTTTTGGCTTCCGCCAGTCCCTGTACTCTGTATTACTGTTTCACTGTTAAGCAGGCCTTCGGTAATCTCGTATTATTGGCCAGTTACGGTACTAAACCCATAGGGGCGGGTTTGGGTCGTGACACGCTCGAGCGGGAATTTCGTGTATCCAGTACTTTTCATATGTTTACAGTCCGCTCGAGCGGGTATCGAGCGCCCATCGAGCGGGAATTTCATTCATCCAGTACTTTTACTGTAGTTTACAGTCCACTCTAGCGGAGTAATACTCGCTCGAGCGGATCCCTTTTGTCTGCATGTCCGCTCGAGCGGAGAAAGCCACGCTCGAGTGGGACCCCTGTTTCAGCAAAATTTTGGAATGTGTTTCTAAGTGCATCTTTGCATCCTCATTCCATCCTAGGCATTCCTAGCCATGTTTAGGACTCTATGGTGAGGATCTAAGGTTAGAAACACACTAAGAACTAACGACGTAAGTTTTGTGCAATAGAATGTGTGTTTCAAGTGTGTGTCCGTTATTTGTTATGTAGGTCACGTGTCGCGTGTCGTGTGATCAATCTGCTCTGTCTGTCTGTCTCCAAGCCCACTGTGAGTAATAACTTAGTAAAGTTATGTTCAACCGTAGTTATTTTCTGTGTGATAAAATAAGATCTGTTTTCTGAAATAACATGTTCTGTACAATGAATGATTGTCCAATTTCCGTTATGTATTCGTGACATTCTTAGCATCATGTGAAATCTGTTCTCTATACTCGAGTCCGGAGGTTCCTTCATGGAACTGACAAGCTATCTGTGCCCGGCTGGAGGTTCCTAATCGGAACTGACAAGTTCACAAGTTCCCAGTCCGAAGGTTCCTTTACGGAACTGACAAGTTATCCTCACCCGGCCGGAGATTCCTCTGTGGAACTGACAAGTATGGTCTAAGATGCTTTGTAATTAGTCTGTTAGCGCTATCGGATGGACTATGTATGATCGAACATGATTTATGATTTCTGTATATGATCTGGGCAAATTATGAATTTGATATGTAACTAGAATATGGTTTCTAAATCTGTACGGACTCATTCATATAACCCCTTTACTCTGTTATTATTCACTGGGCTTTCGCTCACAGTTTATATTATGTATGTAGGTGAGCTGGCACATGACCAGGGCCAGAGTTGATGGCCTTCTGTTCTGTTTTTGTCAGCCAACCGTTGTGCCTCCCGAGGAGGTTCCGATCGAAGTCTAATGCCATGGTTGTTTTTATACATCATGCTAGTCTTTGTATTTGCACTGTTAAGTTGGATCTTGGGAAGTTCACTTCTGTAAATATTATGTAAATATTGTGTATCTGAACTGGCATGTTTATGTACATATAAATAAGTTTTAAAATGTTCTGCCCCATGTACGTTACCACAGCTCATTGGACCTTGTCTAGTTTGTATTATTGCTTCCGCAGCCCCTTATTATTTGCTAATCTGTTCAGAGGCCTTTGGTAATCCACGGATTACTGGCCGGTTACGGTGCTAAACCTACAGGGGCGGGTTTGGGTCGTGACAGCTTAGCAAGTCTTGAAAAGGCCTTGATGGAAAACGACAGTGAGACAGAAGGAGAAGTTGACTTAGGCCAAAGGAAAGAAATGGTTGAGGAGGAGATATTTGAAGCCTTCATAGCTGAACAGACATTTTTGGTCGAAAAACCAACAAGAACAAACCATTCGAAGGAAGTCACTAGTACTAAAGTGCCAAAATGCAGCATAGAAGATGCTTCTGAAATAACTAAACAAGTTAGCTTGGAAAAGAAGCAAGTGCAGCCAGTAGTTCAGTTTGGTTCATTTCCTCCAGTATCAGTGAATAAGGTGCATATACTACTACAAGAGTTCCAAGTTGAAGATGGAAACCAAGAAGGTCAGGAGATTGACCCTATTCCAGAGAAGCCAAACCTTTGGCTTTAGTCAAGTTTTCAGCATTTGACTTAAAAGCAATAGTCCAAAAAGTTTAGGAACAAGAGAAGGAAGCTATAGTAGTTGGTTGTAAGTAGAAACAACAACAGGTCAGACCTTTTACTTTTGATAAATACTGTACATTGGACATCGAAACAAAAGTCCAGGAAATACAAGAAGAAGAAGCCTTATGGACAGACTTTGTCTATGAGGAAGAAGGTAAAGATGTTGAATTAGAGAAAGTATGAGTAGAACAAAGCAAACAAATTGCTTTGAGGACAGAAGAAATCAAAAGAGAAGCATTAGTGAGTTCTCAAATACAAAACCCCTTGGAAGAAGTTAACTTAGGGGAAGGTTCTGCACAGCAACCCACTTACATCAGTGCTTGGTTAAGTGCTCTTGAGAGGGACCAGTTATTGATGGTCTTAAAGAGATATAAAGATTGTTTTGCATACTCTTATAATGAACTGCCAGGATTGGATAGGACATTAATGGAACATAGGCTCTCTATGAAGCCTAATTTCAAGTCATACAAGCAGAAGCCAAGAAGGATGAGTCCTAAAGTGATTCAAAAGGTCAAAGAGGAAATTTTAGGCTCCTTAAGGCAGGTTTTATTAGAACAACTAGATATGTTGAATGGCTATCCAATATTGTGCCTGTGGTTAAGAAGAATGGTGAAATGAGGATATGCATCGATTTTAGAAACCTGAATTTAACAACTCCAAAAAATGAGTACCCCATACCCATAGTAGATTTATTGGTAGATAGTTCAGCAGGGCACAAGATTTTATCTATGATAGATAGGCATTTTGGATACAACCAAATCTGCATTGCAGAGGAGGATGTCCATAAGACAGCATTCAGATGTCCTGGGAACATTGGTACCTTTGAATGGGTTAAAATGCCATTTGGCCTAAAGAATGCTGGGGCTACATATCAAAGGGCAATGAACACTATCTTTCATGATCTCATTGGAGGGTATTTAGGGTGTTACATTGATGACATTGTAGTAAAATCTCAATCCATAGAGGAACATTTGGTTCACTTGGAAGCAGCTTTCGAAAGAATGAGAAAGTTCAAGTTAAAACTTAATCCTCTCAAATGTACTTTTGGTGTATCAGCTGAAAACTTCTTGGGTTATGTAGTACACAAGAAGGGAATACAGATTGATCAAAATAAAGCTAAAGCCATCATTGAAGCCAAGCCTCCATCAAGTAAGAAAGAAGTACAAAAATTCCTTGGGCAGGTTAATTTTCTTCGAAAATTTATTTCTAACACTGCAGGAAAAACTAAAGTATTTTCTTCCTTATTAAGGTTGAAAAATGAAAAGAAGTTTGTGTGGATAGCAGAGCATCAAACTGCTTTCGAAGGAATTAAAGCCTACTTCGCCAAGCCTCCAGTGCTGATGCCACCAAAGAATGATAAGCCCTTGAAGTTGTACATTGTTGTAGTAGAAGATTTATTGGGAGTTTTCTTAGTCTAGGACAATGAAGAAGGCAAAGAGCAAGCAGTTTATTACTTTAGTTGGTTTTTAAATTCTTGTGAATGTAAATATTCAGCTGTAGAAAAGCTGTGCCTTGTATTGTATTTTGCTGCAATAAAATTGAGATACTATCTTTTGCCTACAATTGTCTTGGTAATTGCAACCACAGATTTGGTTAAGTATATGTTATCTAGACCTATGTTGAGAGGAAGAATTGGCAAATGGATACTAGCCTTATTAGAATTTCATCTAGAATATGTCCCCCAAAAAGTAGTAAAAGGACAAGTTTTAACTAATTTCTTGGTAGATCATCCATATCAGACAGAAAGCCAAGAGATAATGGATCTTGGTATTATTAATATTGAGCCATGACAAATGTGGTTTGATGAATCAAAAGCCAATGGTCTAACTGGAATTGGGGTGGTGATTAAGTCACCACAGGGGGTAGAAACCACACATGGTTTCAGAGTTGATGAAATTACTTGTTCCAATAATTAAGCTGAATATGAAGCTTTAATAATGGGACTGGAAATGCTTATTAGATTACAAGCTCATGCAATTGATATATTTGGGGATTTTCAATTAGTGGTTAACTAAGTGAAAGGAATTTTCAAATGTTAAAGTGCAAGCATGTTGCCATACTATGTTGTTGCATTACATTTGCTTTCTCAATTTCAGATAGCAAATGTGACTTATATCCCAAGATTCATGAATAACAAAGCCAATGATGTAGCTCAGAAAGCTTCGAATTTCAGGAGAAGGGATGACACTCAAATGAACATAAGTCAAGCAACATATCAAAAATTAATACCACCCTTAACTAAAAAGAATGTGGTGTTAGAAGTCAATCATAATGACTTACAAGATCAAGATTGGAGGCATCCAATAATGCAGTACCTAACTAGCCCATCTTTGAAAGCCAGCAGAAAGATGAAATTACAATCTATGCAATACATAGTGTATGGTAATGCTCTTTACAAAAGGGGAGCAAATGAGTTATTATTGGAGTGTCTAGAGCCAAAGGAGGCATTGACAGCCATGACTGAAGTTCATGAAGGCATCTGTGGTGCTCATCAGTCTGGTGTGAAGATAAGATGGCTGCTTCGAAGACATTCCTACTATTGGCCAACTATCCTTAAAGATTGTATAGCGTATGCTAGAGGTTGCCAGGCATGCCAAAAGCATGGCATGATAAGACATGTACCAATAACTTATTTACATGCAGTTGTGAAGCCTTGGCCATTTAGAGGATGGGCTATGCATATGACATGGAAAATACATCCACCCTCTTCGAAGCACCATTGTTTCATCTTAGTGGCCACAAACTACTTCACTAAGTGGGTCAAAGCTAAAACATATAAGGCTATAGACCAAACTAAAGTTATTGGATTTATTAAAGATCAGATTCACAGGTTTGGCATCCCATAGACCATAACTGTGGATAATGGGACTGCATTTGATAAGAAGATGGTAAAGTCTTTCGCGGTAGAGTTTGAAATTAGCCTTGTTAATTCTACCCCGTATTATGCACAAGCAAATGGTCAGGCAGAATCATCTAATAAGTCTTTGAAAAACGAAATACAGAGAGTTGTGGAAGACAATCCCAGAGATTGGCATAACTTGTTGTTAGATGTATTATGGGCTTATAGGACTTCTCCAAGATCAAGTACATGAGTTACTCCTTATGCCTTAGTATATGTGCATGATGCAGTGTTACTTATAGAAATTAACATCAAGTCCTTGAGGGTGAGATGTCAAGATCAGTTAGTTCCTGAGCAGTACCATCAAAGCATGTTCTTGGAAATAGAAAACGTGAATGAAGCTAGAATTTTGGCATTAAATAGCTTTATTTTCCAAAAGAAGAAAGCAGCCAAAAACTATAATAAGAAAGTCAAGTACATTAACTTTGATAAAGGTAATTTGGTATGGAAGACAATACTCCCAACAAGAATTAAAAGCCATAAGTTTGGCAAATGGTCACTTAATTGGGAAGGACCATATCAAGTTCATAGAGTATTGCCTTGGGGAGCATACCATTTGAGAAATTTGAATAGGTATGTACACCTTAAGAAAATTAATAGCAGGTACTTGAAGCCTTATTATCCAACTGTATGGGAAACACAAGGAGTATAGTAAATGCTAAACAAGAGAAGCATGAAAACACTCAAATAATAAATAAAGACTTCATTTCATAAGGAGTTAAGTACATGCAGCCATAGATTGGCCCAAAAGTCAGTACAATGTTTCAATTGTTCCTTTGTAATTGATTCTCTACTCTTAAGAGATGGGAACAACTGGATGGCTGTAGTTATCTCCTGCATTTGATCAGTCCAGTCCTTGGTTGGTGATTTGCAGCTTTGTGGCAGTTTGATCCAAAGCCAAGTTAACTGCTGATAACTCTTCCTCTAGTTGAGCTTTCTTTTCCAAAAGTTGGACTCGAAATTGAGAGACAGAGAAATGTTGTTCTTTCAATTCAAACACCTCAGCATGTATATAGGAAACAAATTCCTGGTCTTTTAACAATTTCTCCTCTGCAGCTTTAGCAATATGCTAGACGTTGACATAAAAGTCAATAGTAGCTGCTGCCTGAGACAAGTGACTGGAAATAGCCATGTTGGATTGCTCAATGACCTTGCAGCACTAGAGGAAACCATTCTTGATAATAGGTTTTTGCAAGGCTTCGAATACGATCCTCGAGAACAATGTCAACAACTCCAAACAGATGCCCAAATCCAGTGAAGGTGAGGAAGCCCTACTGATGGTAGAAGAGCTCTAAAAAATCTCCAAGAGAGAATCAACCAGAACCAATGACTCAGTTTCATTACTGGCTGTTGAAATGGTAGAAGGCATGTCAAAAAGGCTAGCCAGTCTAACTTTGAAAATGTCCATCTCTTCCATTGACATTGGTGGTGTAGAAAAGGCTCTAGTAGAAGGAAGAGATGGCTGCATAGGATAGGAGAGGAGGATGAAGTGTCCTTCGCAGTTTCCATAGTCCTGGCCACCAGTAGGTCAAGAGAAGAAGGACTGGAGCAGGACAATGATGGAGGACAAAGAATTGGTGAGCTACCAGTATTTTCTCTGAGAGAATCAACTATTACTGGAGATGAGGTAATAACTGGGATCTCCTCAGGAAAGGAAGGAGCAACAAGGATTGCAGGGAGAATAAATTAGGCTGAATTAAAGGTTAGAAGAGGAAGGTATGGAGTTAAGCCGAGGAATAAAGATATAGGAATGCTTTGCCTCAAAAAATGTATGAAAAGTGTAGAACCAAGGAGTGAGAGTATTGCCTGAATGGGCTTTACACTTAGAGGCACTTTAGTGTCATTTTTTTTTTTCTTTTTTCAGGATGCTTCTAATAGTCTTTCAACTTCAGATGAAACTGAAGAAGTCCTTATCGAAAGAGAAGGTAGAGTAGTTAGTTACTGCAAAAGAAGAAATACGAAGCAATGTTAAGTTTCAGTATCAAAAAATTGAGAAGGAAAACTAGAGACACAAAAGGAAATTACTAGTTTCAGAAGTGGTAGCAATGGTTAGAGAATTACGAAGGGTATAATGTTCAGCAGTTTGTTGCCTCCTTGCAGTTTCTCTTTAGAGTACATTAGCAGCAGCAGCTTCATCCCTAAGCATTTGTTGTTATCTCCTCTTCTCAGCCCTCTAGAATACAATGATCTTTTTGGAGCGTTCCACTTCCACTGCTTTAGTAGATGCTTCATGAATGGGATCCCCAGTGAAATTAGAGAGAGTGACCGTCATTTTCTTCTCTCTTTTAATGGTGTCTCCTGCTCTTTCTCTGCTTCCTCTTCTCCCACGCGAGCCTCAGGTACCTCCTTTTTAGGATCAAGCAAGAGCTTTCTTTTCCTTTGTTGTTGCTGGTTGCTCTTGAGGAGATTTAAAGCTTGAACTCTTTGAGGAGAGTCTCCCCGTGAGGCACCTACACCACCTACACCAAAGAAGGAACTATAAGTAAAAAGCAAAAACATCATAAAGAAAGAGAAAAGAAAAGAAACAGCAGTGCATACCTTTCTTCGAAGTAGCTCGAGTGACTCTAGGAAGAGGTAAGGTAGTAGGAGCAGACTTTGTGGTAGTAGGGGTAAGAGCTGGGGTAGCATGAGTAGTGGATGAAGTAACAACTCCAATCCCTTTGGACTTGGCTTGAGGCACATCTAGTACCACTAATAGATCTTGAGGAGAAATGGCCAAGTACACCTCCATATTAGCCATCCACCAATTCTAGTACCTTTTCAGTGTGTTACTTTAGGGAATGAAGAGTAGGTATTCAAAATCAATCCAAGTCTTGGATGAACTTGGAGGTTGCCTCTTCTAATCTGGATCTGAGAACTTTCAATTCTTTGTTCGCAAGGTTTGAGTTGGACTGTCTGCAAAGAGAGATAGGGATCCCTTGAGAGAGTCCAAATTGGCTAGCAAATTGGGTAGGGTAATAGGGCTCAGAGATACACTTATAAGCTCTGGAGTTCATAGTGCCAATGAATAGCTCCCTCAGGATCAAAATGGAAGCCCACATACTTTTGTACTGAGGCCTAGAGTAGGACCTATCGTTCAAAAAGGTCCTCAACCAGGCTGGGCTAATATTGGTTTCGAAGGGACATGAGAAGGTGTGAGAAGAAGAAAAAGCTGAGAGTTGGTGAAAGAAAGAAAAGTAGAAGGCAAAGTTGGAAGGATAAAGAAAGACTTGGTATTAAAAACTTTAGACACTTAGAATGTAAATCAATGAAGTATGCAAAAAGCCAGAGTTGGAGTATCCAAAATAGACCTCCTTGATTGGTATCCATGGGTTTTTCCCAAAAGAGGGAACAAACTCTGTAGACATGGCCCAAAACATAAGAAGCTAAGGCCACCTATTTATGCAAAACAAAGGCTCTGGTAAGAGGGGCAAACTCAAGCATAATCCTCTGAGAAAAAGTACAGAAAAGAAATTTGCAAAGCCAATACAATAAAAAGGAAAAGAATTCCCTATCAATCACATGGCCTTCCTTTTTGTTCTCAGCCTTGACAAAGTCACTATAGGATGAGTTCAGAGGGGGAGGAGAAAAAGAGATGCTGAGGTCAGGGTAGTCTGGACCAAAGGGAGTACCAATAGGGGATAGCCCTAACAGATAGCAGATGTCAAGGACAGTAGGAGCCATCATACCACATCTAAATTGGAAGAAATCGAAAGCAGAATTCCAAAAACAAAGAGCAGTAGGTATTAAAAATGGGTCCTCCGAAATAGTGAACTTGGACAGTTGAAGGACGTCGAAGAGACAAAGTTCTTGGAGATCCAGTGTTCCAGCAGGGACGACCCGATCATACCATTCCTCCCATTTTGGTCTTACTGTGGGCCAGCAGCGATGGGTTCGGTTCACTCTCCAGCTTCCTCAATAAAGACCGCCTTCATAAAGGAGGCAATGGTCCTCCAGACGTGGGTACAGAGCTGGAAGCTGAGTAGGGACCTCTTTAAAAATAGGCCCAAGCACATATTCTTGTTGCTCATGGCGACAGGGAATGAAAATACGCAAATCAATAGCACTTTTCTTGCCAGCTTTGTATTTCTTACACTCTTCAGCAATGATCCTTTTCAAGACTACGGATGGACTCACACGCTCCACGACTGGTATCTTCAAGGAGGAAGAAGCCATTGACAGAAGTTTTCAGAGGACGAAGAGTAAAGAAAATGAGAGATCAATAGAAATGAAAGGTTTGTGTATTGGGCAAGTAAGTAAATTAAAAGCATGAAAGGAAAGGGTTTTTAAACCTTTTTGTTCGAAAAATGCCCAATCGGTTTAAATAGGTAGAATTCATAAAGAAGTACTGAAGGTACAGATATGAAAAGTTTCTCTTAAGAGTGATCGTTTGGGAGGGAAACATATCTCAAACACTCATAGTGGCTTCGAAATCAAATATTTGGCTTCAAAGCCAAGCTTTGGCTCCAAAGCCAGATGACAAACATCCAGCTAGGGCTTCAAAAGCAGAAAGTTGACTTCGAAGCATGTTTCATACCTAAGAGTACAAGAATGCTCAGGTGTTTGTTTGCTTCAAGGGGATTAAGAATTTGCTTTTGGGTTTCTTGTTGAAAATAAAGTCCTTCGAAGTAAACTTTGAAATACTTTGCAGCTAGAATTTGTTTGATTTTTAAACTTCGAAGTTGTAAAAAGCCAATATTTGGTTAAGTAGTGAAAAACCTTGTTTGATTTTAAACTTTGAAGTTGTAAAAAGCCAATATTTAGTTAAGCAGTGAAAAACATAGACTGCTTTTTCGAAACAAGAATAGTTAATTCGAAACTATTGATTGTGTTAACCATATGATTGGAATTGAGAAGACCTAAGGCAAAGATTGTCAATTGTAATCCATATGTTGGAGATATTCAAATTAGGTTTCCAGTATTCCATTAGAAATGTTCAAATTAGGTTTCAAGGGACAAAATTGATAAATTCGAAGCTATGATTTTGTTGGATTTGGGCGAATAGAATTGTTACAAGTATGCAATTGGAATATAGAGTTAGATCATGCCGAATAAAGAAAGGAAAACCTAGCTTTATTAATATGAAAGTAATTACATTAGAAAGCCTTCTTGGCTACAAATTCAATTTCATAAAAATAAGGAATAGAAAGAAAAACAAGGTCATGGAATTTGTTCCAACAGTGGTCAATGAATTTATGTTCCTTTTTTATTCTGTCCTCTATCCTCTCTAAGCTAGGTTGCTGTAGCTGATACGTTCTTATTTGATGAAAAAGTTATTCAGCTTTTATTTCGAACTTTGTTTCCTTCAATCCTTGTTCCATCTCATCCATATCTAGATCATCCCAGTATACAAAGTCTTTATTCTTGAAGTCATTATATTCATCGATAAGGTTCTCTGTTTCATACTGGGTGTGAATTCGATGGGCTGAGATTCTGTCCAAAGATTAAGTGGTAGCCAAAGAAGTTTGGTACCAATGGAGAAGTAGTGAGAGTTGGTCCAAAAACATCTGAAGTTCTGCTTGAGCAATGGGGTTGAGGACATGACCCCGAGTCATAATGTCACAAGCCCATTGAAAGTTCTTAAGAGGAATATCCCCTCCAAGAACATTGAAGGACAAGTGAGAGAAGGCTGCAAACTGAAGTTGTGCTTGATATCGCTCAAATATAGTGGAGAGAGTTGGAGGTTAGTAGGAAGGAAGAAACTGATTCTCAAATAGAGTAAGTTTCAGTTCTTTCATCCAGTGAGGTTTTGAGGAAGAGGAGGCGCAAGAGGATCCATCCAAAAAGAAGAAAGGAACTGGTGGTTATTCATACATTCAAGCCAGTTAGAAGAGCAAAGTTTTGCCTTCTAGGCTAAGAATGACAGGTTGTAGCCTTGTGCTTCCTCTGGACAAGGAGTTGCTCGCACTATCTTCATAGGCATGGAAGATGTGTACCATGCTATAAGTAAGTTGTCTTCCAAACTGCGTCGGCAATCGATAGATACATATGGGTAAACCACCGAACTCCGAACAAAAGGAGGGAAAGACAAAGGATCAGCGAATTCGATGAATCGATGGTTAATTCGCTCTTGTAGCTTGGATTCATCAGGTTCTGCCCAGCTTCCCCAACCAGAAGCTTTAGAAGAAGAAGAAGATGAAGCAGCAGCCTCGTCCCACGCAGAAGGTTTTGTGGCAGAAGAAGAGCTTCCAATATCCATTTTTGCAAAATCTTGGACTAAAGCATTGTGAACAATAGGTTCTTGATCCAAAAGTCAATGATTTGCAAAAGCTTCCATGATTTGAATAAATGGAGATGGATATGCATGGCTAATAAATGCATGAAAATTCTTTCGAGGGCGAACATCATTATCTAACAACTCTTCGTATGCTTGATCTATGTCAAAGAAGGTTTGTTTGGCCATGCGAATTGTATCAGTCTTTTCGAATGCTCAGATAGTGGGAAATGTTCAAGGTGTAGAAAAGAATTTAATATAGTACAAATATTGCAATGATGGACGTCGGTTGCAGTTCTAAGAAGATGCAAAACCCATGCACATCTTAGGACGCGGGTAAAGTGCCTTGATCCACTAATATCACAAAGTATTGGGTATATTAGTGCGGGGGGTAATGTTGGTTGTATAATTTGTACAAGCCAATCACAATTCAACCCGTGGCATGAAAAGGACAATTTGGGGAGTTAATACAAGTTGCCAACCATAGTCAGACACGTGTTAGCCCATATTGGTAATAATGGGTCTGCGTAGCACTGGATTGATCGAGGGATATAAGGTGATGTGGCCTAACGGTTACTCACAATGTTCAAATTCAAAATCAGGAGGGAAGCCTAACTGCAAATATGGTGTAGTATGACTAATTATGAGAGAGCATGTTCGGCAATCATGGAGAGACATTTCGACGGTTAGAAGCCCATTTCGATGGTTATTACTGAGAAGTATAAATAGCAGAGAAGGCCCCAGAAAGAGGGATCCAGACTCAGATAAAAAAATCAGTTTTATTTATTTTATTTTCCCTTTCAGTTTTTTCAGTTCTTTACATTTCTATACTTCAAATTCTTGTACTGCACTTCATTCATAGGAGAAGTTTCAAATAGCTTCTTGTTGTAAACCTCTACGAGACTGGTTCAGATCATTGTGAGTTTTTCATTTTACTTAATGAAATTCTGAAATTATTCTTCACTTACTTGTTATTTACTAAATTCTCCTAAATAAGCTACTAGTAAAAATCCTCTTCATTGAAACTGAAAGAACTAAAACACAATCGTCTAATAATTGGTTAGCAAATAATCTTCTGCAAGGATTGATTAATCGTTGCTGGTATGCTTAAAATTACAATACTAACTTTCAAAAGTCAAAAAAGCCAACAATATAGGAATAGATGTCAATGCTAGATAAAAATTTAGAATTTAAAACATATTTAATTAAATAATATGTAAGAACAACCCCCGTGAATAAAAAACTTTCTTAAAAATTGTTAATTTGTGTAGAGTCAAACAAACTCAATCAAGATTCTTGTTTTTATCTTACTATTTTCCAACCTTAACAATGTATTTGAATCATGAATTAAAAAAATAAAAATAAAGTGTGAATTAAATATAATTGCATTTTATTTATATATTTTTTTAATTTTCAAATGCCTACCAAAATTAAATAATATTATTTGCACTAATTAGTATATCAATTAATGTACTAACAGATGATATGACATAATTTTAAAGGTTTTAGATATTTGTAATTTATATAATGGATGGGATCATAATTTTAAAATAATAATGTCATAATATATATTAGTATACTAATTGATATATCAATTAGTGTATGTAGCACTAATCAAAATTTATAATCCAAACATAACTTAAAAAGGCCCTATCATAAATATTTGTATACCCAATAAAAAGATAAAAGGTTATCAATATGATTCAGAGCAATAATGATATGACAATGAGAAAAAAAAAATAAATAAATAAACAAAGAGGAACTTACTGATAAGTCCCATGTACCAAGTTCAAAACCCAGCTAATCCCAAAACAAAACACTTGCACCAATTAGTCTAATACATTTTTAATTGTTACCAAAAAATCCTTTTTTTTTTTTTTTTAATTTACAGACACTGTTCACATCTTACTACCGTAGGACTTCCGTCAAACGGTCGCCGGAGACTCGTCGGAATGTTCAACATCGCCGGGAAGTCGCCGAAGTTCGCCGGAGTGTTAAGAACGTTAATGGAAGTCGCCGGAATGTTCAGAACGTTCACTGGACGTTAAGAACATCACTGGAGATTCACCGGAATGTCTAGAATATTGCCGGAAAAAAAAAAGAATAAATGGATAAATTATAGCAAAAAAAACATAGCAAAATGTGCTAAATATTGATAAACTAAAAGGAAAAAAAATGAAACGACAAAAAACAGCAACAATGAGGAAAATATATGTTATTTTTCAATTTTTGTAAGGTTCAAGCAAATAATCTCTAAATAGTGATCAAACTGAAAAGTAAGTTTTGAAACTGTAAAATGTTACAGTTTCAAAACAAAAATCTATTAAGCATTTATCCTTATTAATCAAACTGAAAAACATGTTATGAAACTGTAAAATTTTACAGTTTTATACCATGATTCATTCCAGTACCAAAAAATTTGAAACTGCAAAATTTTACAGTTTTCACCGCCTGTAACTAAAACTCGAAAACTACTTGTTCAGAATTCGAAAATTTTCTCCATTAGAACAGAAAAACAGAAGTGTATAGTAGAGAAAAAAAAAAAGAGATCGAATGAGAAAGGCGGATGTAGAGAGAGGATTGTACTCCGGCAACTATTTTTTGTTTAGATCTAGCCAAATCTGATGTAGATCTATTCATCTTATTCGTCGGAAATATATCATCTTCTTCGTCGGAAATATATTATCTTCGCCGTCGGTGAGAGTGAAGTCACGAGTTGATTTCGATGGTTGGCGGTTATCAGTGAACCCCGATCAATGGAGAAAGACATGATCACCGGTCGTCGTCCATGACAAATACGATGAGAGAAAAATGCAGAAAAAAAAAAAACGAGAGAGGAAGGGAAGCAAAAAGCAGAGAGAGAGAGGAAAGGACTTTTTGGTGTACTCAAAAAGTTATGGGATTAAATGGTGTCCACATGTTCCACATGGGACCTGTGGGTAATTTCCCCATAAATGAACTAAGACTAAAACATCACATCACAATAAGTGAGGCCCACTATTAACTTATTAGAACTGATTTTAGAATTTAAAAATTAGAGTTTCAAAGCATTTTTCAAAAATTATATACAAAAGTAATAATCATAAGACTTTAACGCCGATTCACTTAGAGCATCTCCAATCCTGAACTTCTTTTGTCATCAAATCTGATGAAAAAAAGGATGCTCTCCTCAATTTGATACCACTAGCTCCAACGCTTCACTTTTTATCAAATTTTCTCCGGGGACAACCGGTTGGTCGACCAGCTGGTCGACCGGTAAGAGGAAATTTAATTTTTTTTTTTTTGAACTGTTTGAACCAATTTTTTTGAACTGTTTGAACCCTGTGGTTGTCGACCGGTAAGGAAATTTTTTTTTTTTTTTTAACTGTTTAAACTTTTTTTTGGAACTGTTTGAACCTTTTGGTGATCGACCGATTGGTCAATCGGCCGGTCAACCGGTTGGTCGACCGATTCGTCTCCCCTAACTATCATGCACAGTGTTTTGGTGAAATGTGGAGCATGTCTTCACTTTGGTGAAACGTTTGGTGAATTCTCGATTTGATATCAATTTGGTGAAACCGTTGGAGCTCCAAAAAGTGCTTTTTTTCACCAAATTTCAAATTTGATAACAGGTTTGGTGAAACGTTGGAAATAGTCTTATAATACTTAAAAGAGTAAGTTTATGGGTATATAAATCAAATAGGGGTCTTTTTGTAAAGTCCATCAAAACTCATAAAAAAATGAGTAAGACGCGTTCTTTGCCCGAAGGTCAAGTAATTAAATACAAAAAAAAAAATTGTTATTACAATATTTAAATTAAAAAAACTCAGGAAAAACTTATCTGAGATTTCTCATTTTTGGCCCTACGAATATTGTGCCGACCTCATGTCACGTGCATCATTATTTTTCTGGGGCAAATGTAGTGGAATGTTATGAGGGTTGTTTTGAGGAGTTGGTTAAAAGTTAATTTTTAATTTATTTTTTTTATTTTTTTTATTTTTTTGTGAATAAAAAATGATGTGACAAAAAATAAGTTAAAAGTTAAAAATTGATTTTTAACTAACTTTCCAAAATGCCCTTATATTGATTGGTTACAAGTTTTAAAACCAACAAATTATAAGTTATTTGGAATAATCTAAATAAGTGTACGTTTTAACTTTTTATAAAAAAGATAAGAAAAAAATTAAAAAGTAATATGATATAAAAAAGATTAAAAAAATGTACTTATAATATACACATAGATTAATATTTTATAAAAGGGAAAAATTAGGGATCATGAAAATTTTGTCATGAAAATGATCATGAATAATTTATGATCCTTGAATTACCTTGATTAGTGTGTGGTGCTTTATTCCAAGTGTAATCCAAGGATCACAAATCTTTCATGATTATTTTCATGAAAGGTTTTTCATGATACCTACCATTGCTGTTTATAAAAATAAATCTATTACTCAAATGAGTTGTCCTTGTCATGTTATTTAAATAAGTCATTTTAAAAATTTTAAATTTCATTATTACATTTTTCATCAATGAATAAAGAAATTTTTATTGATAAATCTCATTTAAAAGTGTTCTAACCTAAGAAGTTTATGAAATAATTTTTTAACCCACTTAGTCCCATGTATGTATAGTTTTATTCCATAAAATCATTTTTTCTTAATTTATACACTATTTTCTTAGACTCTTATGCCCTTATATTTAATGTTGATATTTAATATCTCTAAACCCTAAACTAAAATGACTCAATTTTCATCAAACTTTAATGTTGATATTTAATGTCCCTAAACCCTAAACCCTAAACCAAGAAAACTCCATTTTCATCAAACTTATTAAAAATTTTGATAATTTTATAAAATAGACACATTTCCGGAAAGTTCTTTCATGGCTTCACCGCCATGAGAATTCTCTCTCATCTGATGTGAACGTTCACAACATTTTTTCGGAAAATTCTCTCTCATCTAATATAATGATGTGAATGTTCACAACATGTGAACATTCTTATTTTTAAGTAGTGATAATATGTTGTTTTCTCCATTTTGTGATTGTAATTGCTATTGGTAATTAATGACAATCAACATATATTAATATTATGTAATTGATAACACATCATGTAATTGGCCTCTTTTTATTATGAATATTTACGTCGTATTTATATTCAAATGAAAGTTGAAACTTGTGATTGTGTAATTTGATACAATACTGATGTGAACCTTAACATCACATTTATTACAACGTCATCTGATATGAACATTCACACATCATGTTTATATTTAAATGAAAGTTGACGCTTGTAGTTGTGTAATTTGATATAATGCTGATATGATTCTTAACATAACATTTTTCAGAACGTCATTTGATGTGAACATTCACATTCACATCATTTGATGTGAACACTCACGTCATCACGTACAGTTAATATTTGGATGTATGGGAACTACCAAAATATAATGACAATTAATGAAGAACCATATTTCATTTTTTGGGTGTAATATATATCAACATTAAATAATGGTGTGTAGTTAATGCATTTTTTTAAAGTGAAGATATGAGAAATAGGAATAGTCATGGGAATTACTAAAATATAATGACAATTAACATTAAATATCAACATTAATGGGGTAGGAGACGAGAGATTGAGGGTATTTTGGTCTTCTTACCTCAAATAAGACTTAATGGAATAGTTAAAAAGAATATGAATTAGATTGAATAAAACTCTTAAAAAGAAAATTTATAAAAAAATCTCCCATATTTTTTTTTTTAATAAAATTTATCATTTTTTCAATAAAAAAATGTGAGTAGTATAATAGTGGATATGTTGGCATCATAGAGGTAGCTATATGACAAAAATCTGGAACCAGACTTTATTCACTTAAATTTTTTTTGAGTGGATAATTTTGTGATAGATATTAAATTTATATTGTGTGAGTTTTATATGTAAAATAAATTTGAATTATAAAATAATAATTTTAAATAATTTAAATAGTTAAATCTGAATACATAATTAGTGTGTTTGATTTCAGTTTTATGAATTTATTTTTTTGAAATTTGAATTTTTTTGTTTTTCGTTTTTAGTGAATATTTTTAAAATTTTAAGCATTTTTTTATATTTTTTTAGATACACCTTACTTAAACTGAATTTTCACATTATTTTTTATATTTTTGATATTTAGTGAATTTTTTAAAGATTTTTTTTCACAAAAATTATATTTTTAAAATATATTTATGTTAAGTGTGTCTAAAGATTAAAAAAATTACTTAAAATATTAAAAAGATTCAATAAAAATAAAAAAATACGAAAAATAAGAAAATAAAACTTTCAAAAAAATATTTAAGAAAACGAAAAACAAACACAGTGAATATTTCTTCACCAACTAAACTTTGAATAACCTACGGCCACTATTTCATGCACACACGAAATCAGTAGGCTTTAATACATCTGCACCAACTAAACTTTGAATAGCCTACAGCCCCTATTTCACGGACATGTGGGGTTGTTTGGAATGATCTAAATAAGTGTACTTTTTGATTTTTTATTAAATATATGGGTTGGGTTTGGATTAGATTTGAAGTAATGTGTAAAAGAGGTAATGTGACTTAAATAAGATGATATGACTTAAATATGATAATGACTTTTTAACTTTTTGTCTTTTTTAAGACATGCCAAACTTGGCCGAAATCAATGGGCTTTAATACATCTGATGACTTCTCTTTATATATAGCCCAGCCATATTTTCCACGTTTGGCTTGCCTTTAAAATAGTCTCAAGACTTGTCAAATTAAAATAGTCATGTGTCCAATAATTGCTGTAGCCTGTAGGTAAATGAACCACATTTTGCTAACCGAGTTTTAATGGTTAACTAATATATCTTTAGGATTCAGTTTATTAAAAAAAAAAAAAAAAAACTATGGCTTTTTATAATGGATTTGGATCATAAATTTGTATATGATTTTTTTTTTATATAAAAAAGTAAGTAAAATATGAATTAAATATAATTACATGTTATCTACATTTTATCCACTTTTTATCATCTTCTTAATTTTTTTTATCTCAAAATTTATGATCTAAATACCATCTTAATCAATTTCAAAAAAATTACTATAGTAATGTCGGAATGACTATCTTTTTACATTACATTGCTTTTGTCTTCGTTTGAAATATGAGTTGATTTTTTAATTTTTTAATTTTTTGACTATTTTAATTTGAGGCTAAAAAATCTCGTTTGGAATAGATTTTTTGACTTTTTAAAGAGAAAAAAATAAAATAATTATGATTTAAATGTGATTTTTTTTCTTATTGAGCTAATTTTTTTTTTTTTTTCTCGTAACTATTTTAGTCTAAACTCTATACGCCAAACAAAGCCTTTATCTTGTAATATGTCATCATTGTATGTCGGTAACAATGATGAATAGTGAGGCTTTATTCAAATGCAAATTATGCAATTATAATAAGTGAGTGAAGATTGTAATGTATTTGAATCATGAATTAAAAAAATAAAAATAAAGTGTGAATTAAATATAATTACATTTTATTTATATATTTTTTTAATTTTCAAATGCCTATCAAAATTAAATAATATTATTTGTACTAATTAGTATATCAATTAGTGTACAAACAGATAATATGATATAATTTTAAAAGTTTTAGATATTTGTAATTTATATAATGGATGAGATCATAATTTTAAAATAATAATGTCATAATATATGTTGATATACTAATTGATATATCAATTAGTGCATGTAGCACTAATCAAAATTTATAATCCAAACATAACTTAAAAAGGCTCTATAATAAATATTTGTATACCCAATAAAAAGATAAAAGGTTATCAATATGATTCAGAGCATTAATGACATGACAAGGAGGAAAAAAAAAAACAAATAAATAAACAAAGACTAAAACATCACATCACAATAGGTGAGGTCCACTATTAACTCATTAGAACTGATTTTAGATTTTAAAAATTAGAGTTTCAAAGCATTTTTCAAAAATTATATACAAAAGTAATAATCATAAGACTTTAACACTGATTCACTTATAATACTTAGGCTCCGTTTGGCAATGAGATTTGGGGTTATTTTAGCCACAAAAGACAAAATAGACTATTTTAACCACAACAAACAAAACATCACATTACACTTTTCTCTCACAAAAAAAGTCAAAAAAACTAAAAAGTCAAAAAGTTATTCCCAAACCAAGCTTTTGAGCCCAGGTTAAAATAGCAAAAATAGCTAAAAAGTTAAAAAGCCAACCCACTTCCCAAACGGAAGCTTAAAAGAGTAAGTTTATGAGGCCTCGAATTCGAGGCCTTGAATTTGCCTCGAAAGTGCTTCTTCTTTTTCTTTCTTTTTTTTTTTTTGACTTTGTGTGTTACTTTTTTTTTTTTTGTTTATTTTGTTTTTTTAGGGTGGTCATGTGTAGGGATGTACCAAAAAAATTAGATATTTCGTACCAGCTCATCGTATAAAATTATATGAAATTAACAAATTGATCAGTCAATTTTATCACTCAACCAGTCCAACCTAATTGATTGATCAGTTAGACTGCTGGTTAAAATTTATTAATTCCATATAATTTTGTACGATGAGTTGGTGCGGGATGTCTAATTTTTTGGCACACCCCTACATATGACTACCTTAAAAAAAAAAAAAAAACCAAACTAACACAGCCCAACAAATAAAATAAAATAAAATTAAATTAAAAAAATTAATCAGTCAATTTTATCATCCAATCAGTCCAACCTAACTCACTTGCAGAATGTCTAATTTTTTAGCACATCCCATACATAAACTACCCTTGCAAAAAGAAAAGAGAAAAGAGAAAAAATAAATAAATAAATTGGGATTCGAGGCAAATTCGAGGCCTCAGACCATCTCCAACGGTGAACCAAATTCAGTATCAAATTTGAATTTGATGAAAAAAGTCACTTTTTTTGTTCCAATGGTTTCACCAAACCGATATCAAACTGAGAACGGAACAAATTTTTCATCAAATTGAAAATCTGCGTGAGCCTTCACCAATTCACTGTGCTGTAACGTTGCAAGTGGGGCCACGGTCAACCTGCTGGACGTCCGGCCGGTCGACCAACCGGTCGACCGATAAAAAGTTCAAACAGTTCAAATATTCAGGTTCAAAAAAAAATATATATATATATATATTTGCCTTACCGGTCGACCCCTGCCTTTGATGACAACCATTGGTGTCACGACCCAAACCCGCCCCTATGGGTTTAGCACCGTAACCGGCCAGTAATCCGTGATTACCGAAGGCCTGCTTAACTGTAAGACAGTATTATAGAGTACAGGGGCATGGCGGAAGCCAAAACAGTAAATAAATAATGTCCAATGAGCTGTAACAGTCTGTATGCAAAAAGACTTTTCATCCATATGCACATTCATAACGAAACAGTCTATACATATGTACAATCACTCAGAACAAGGACCTAATCCCTATTATAACAGTACAGTACAGTGATACAGCTTATACAGTGTTACAAAACAGATGCAGAGACGGACGGGGAAAATAAAACACCCCTAAGCCATAACTTGGCAGGCTCGGAACCTCGCAGTGAGGCATAGTGGTTGGCTTGACAAAAATGGGAGTCTAGCCCACGCTCCTAGCTCCGGTCTGGTGCCTGAACACCTACATATATATATAAACAGTGAGCTAAAGCCCAGTGAGTAACGATGGAATCAAAGATTTAGTCCCTACTTAGACTCGGTGTGGTTCTACATTGTAGACACCCCATTTTTGACCGTCCTCAAGACTTGGACGTCACCGTTGGAACGCTCGGTGATTATCCATGTTTGTGTTCGTTTCGAGTTCCCGGAGGTCCCGGCTGCGCGTCGTGCCTCAGGACCTCTCAACCGACTTGTTCTGTGCTTGGTTTTACACCAAGACTTGTGTGTTTTTGCATTTGAGGGTAGGGGGAGGCTTGTTAGCCATCCCTGAAGCCCACCGGCTGCCCCCACACCACACCGGCACTCCCTTTTGGCCATCGGCACTGTTCTCTCAAACATTTTGGCCGGTCGGCACTGTATGTTGCCGACCGGCACTTTTTTGTGCCGGTGACTGTTTTGGCCGGCCGGCATGCACCCTTTGAACCCCTGGGACATGGTGCATGCCAGCTGTGCCAGCTGGAATGCACCATCACATTCCCCCGTGCACAGGTATGGCCATTTTGCACCCTTTGCACCCTCTAAGCTTCTAGAAGCTTGCACCTTTGGCCAAGCTTCTTGGAGAAGCTTGGCCAGCTGTCTTGGCTTCTCCAAGAAGCCAAGGCCCCTTTGCACCTCTTGCCCCTTTTCCTTTGCTTAGCCATTAAGTCTTGTGACTTAGTCTTGGCCTATATAAACACCATTCCTCTCCCTTTGTTTAGGGTTATGTCACGACCCAAACCCGGCCCTATGGGTTTAGCACCGTAACCGGCCAGTAATCCGTGATTACCGAAGACCTGCTTAACAGTAATACAGTATAACAGAGTTCAGGGCCTGGCGGAAGCCAATACAGTAATTAACTAGTGTCCATTGAGCTGTGAAAATCTGTATGCCAAAAACATTTTTCATGCATTCATACGGTTCAAAACAGTACAGTCTATACAATCATACACAACATTCAGTACGGGGACTTAACCCCTCAATAACAGTACAGTAGAACAGTAGCGGTCTATACAGTGATACAAAACAGTGAGGAGACCGATGGGAAAAACCTAAAACAAAATCCCAAGGCCATAACATGGCACACGGAACCTCACGGTGAGGCACATAGGCTGGCTTGACAAAACTGGGGACCAACCCACGCTCCTAGCTCTGGTCTGGCTGCTGAGAACCTACATATATATATAAACAGTGAGCTAAAGCCCAGTGAATAACATAAAGTATAAAGAGGTTAAGAATGTAATGTCCTTACAGTAATGAAAACAGTTCATTTCAATCAGTATTACAGTCGTTCAGTGCAATAAACAATCATATGTGGTACATCCATTAGCATAACAGTAACAATAGGTCAAAAGAGACCGAACAGTAATGATGGCCAGTCATTCAGTAAACAGTATGGTTCCACAAGGGAACCGACAGAGATCTCTGTAACAGTAACAGTCAGTAACAGTAGTGCTAAGGATGCCACAGTACAGTTCAGAAATAAAGGACATACATTCATTCAGTAATTAATTCTAGTTCAGTAAACAGTTCAGTTCAGTATTCAAAAGATAGTCATTTTGAACATATCTTTACACAATTGTTACTCACAGTGATTGGGCTAATAGCAGCTAGAGCGCGTCCCCGAGAGCCAACCCTAAACAGTTAACAAATAGAACACACACTAAGTTTCACAGTCGGGAAGGATGATAATTAAATCTCTAAATTTCCTCGGTGTGGTTCTATGTCTAAATCCTCATTAAAATGTCTTAAACTAGGCCTAAGAATGCCTAGGATGAGATGAGGATGCAAAAAATACAGTTGGAAGGCATTTTTCAAAAGTTGCTGAAAATAGGCTCTTCGCTCGAGCGAGCCTTCCTTCGCTCGAGCGAGTTCAAAAATCAAAGGCTTCGCTCGAGCGAACAATCCTTCGCTCGAGCGGTCTGATGAACAGTAAAAGTACTGGTTGCTCGATTTTTACGCGCGATACCACGCTCGATGCTCGCTCGAGCGGAGCCCTGAATAAAGTGCTCGCTCGAGCGAGGAATCCTTCGCTCGAGCGAAGAAGCAAAATCTGGAATTTCCAGATTTGTCTTCCAAGTTCGAACCAAGCATTCAACAACCTAAAACTCAACCTCTTGGGCCCAAATTCTGGAAAACATTTCAAACTCATAGTACAACAAGTTTCAAAGCTCAATTTGTACATGCAAGGGCCAAAGGTGAGTCAATTAAAGCCATTTTCAAACCCATTTCAAGAACAAGTTTCAAAACATGCAATGCATGAACTTTAACCAAATTCAAGTTCAAATCTTGCTCTAATGAGCTCAATAGTTGGAAAACAAGCTGAAAACATGGACTTTGATAGAAATATGAGCATGCATGTACAATCTATCATGAATTCAACTTCAAAATGCAACAATTCAAGCATGCATGTAAATTGAGCTTCAATCTCACATGCTAAGCTTAAATCATGACTTAGCTCTAAATTTAACATGAAACATGCAAGAACTAGTTCAATGACAACAATAAGAAGATGAATTCCTTACCTAGAGTTCCAATTACAAGGTGAGGAAGCTAAATTATGAAATCTACACTCCAAATCTTCAAGCTTCCTAGCAAGACTCAAGAACAAGCCAAACTCTCACTTTCTCTCTCTAATTCTCTTCTAATTTCGGTGGAACTAAGGGAGAGGGCTGATGAAATGTTTTGATTAAACATATACAAGGCTCAAACAAGAATAAACAAAGCTCCACTCAATGGCAGTTTCGTAAATACGTCAAACTCTTTAATTGACTTAATTTAATCTAATTTAATCATTCCTAATCAATTTTCAGATAAATATACCATAAATCAAAATATTCTACTGATTCTAAAACATCAAACGGTTTCTAATTCGGCCGCCGATAAGGCCTTCAATTAGCAGTTTAAACACAAAGACACAAACAGATAATCAATAAATCAAACAGATGCAATATGCAATTCAACAAATAAACTTATTCAATTTCAGTTTCGATTTCAATCAGTCTATTCAGTACTTCAGTTAATTCAATTATCAGTCATTATCAGTTCAGTTTAGCAGTAATCAGTATATAATTCAGTGGTTTATCGGTAATCAGTACGAGGGTTGTTACAGTCTCCCCTCCTTATAAGGAGTTTAGTCCTCTAAACTCGAGTTACCTTCAGTTTGGAAGAAAATAGGGTTCAGTGGGAACAAATCAGGATATCTTTTCGCCATGTCATCTTCCCTTTCCCAAGTGGCATACACACCACCATGGTTCTGCCAATCAACTTTCACTAGCGGAATCTCTTTGTTTCTCAATTTCTTGATCCGTCGGTTTACAATCTGTATAGGCCGTTCCTCGTAAGTGTAGTCATCACTCAACACGATACGAGTAGGCTCAATCACATGAAACGGATCCCGAAGATAATCTCTCAACATCGAAATGTGGAAGACGTTATGCATATGCTCCATTTCAGGAGGAAGTGCAACTTGATACGCCACCGGATTGATTTTCTCAATCACCTCATACGGTCCGACATATCTCGGCGCTAACTTGCCCTTGACTCCAAAACGAGTCTGGCCTTTCATTGGTGTCACTTTCACAAAAACGTGATCACCCACTTCATACTCTCTATCCCGTCTTCTGACATCCGCATAACTTTTCTGTCTACTCTGTGCAGTTTTCAATCTTTGCTGTATCAGTTTATCTTTTCAGTCGTCTCATAAACAATTTCGGGCCCAAGCAAAGGCCCATCTCCAACTTCTGCCCAGCAAATTGGAGATCTACACTTTCTGCCATACAATGCCTCGAAAGGCGCCATACCAATACTCGAATGGTAGCTGTTGTTGTAGGCGAATTCAGCCAACGGCAAATGACTTTCCCAGTTTCCCTGAAAATCAAGGACACACATTCTCAGTAGATCCTCTAAAGTTTGGATGGTCCTTTCTGACTGTCCATCTGTCTGAGGATGATAGGCACTACTCAGCCTCAATTCAGTACCCAATGCAGTCTGTAGGCTTTGCCAAAACCTCGATGTAAACTTCGAATCCCTGTCAGAAACAATAGACACAGGCACTCCGTGCAATCTAACAATTTCATCAATATAGATAACAGCCAATTTATCCGCATTATAGATTGTCTTGACAGGTAGGAAGTGTGCAGATTTAGTCAGTCTATCAACAATAACCCAAATAGAATCCATACCTTTCCTGGAGCGAGGTAACCCAACGATAAAATCCATCGTGATATGCTCCCATTTCCACTCTGGTATGGGTAAGGGTTGCAGTAATCCGGCAGGTCGTTGATGTTCAGCTTTGACTTGTTGGCAATGAAGACACTTGGACACAAAGTCGGCAATTTCTTTCTTCATTCCCGGCCACCAGAAATTCTGTTTCAAGATCTTGATACATTTTCGTATTCCCTGGGTGGATAGAAAATTTTGAATTGTGGCCTCTTGAGAACTCTTCTTTTCAATTCAGTGTCATTTGGTACACACAGTCTATCTTGAAATTTCAGTACATTGTTGTCAAATTTGAACCCCGGTCTCGGTTTAGAATCTTTTTCTTCAATAACCTTTTTCAAGAAATCATCCAGTTGTTGTTTCTCCTTAATCTCTTCAATCAATGCTGGTTGAGCAGTAATGGCAGCTAAGGTTCCACCTTGTCCTTTCAAGACAACTTCAATTTCAGACTTTTCAAGGTCACAAAGCAACTCCTTCTGTCCAGTCAGCAAATAGGCTAAGTTCCCAATCGACTTTCGGCTCAAAGCATCGGCAACGGTATTGGCTTTTCCCGGGTGATACAGAATCTGTAGGTCATAATCTTTGATCAATTCAAGCCATCTCCGCTGTCTCATATTCAGTTCTTTCTGTGTGAAGAAGTATTTCAAACTCTTGTGGTCGGTGTATACTTCACATGTTGCCCCATACAAATAGTGACGCCAAATTTTCAATGCAAAAACCACTGCAGCAAGTTCAAGATCATGGGTTGGGTAATTCTTTTCATGAGGTCTCAACTGTCGGGAAGCATAAGCAATAACTCTCCCATTCTGCATTAAAACACATCCCAAACCCTTATGAGAAGCATCACTAAAAACAGTATAACCATCCGTACCTGAAGGTAGAGTCAAAACTGGTGCAGTCACAAGTCGGGTTTTCAACTCTTGGAACGCTGATTCCCTCTGGTCAGTCCAGTCAAATGATGTCCCCTTCTGTGTCAACTGAGTCAATGGTAAGGCAATCTTGGAGAAATCTTTGACAAATCTTCTGTAATATCCAGCCAATCCCAAAAAGCTTCGGACTTCGGTTACATTCGTTGGTCTAGGCCAGTTCACTACAGCTTCAATTTTCTGCGGATCAACAGAAATTTCATCCTTGCTAATAACATGCCCCAAAAACATCACATGATCAAGCCAAAATTCACATTTAGACAGTTTAGCATACAGTTTCTGTTCTCTTAAGGTCTGCAGGGCAAGTCTTAGATGGTGTTCATGTTCTTCAACAGTCTTAGAATAAATCAGTATGTCATCAATAAAGACCACAATGAAATCATCAAGGTATGGTTTAAAAATTCTGTTCATAAGGTCCATAAATGCAGCAGGGGCATTCGTGACTCCGAACGGCATAACTAAAAATTCATAATGTCCATACCTTGTTCTAAAAGCAGTCTTGTCAATATCTGCCGGTTTAACTTTCAGTTGATGGTACCCCGATCTAAGATCAATCTTGGAAAACACTTGTGCACCCTGTAACTGGTCAAATAAATCATCAATACGCGGTAATGGATATTTATTCTTTACAGTTACCTTGTTCAGTTCGCGGTAATCAATACACAGTCTCAGTGAGCCATCTTTCTTCTTTACAAACAAAACAGGTGCACCCCACGGTGAAGTACTGGGTCTGATAAACTTTTTGTCTAACAGTTCCTGCAATTGCACTTTCAATTCCTTCAGTTCAGTTGGAGCCATTCTGTAAGGAGCTTTAGATATGGTTGTGTACCCGGAATACATCAACGGTAAATTCAATCTCCCTGTCAATCAAATCCCCTGGTAGATCATTTGGAAACACATCTGGGAATTCTCTGACTATAGGAATACAATTCACATCAGTTTTAACACTATCATCAGTAGACACAGTCAGTACAGAACACAGATATCCTTTACACCCCTTTCTAATCAGTCTAACAGCTTTTACAGAAGAAATCAGATACGGTGGGGTACTACTCCAATTCCATTAAACACAAATTCCGGTAAGCCCGGTGGACGGAAAACTACTTGTTTTGTTACACAGTCTATAGTGGCATGATACTTTTGTAACCAATCCATCCCCAATATTACATCAAAATGATCGATATTCAATGGCAGTAAATCAATAAACAGATGCATATCCCCAACAATAATCTCACAAGCAGGATACATATATGCACATGTCATGGATCCCCCAACAGGTGATGATACAGCTAGCAGATAGTTCATGGGTTCTAAGGGTCTATTCAATTTACGCGAAAAAGCATGCGATACATACGAATGTGTAGACCCCGAATCAATCAACACATATGCATTTTGAGCACAGATAGAGAGGATACCTGACACGACAGTCTCGGTATTCTGCACGTCTCCCGGTACTAGGGCAAACACTCGGCCCTGCCTCATAGGCTCTTTCCCGGTAGCTTTGGGGTTAGGCTTCGGTGCTACATTTGATGCTGCTACGCTCGGTGCAGCTTTACTACTGGATTGCGGGGCAGAGGGACAGTCTTTAATTCTGTGGCCCACCTTGCCACACCTGAAACAAGCTCCAGAAATCTGATAGCAAACCCCTTTGTGCTTGTTGCCACATATGGAGCAGGGTGGAGTAAATCCACTCCCTTGGCTGGGGCTAGTTGTCGACCCCGTATTCTGTTTCTTGTTTGCTGGGTTATGCTTGCCTTTCTTGAATTTGAAACCCTGCCTTTTCCTTGCCACTCAGTTGTTGGTGTTTCAGTTTTCAGTGCTTCAATATTTGATTCGGCCATCAAGGCCCTGTCAAGAACACCCACATAAGTTGGCAATTTCAACATGTTGACTCGGTCAAGGATAGCAACATTCAGGCCACCTTCCAATCTCCTGGCCTTCTTATAATCGGTGTCCACCATGTGTGGTGCATACCTAGCAAGTTCGGTGAATTTCTTCTCATACTCGGCAACAGACATTTTGCCCTGTTTCAGTTGCTCAAACTCCGTTACTTTTCTGTCTCGGATGCACTGGGGAAAGTACTTTTCAAAGAAGGACTCCTTGAACTGAGCCCAAGTCATAATAGCATTCGCATCGCGGGTCAACATCCACCACCTTCTTGCTTCTTCTTGAAGGGTGAAGGTTGCTAACAGTACTTTGTTTGCTTCGGAACACGGAAACACTTCAAACAATTTTTCTGTTTCAAGTACCCAAGCTTCAGCCTTCAATGGTTCAAGGCCTCCCTGAAAGGATGGCGGTTTCAACTTGCTGAACTTCTGGGTAAGAGCAATAATATCCCCCTCATTTGCATTCACATTTTGCACATTCTGTTCCGGTTGCACCGGAGGGAGGAGGAGGTGGGGGCGGTTGGTTCTGTTGTTGATCCAGTCTTTCAATTATCAGTCCCATCATTAGTTCAAGTCTGGCCATTCTAGCCTCAGATGATTCAGGTTCATTAGCAGCATTTGCATTATCCATTTTTCTATAAACAGTTATAACAGTTTCAATCATAAGCAGTATAACAGTTATCATTATAACAGTTTAACATTTTAACACTTAATCAGTCAGTCATAAGCACACACTTTTCAAATTCATGAGATGCCCTAATTACTTTTCTAGGACACCCTATAGCTCATTTGGACACGTGTGTGCGGTATAACTCGTGGTTAAGTATCGCTCTGATACCACTCTGTCACGACCCAAACCCGGCCCTATGGGTTTAGCACCGTAACCGGCCAGTAATCCGTGATTACCGAAGGCCTGCTTAACAGTAATACAGTATAACAGAGTTCAGGGCCTGGCGGAAGCCAATACAGTAATAACTAGTGTCCATTGAGCTGTGAAAATCTGTATGCCAAAAACATTTTTCATGCATTCATACGGTTCAAAACAGTACAGTCTATACAATCATTCACAACATTCAGTACGGGGACTTAACCCCTCAATAACAGTACAGTAAACAGTAGCGGTCTATACAGTGATACAAAACAGTGAGGAGACCGATGGGAAAAACCTAAAACAAAATCCCAAGGCCATAACATGGCACACGGAACCTCACGGTGAGGCACATAGGCTGGCTTGACAAAACTGGGACCAACCCACGCTCCTAGCTCTGGTCTGGCTGCTGAGAACCTACATATATATATAAACAGTGAGCTAAAGCCCAGTGAATAACATAAAGTATAAAGAGGTTAAGAATGTAATGTCCTTACAGTAATGAAAACAGTTCATTTCAATCAGTATTACAGTCGTTCAGTGCAATAAACAATCATATGTGGTACATCCATTAGCATAACAGTAACAGTAGGTCAAAAGAGACCGAACAGTAATGATGGCCAGTCATTCAGTAAACAGTATGGTTCCACAAGGGAACCGACAGAGATCTCTGTAACAATAACAGTCAGTAACAGTAGTGCTAAGGATGCCACAGTACAGTTCAGAAATAAAGGACATACATTCATTCAGTAATTAATTCCAGTTCAGTAAACAGTTCAGTTCAGTATTCAAAAGATAGTCATTTTGAACATATCTTTACACAATTGTTACTCACAGTGATTGGGCTAATAGCAGCTAGAGCGCGTCCCCGAGAGCCAACCCTAAACAGTTAACAAATAGAACACACACTAAGTTTCACAGTCGGGAAGGATGATAATTAAATCCCTAAATTTCCTCGGTGTGGTTCTATGTCTAAATCCTCATTAAGATGTCTTAAACTAGGTCTAAGAATGCCTAGGATGAGATGAGGATGCAAAAATACAGTTGGAAGGCATTTTTCAAGAGTTGCTGAAAATAGGCTCTTCGCTCGAGCGATCCTTCCTTCGCTCGAGCGAGGTTCAAAAATCAAAGGCTTCGCTCGAGCGAACAATCCTTCGCTCGAGCGGTCTGATGAACAGTAAAAGTACTGGTTGCTCGATTTTTACGCGCGATACCACGCTCGATGCTCGCTCGAGCGGAGCCCTGAATAAAGGTGCTCGCTCGAGCGAGGAATCCTTCGCTCGAGCGAAGAAGCCAAATCTGGAATTTCCAGATTTGTCTTCCAAGTTCGAACCAAGCATTCAACAACCTAAAACTCAACCTCTTGGGCCCAAAATCTGGGAAAACATTTCAAACTCATAGTACAACAAGTTTCAAAGCTCAATTTGTACATGCAAGGGCCAAAGGTGAGTCAATTAAAGCCATTTTCAAACCCATTTCAAGAACAAGTTTAAAACATGCAATGCATGAACTTCAACCAAATTCAAGGTTCAAATCTTGCTCTAATGAGCTCAATAGTTGGAAAACAAGCTGAAAACATGAACTTTGATAGAAATATGAGCATGCATGTACAATCTATCATGAATTCAACTTCAAAATGCAACAATTCAAGCATGCATGTAACATTTGAGCTTCAATCTCACATGCTAAGCTTAAAACATGACTTAGCTCATAAATTTAACATGAAACATGCAAGAACTAGTTCAATGACAACAATAAGAAGATGAGTTCCTTACCTAGAGTTCCAATTACAAGGTGAGGAAGCTAAATTATGAAATCTACACTCCAAATCTTCAAGCTTCCTAGCCAAGACTCAAGAACAAGCCAAACTCTCACTTTCTCTCTCTAATTCTCTTCTAATTTCGGCGGAACTAAGGGAGAGGGCTGATGAAATGTTTTGATTAAACATATACAAGGCTTCAAACAAGAATGAACAAAGCTCCACTCAATGGCAGTTTCGTAAATACGTCAAACTCTTTAATTGACTTAATTTAATCTGATTTAATCATTCCTAATCAATTTTCAGATAAATATACCATAAATTCAGAAATATTCTACTGATTCTAAAACATCAAACGGTTTCTAAATCGGCCGCCGATAAGGCCTTCAATTTGCAATTTAAACACAAAGACACAAACAGATAACCGATAAATCAGACAGATGCAATATGTAATACAACAAATAAACTTATTCGATTTCGGTTTTGATTTCAATCAGTCTATTCAGTACTTCAGTTAATTCAATTATCAGTCATTATCAATTCAGTTTGGCAGTAATCAGTATATAATTCAGTAGTTTATCGGTAATCAGGACGAGGGTTGTTACAGGTTAGCCATTTTCAACATAAAACCAGAGCTCCTATATCTATACATCTGTGTTGTACTCTCTCTCTCTATATCTCACTCTCTCTCATCCTTGTGTGTGTGTTTTGAGCCTAAATAGTGTGTTTTTACCTCACTTTTGCACCAATACACACACCATTACACTTATTTCGAGATTGAGGGACTTGGAGGTTGTTTGTTGAGTTTTTGGACTGGTTTTGCTCACTAGAGGAGGGCTGCACCATTTGTTCTTCAAGTGTTCTTCAAAGGTGAGCTAGTTACTTTAGTTTTCCAATTTTTGCAACTAGTTTTTACCCATCTTGCTTTGTGTTTTAGTCTTTGTGTATAACTGAAAAAAAGCTTGTTTTTCCTTGCTTAAGAACATTCATTAAGGTTACTTTGTGGTTTGAGTGAAAACTCACCCTCTTGGGCCTTGTTTGGCCCTTTTGGTGCTTCCATTTTTTAGGCCTTGTTTGCTTGTGTGTTTGTTTCTTTTCACCACTGAAAATCAGTGGATTTTCAGTGGTAAGGAGGTCGGTTTGAAGTCTTGTATAGGGGAGGGACACCCCTCTCCCCTTTGTCCCTCTCTTGCCTTTGTTTTGGCTTAATGTAGTAGCATGCATGTCCAGCCCTATATGGCTATCTCTATTGTTGGTCGGATTGGTGCTCCATTGTGTGCATGTTGCACTTGTTGTGTATGCCTCTTTATTGCTTAGAAGTATGCCATGCATTTAGGCCATGATCTTTGCATGATTTGACTTAACTTCATGAAGTTACTAGCCTTATTTTGCCTTGCATAAGGTCTGTTAGCCACTGTTTTGGTCATATTTGGCATGCTTGATGTGGTTTGCTTTGCATTCCGGCTTGTAGGCCTTGAGTATTTTGGCTTCTGTTGCTTAGCCTATCTTAGCCTTATGATTTGGCATCATTAGGGTCATATTTCAGTCCATGAATCATGTTGTATGTTTGCATATGTGGCTTATTTCATGCTTTAGGGTGTGTGCCCTTTTATGCTAGGAATAGGCCTTATGCAAGCTTGTATGTTAGTGCATTTTAGGGCTGCCATATCAAGGTTTTGGGGTGTATTTTTGCATGCTAAAAATCTGTTTTGATGTCTAATATATGCATGAGTGGCCATGTTAATGGTAGCAAGGAGTGTTCCCTTTTGCCTTAACCTTAGGCCCATTTGACTTGCATGTTTGCATAGGTAATTGGTCATCGTTTTGGGCATGTTTTGCCACTGTTTTGGGGTGGTTTGAGGGCTGCCCCATTGTGGTCTAGTCCACCATCACATGCTTGCCTCATGTCTATTGCTTAATTGATTCATTAAGTGTTGAAGTATGTTGGTCTTATTTCTTATTGGTCCATGTTTGCATGACATTTGCATCTTGTATACTCTAGCATTTTGCATGCTTAACATTAGTTGTCATGACAATTTGGTGTGCTTGCATCTAATTCCCATGTTGCATCATTTGAGCTATGTTGCATACATGCATTTCATGGCTTGGTTTGGGGTTGTCAAATCAAGCATAAGGGTTGAAGGAAGTTCACACTACAAGTGGTGCAACTTGTTTCAACTCTTGGTCCCCAAGGCCCTTGACCAACACATGATAAGGTCTTGGTTTCATTTGTTGTGTTTGCATGCATTTTTACATTAAAATGCAATCTTGGTTCTTAGGCTATCATGCACCAAGATGCATAGTTGATGGCCCAAGAACTAAGGGTCATGCTCCCTTGAGTCCCATACATGATAGGGAGCATTGGCCATGCTTACATATGCCTAAAAATCCATATCATGCACTGTATGCCTGCTGTTGCTGTCAAACTGTCCTCTGCAGGAATTTTGTGCCGACCGGCACTTTATGGGTAGCCGATAAACTCTCAAGCAGCCGGTGGTCATCTTACATGGCCGGTGGACATTCCATCCGGCCGGTGGTGTACAGCAGCATGCAAGGAAGGTGTTCTGGGACTTTGGCATTTTTTGGAGAGACAGGGCAGTAAGAACAGAGGCAGCAGTGTCATGATGCGGGTTTCCGGGCGAGTCGGATTCGAGCATGCATCATTCGCGCATCCCGAGGCAGGGCTGAGGCCCCTCTTTTTTTATTATTATTTTATATACTGAATTTAATTTTGATAATTAGAAATTTCTGTAATAATTTAATTTATTCTGTATTTGGACTGTATTTTATTATTGCGGACTTAATGTATATTCTTTTGGTCCCTCCGAGTGAGGGCATAATTGTAATAAGTGTGGGTGGGTGTGTGTATGTCTTCCAACCCCCACTTCTTTCTCCCTTTTATTTACCTGCTTATGATGGTAGATTAGGGCACGTCTATTTTAGCATACCTTATGCAATGCATGCGTGCATCCATGCATTTGTCTAAACATGCACCGGGCTCGGTACATCATACAAACTGCATCGTACTTTCAATTCCAAATTGAATACGTGATAGTTGTAGCATTTCACATGCCATTTTAGGGTTAGCCGAGCCTACTCTAAATGCATTCTTGCCTGTGTTGCATTAGCCACTTAACATGACCTAGGACATGCATGTCTGCTAACTAGTTTCTTGTTTTGGCACGGAGTACGATGTAAGTATTTTACGCTTTAGCATACCACATGCGTGTGAATGTTGCCATGACAGTATGCTTACCATGCGGCTAAGTGCTTATGTGAGATAAACTGTTTGAATGCCTGTGGGTGGAGGTTGGGTTGCTTGAGTTGGAAAAACTCATTGAAATCCGTATTTTAGCCTACTTGCGAGTAGCAAAACCCAAAACGCTTTGAAACAAACGGATATGCAATGATTATTTCCGCATTAGGCAACCTAGTCTATACTTGTTTGCTGTGCGCATAACGTAGTAAATCTAGGCTAATAAACGGTATAAGAGCATGTAACGTTTTCAAAATCGGATATCACGGTTAGTAGAGGCCGGTCTTCGACCGGGCGAAAGGGGGTGCTCATAGCTGACCTTCCCCGATCGTACCCAAGCTCCCGAGCCAAGACATTTGGTGATGACGGACACGTGGCCTTCGGCACCGAGTCAGGGTTTCCTAAATTTCCCATTTTAAAAATATTTAGGTGGCGACTCTGTAATCTGGCAAAGCAGTCCATGTTTGGCACTACTTTTCAAAAAATCTATTTTTCTTCAAAACGATTTGCCAGAGTTGGACTCTTTGGTTCAAGATTTAGAACCGCAAAACAAAAGGGGAGTCCGAACTGTAGCGAGGTCCCACGCGGACGTGTTACAGTTTCTGGTGACTCTGCTGGGGAGTTTAGAGAGCTTGACTCAAACTCGTGATATCCTGTTTTGATTACGTTTATGTGTCTCTTTGCATTGCATTTGCATTGGTGCGCCTAGGACACCGTGTTGGCCATCTGCTATTCCTGAGCGGTTTACCGGAGGCTTGTCTTGTCAAGGCATGACCATAAGGCTGACCGGTTGCGGGCTCTGCCAGTATGGGAACACAAACCCGGTTTTACGGGGCACCCTTTTTGACCATTCGACCTAGTGCATATCGAAATCCATAGTGACCATTCCAAACTAGGACAGGTTGCTTACCCGATTAGGTTGTTTGAAACCGCTGCGTGCGTAGTGAAACCCTAGCTCCTGACAAAATAGGACAGGGAAACCCTACCCCAACATAGGGGTGTTTTGGCTCTTTACTGCTATGTGCTTTTAGAATGTATCTCTACAGGAATGCGCATATCAGTTTGCGAGTTTTATCCGGCCTGAGGGCACCAGTAACAGTATTTTGGGAATCAGTTATCTGTGGGTACAAGATTCAGACTTGGGGCAATGATTCAGAAACAGTGATCAGTATTTGAGGAACAGTGTATCGAGTTCAGCGTGTTATCCAACCGTGTTGTGTTTATTTTATGCCGTTATGCTGTCCGATTTTCTGTTATTTATACGCTTTATTTATCTTTTTACTAGGTAGTTGAGCACGATTGCTTCTGACCTAGTAGATACTCCCCAAGCACTCTGGACTAGAGGTCGTCGACTCCATCGATCTGAGGATCTGATAGACGGACAACCAGTGTACTGTTCACTACCCCGGTTACTAGCGGAGGTCAGTCAGACAGAGGACATCAGCACAGCAGTCAGTTCAGAGGGCCTTATCTACCCCACCTGTATTCAGTAGGGATCAGGGTTCCGTGTCACCAACAGAGAGAGAATATATACCGGTAATTCAACCAGAGCAGAATAGCATGGCTAGTTTAGAGGAGATGGTACGCCACCTCCAAGAAAGCATGAAAATGATGCAGCAAGATGCTGTCCGACAGGCAGAATTTGCCAGGCAACAGGCCACGCTGGTGAAGGAACAGGCAGAGACAATTGCCAGGCTAGAGCAGCAAACCGGAGCATCTGCTTCGCATCAAGTTCCTCCTCCACCAGGAGCCCCGAATCTCGGGAGACGCCAATGTTCAGAATGATACAGAACTTCCTACAGGACCACCCCCACCTCCGATCCTACCTCAAATTCAACCTCAGCTGTCAAAAACACCCACCAACCTACCGGACTCTCCCTTTGAGTTCGAGACTGATCCCACCGCACTAAAGTTGAGCAAGCTTGAAAAGCTGTTCAAGAGATCACAAGGGGTTAAGACTATCCCCGACATTGAAGATGGATATACCGATGCAGCTGTGACGCTGCCCGACAGATTCAAAATGCCTCATATTGACCGATTTGACGGGTCCGGGGACCCCATGGTGCACTTACGACTGTTTTCAGATGTTCTAAGGCCGATGGGCCTCAGTAGGCTTCAGAAGTTGTCTTTGTTTGGCCGGACCCTGTCGGGTGTGGCGGCCATATGGTATGCCAAGCTAGAAGATGATGTCAAGAGGAATTGGGACGAAATGGCTGAGGCCTTCATCGCACAGTATTCGTATAATACACAGATTGAGATTACGACCCGTGATCTCGAGACGACTAGGCAAGAGCCTAAGGAGAGTTTTTCAGAGTTTGTAACCAGATGGAGGGCCAAGGCTTCGATGATGACCTTGAGGCCTACGGACAAAGACCAGATTCGGATGATTGTGCGCAATCTTCAACCGAAATTGATGCAAAAGATGATAGTACTCCCTTTCCTACTTTTTCTGACCTACATGAAATGGGAGTGCAGATTGAAGATGCCTTGAAGCAAGGCTTGATTGATAATGACCGGGAGCAACCCCGACGAACTTTCAATCGTGGTAGCAATGCAGGGCCCGAGAGTGGCGCTACTACTACGAGAGCCACCGAAGTAAGCATGGTCACCGCCAACCCCCCTCCAAGAAATACGGCAGCTGCACCATTCTCCGGCGCGTCCGGAAGCAACCCACAAACACCAAATACCCACCCAGACAAACACCAGAACCTTCGCCCCACTATATATGCCCCTATCCAAAGCTCTGGGGGTTTTGATCAAAAAAAGGGCACCTGAAGCCCCTGGAGCCGCGGCCCTTACCAGAAAAAAACTCCCTCCTACCCATAACCCGGCCAAATATTGTGCATTTCACCAACAGCACGGTCACGACACCGATCTGTGCTTCCGGTTGCGTCATGAGATCCAAGATCTCATCGACAATGGGGTGATTTTGCCTCCCGAAAAACCCAATGTTACTACAAATCCCCTCCCCGCACATAACCAAGCACCACCACCCAAAAGACTCAATTTCATCTATACTGGGACCGTGTCCTACGACCCTAGTATCTATATCACACCTACCCACCTGCCTAAACCAGAGGTGTTCCTCCCTGATTGCACCAACTTGTGCATGATGGACATCTCCATGACCCAATCTAAGCCAGCGGCGGTGACCGCCGAGAACAGGGGAAGGGAGATTCCAAACGAGAAACAGGTTGTTGAGTCAGAGTCTGCGGAATCTGGGAGTTATGTGGGTAAGACATATAGTCCGAGTGACTACATTTCATCAAAAGGCCAAGATAGGACCGGAGTAGAATTGCCAACAGGGGGAGAGTTGTGTGTGATCCAAGGAGATAGTCTGGGACAGGGAACAGATGATGTAACAGCTGTAGGGGAGAACCTGGCCGATCTCCAATTTTACAGTGACCAATACCCAGAGGACGCGGCAGTTGCGTGGTTCGATTATGAGGATTCAGCGGAAGTTACCGGGTGGTTGGACGATCAACCCGATGTGATAGGAGAATTTCAGGCAGAGCAAGGCCCAGCAGGGGCGAGAATATCAGCGACGGCCGGGAGGGTCGAAGAGCAGAACACATCGCCGGGGGCGCCGGTGTCAAGAATTTCGCCCGAGATTGGAACATTTTGAGTACGGAGATGATTAACAGTCAGTCATGTCAGAACAAGTAAGTTTTGAAGATTCCGAGAGAATCAGGAAAGCAAAGGCCCATGTGGGAGTTGAAATTGCTGTGCGCACAGAAACCGAGAATACTGCAGGCATGTGGAGGGAAGCTGCTGCGAGCGCAAAAACAGTCATACTAGGGCCGGACAGATGTCTGTCAGCTGCTGATGGAATGTGGTGGGAGATGAAGACTTATGTCTTGCCCATACGGACGAAGATTGGGGAATAACCAACCTGATGACACCTGGTACCTTGGAGAGGTCGACCACATGACGAGGAGTGGGCGGTATTTCAAACCCCCACACTTAGATCAGCCAGAGGCCTCGGGGAAGGATAGAGAAGCCGAGAAGCAAAAGGAGAAGCAGCTTGAGGAAGAAGCGTACTCAAACAGCTGAAAAAGATACAAGCGGACATCTCTATTTGGGGACTGCTCATGGCATCACGGGTGCATAGAGAGGCTGTTTTATCAGCCATGGACAAAGCGAAGCTTTCAATAGAAACCACGCCAGAGCAGCTGGTGGGATTGGTCTTTCCGGGAGGAGGTTCCCCGACATTGACCTTTTCAGACAAAGAACTTCCGCCCGAGGGCATAAATCACAATAAACCCCTCTACATCTCCGTGGAGTGTAGAAATAAGTGGATACCGGTGGTACTTGTTGATACCGGGTCTGCCATCAATGTCTGTCCAGCAAGGACGGCATATGCGATTGGCTTGAAAACCGTGGATTTTGTACCAACAGCCCAGGTCATCCGGGCATATGACAATACAAGTAGAGAAGTGATGGGAACAGTTAAAGTTCAGACAAAGGTTGGGCCGGGGCAGCACGAGATAGATTTTCATGTCTTAGAGGTCCCTGCAACCTTCAATTTGCTTTTAGGGCGGCCGTGGCTGCATCAGGTGAAGGCAGTATCGTTACTTTGCATCAAATGGTGAAATACCCCTACGGGAAGGGAGTAGCCATTGTCTTTGGGAATTCATCAATCCACCCACCACCAGAGGTATCCACGCCTGTTCTAGAGAATCGAGCATGGCATGGAAGATGTGTTCATATCAGGTTTTACCTTGGCCGAGGCTCAGGTTGTACAGAATATCATGGCCGCTAACGAAGGATATACGTCAGTGCTCAAGCAGTGTACCTCATGAACAACTCCAATACATCCCGGGATGGGATTAGGGAAGAGCGGCCGTAAGGGCATTGCAGCGTTGGCCGAAGTGCCGCACAACCCCCATACCTTCGGCTTGGGTTATCTGCCCACCAAGGAAGATTGGGTAAGAAAAGGAAAAGAGATGGCAGGAAGAGCCAAAGCAAAACAGATGGGAAAGCCCTTTGAATTGATGCATCGGCCTATCCGAGGTACCCTGAACGGACGCTTCGTCCGGGAGGGGGAAGACTTTCCATTCTGTGGTTTTCCTGAGCCATGGCTGAATGAAGAAAAGAAGCGCATGCCGGGGTTCGAAATTTTCTTTGACCTACAGTTATCTGGGGATGATGTTGTTGAAGAGCAGACAGACCCAATAGTCAGGTTTGAGCATAGCAAAGAATCGGAGTCTGCGGACACAGAATTCGAAATGGGGGTAGCATTGGCATGTCTACTTTCAGATCCTTCGATCGACCAGTTGTGCTTGGGGGATAACTCCTCGGTGTCCATGATCGGAGATGAAACGGCTGCGGGCCTACCATCAGCTATTTTGGATGCATCCATCGCACCCTCCCTCACCTGGCAGTACGAGGAGGGATTTTTATCTAGCAGCACCGGGTCAGGTAGTGAGCCGGAATCTGATTCCACCGAGTCTTGTGAGTCGGAATCAGGTTCCAGCTCGTCTGAGTCTGAGTTCGGTATTCCTGGGGGTGATAACCCGGATGCCACAGTCCTGTCCAGGTCGTCTTTTTCTTTCTCTTTTGAGTCTGTTGTAACAGAAGAATTGGACGGTTCGGAAGTATCTAATGAGATGAATGAGGTGACTGTGGTTTCCGAGTACTTTTCTGTGCCTTTGGTTTATTGCTTAAATCAGGACTTTCAAAATTTTGATGAAAACGACGAGGACGAAATTCCTCCGGTTTTGCAACGACTAATTGAACAAGAGCAGGAGAGGTTTGTTAAACCCTTAATGGATGAAATCACTACCGTGAACATTGGTACTGAGAAGGACCCGCGGCTGGTCCAGATCGGGTCCACGTTGTCTTCGGAGGAACGCGAGCGCTTAGTCGCTTTATTAAAAGATTTCAAAGATGTTTTCGCGTGGTCCTACGAAGACATGCCTGGAATCGATCCTGAGATTGTACAGCACCGGATCCCTCTTGACCCCGAGGCCCGACCTGTCAAACAGAAGCTCAGAAGGATCCGCCCTGATTGGGCCATTAAAATCAAAGAAGAGGTCACCAAGCAGATTGACGCAGGCTTCCTGTTGGTATCCGAATACCCGACTTGGTTGGCCAACATTGTTCCAGTGCCGAAGAAGGATGGCAGAATCCGGGTATGTGTGGACTTTAGGGATTTGAACAGAGCCAGTCCGAAGGATGACTTTCCCTTGCCGCATATCGACGAGTTGGTAGATTTCACAGCGGGGCATGCTTTGCTCTCGTTCATGGATGGCTTTTCAGGCTATAATCAGATAGTAATGGCACCCGAAGACCGGGAGAAGACTGCTTTTACCACCCCGTGGGGTACATATTGCTACAGAGTGATGCCATTTGGGTTGAAGAACGCTGGGGCTACATATCAACGGGCTGCAACAACAATATTGCATGACATGATCCATAAAGAGGTCGAGGTGTATGTAGACGACATGATTGTCAAGTCCAAAGAAAGAGAGGGCCACTATACCGCCTTGCAAAAGTTTTTCCAAAGGATCAGGGAATTTTGGCTGCGGCTGAATCCTCAGAAGTGCACATTCGGTGTTACAGCGGGAAAAATGTTGGGATTTCTGATTACACAAAGGGGCATCGAAGTCGACCCTTCCAAAATCAAGGCCATCTTAGAAATGCCACCACCAATGACTGAAAAGGAGGTGCGAGGCTTTCTGGGTAAAGTGCAATTCATAAGACGGTTTATCTCTAAACTAACCCTAACTTGTGAACCACTTTTTGGTCTCCTGAAGAAAGGAAAGAAGTTCCAATGGGACGGCCGATGCCAAGCTGCATTTGAACAGATTAAAGAATATCTACAGAATCCACCCGTGTTGTCACCACCAAAGCCGGGAAAACCGTTGATACTGTACCTGTCAGTAACTGAAACTACAATGGGCTGCATGCTCGCACAAGAGTCGGAGGATAAAGTGGAAAGGGCCATCTACTATCTGAGCAAGAAGATGTTGGATTACGAGACCCGCTACACTCCGCTGGAGAAGGCTTGTTTGGCCTTGGTATGGGCTACCAGGAAGCTGCGGCACTACCTGTTAGCTCACTCTGTAATGTTGGTTTCACGACTTGATCCCATCAAATATCTTTTCGAGAAACCAGCGCTTACAGGTAGGCTAGCTCGTTGGTTGCTGTTGCTCTCCGAATTTGATCTCAAGTATGTGACGCGCAAGTCAGTAAAAGGAAGAGCGGTAGCAGAGTTCCTTGCCGACCACCCGGTTGAAGGGGATGAAGCGGTTGAGTACCTGTTCCCAGATGAAGCCATTCTGCACATCGAAGATGAAACTTGGACGACGTACTTTGACGGAGCGTCAAATCAATACGGGTATGGGATAGGAGTATTGCTGATAGCGCCTGACGATTCCCGTATCCCTTTAGCATTCAAGCTTCGGTTCAAGGTCTCGAACAATGAGGCAGAGTATGAGGCGTGTATTGCCGGTCTAGAAGCTGCCCTAGAACTAGGGGCAAGGCGATTGGACGTCATTGGAGACTCGAACCTAGTTGTGTCTCAAGCTAAAGGAGACTGGAAAGTCAAGGAGGAAAAGATGATAATTTACCACCAGACCTTGGATTTGTTAATTCCTCGGTTTGAGAAGCTAAGTTTCACTCACCTAGTAAGAGAGAACAACAGGTTCGCAGATTCGTTAGCAACTCTATCTTCCATGATAGACATCCCATCTGGAGTCCGGATGCGTCCAGTCATTATTGACCAGAAATTTGCACCAGCTTACGAGTCAATCTCTGCCATAGATGAAGTGCAAGATAACAACCCTTGGTATTACGACATATGGAACTTCTTGAAGAAGGAGGCATATCCACTAGGGGCAAATGCTAAGGACAAAAGGGCAATCAGAAGAATGGCTGTTCAGTTTATCATCTGCGGGGGTAAGTTGTACAAAAGAGGTCATCTGGGAATGCACAAGCTGTGTGTGGAAGCCGAAGAGTCGAAGCGCCTAATGGAGGCCATCCATGGAGGAGAATGTGGGGCACATATGAATGGGGTGATGCTGGCACGAAAGATCCTCAGACAGGGCTACTACTGGTCTACCATGGAGGAAGATTGTATCGGCTTTGTTCGGCGATGCCACAAATGCCAGATTCACGCAAACCGCATGAACATCCCGCCGTCAAAGCTGTATAACATGACGTCGCCATGGCCATTTTCAGTTTGGGGGATCGATGTGATTGGAGCTGTTACCCCAAAGGGGTCGAATGGGCATGAGTTTATCTTGGTAGCAATAGATTACTTTACAAAGTGGGTCGAGGCCCAATCTTATGCCGTGTTGAAGGCTTCGCATGTCGCAAAGTTTATCAGAAACAACATTATCTGCCGTTATGGAGTCCCGAATGAGATCATTTCGGACAATGGTTCTCACTTCAAGAAGGAGGTGATTGATTTGTTGGAGAAGTACAATGTGGCTTTTCATAAGTCGTCCACGTATCGGCCGCAGACCAACGGAGCAGTTGAGGCCGCCAACAAAAACATCAAACACATACTGCAGAAGATGGTGGAAACCTATCGGGACTGGCCAGATAAGTTGCCGTTTGCTCTGTGGGGCTACCGAACGTCAATTAGAACTTCTACCGGGGCGACTCCGTATTCCTTGGTATATGGGATGGAGGCCGTTCTACCTATAGAGATTGAGGTTCCGTCTCTACGAGTATTGGCTGAGTGTCAGATAGCCGAGGCAGATTGGCAGCAGAGCAGATTCGAGGAACTTATGCTCTTCGATGAAAGGAGATTAAAAGCACTGTACCACGTCCAAGGATATCAGCGCAGAATTGCCCGGGCTTTCAACAAGAAAGTTAAGTCTAGGAATTTGAAGGAATGAGATTTGGTGCTCAAAGACAACCGAGCTCCCATCCACGACCCAAGGGGCAAGTTCAGACCTAATTGGACGGGTCCCTATATCATCAAGTCTATCTGGTCAGGTGGAGCTGTGGTTCTGATGGACCTAGATGGCCTAGAGTTCTCCCAACCGATCAACATGGACAAGTTGAAGAAATATTACCCCTGAGAGGCTCGCTAGGCCGAAAACCCGAAAGGGCGACCTAGGCAAAATTCAGAGCACAAAAAAAATAGAAAATATAAAAACTGAGCTCGCAAGGTTGAAAACCCGCAAAGGGCGGCCTTGGCAAAAGTTAGAGCGCAAAAGGAGAGTGAAAATACTCGAGTGAACCCAAGCCTGAACTACGTAAGGCTTGATTCCCATCATTGGGATACGTAGGCAGCTTCATCCCGAAGTTCAGCCATAAACTCTTCCCCGATCAACTTTGTCCATTTGATCATCTTGGTCATCTTTGCCCATCAGCATTTATCGCAATCTCCGGTACAGTGCTTTTCAGACTAGGGGCAACTTTCCGTTGCCGTACAGTGCCGCGGTACCATTCAAACAAGGGGCAACTTTCCAGTTGTTAGGATCCGGGGTTGTGCATCTCAGTGACAAATCTCGGGCGTGTCCAGTTCTGATCCATATCGAAAATAGTTTTGAAAAAGTTTTAATAAAGATGACTTTGTTCAAATAAGTCTTTTTACAACTAAGACCATTTCTGGACCAAAACGGAAAATTTTCAGTACCACAACCTTCAATTTCATTGATTTCAAATAGAGTTCTCTTGCTCTTGCATACAATTGAAGTTGCTTTTTTATTACATTTATAAAGAAAACTTGAAAGTACTAATAAAGCAATAAATCCGGGGCATGGTCAAGTCAAATGTCCCTGCGCCCCCTCCCAGAGCTGGTCGAAGCCTCTGATGCCAAAGTGGGCCCCTCCTGTGCTTCTTCATTAAGCCAATCCAAGCACTCATCAGACAAAGTGCAACTGAAAGTGGAAGCGGGGGCCAGAAGTTCTCTCGTCCTCCATGCTGTGGCATACCGGGCCAGCTGTGCGCCTCGAATCGGGAATGTAACCAGGTACTCTATCCCTTCCGGCGGACAAGTCTGATTATGACCAAACTGGCGCAGGATACGGAATGGGAAGTAGAAGACACAGTGAGTCAAGCCAATCAATTGGATCCTGGGTTGACGGGTCATGCTGTAACTCATCATTGGGAGATTGAGCCAAGGGCACCGCCAAGCAATGCGGTCTGCGGACAAACTGCACATCCAGTCAAACCACCAACCCTCGTCAAGGGCGTCAACTAAGCGTTGCCGAAAGAAGTAACCGCGGGCTGAATACGCTGGGCAAGAGTCCACAACCTGCAGTTTATCCATTAACCATACCTGGGGAGGGATGAAAAATGAGAGAATAAAGAATAGAGAGATGTACGATGAGAGGAAAAGTGAGAAAAGGGTTTTTGTGAGAAAAACCGAGCCTGAGGGCCGAGTAATGTGAGCAAACATAAATATGAGATTGGGTGGGAAACATTACCTGCAGTAATAGTGGACTCCCTGCTAATCTGATCGTCTTTCGACGATAAAAGGCGTCTAAGCCCAGCAATGTCTCAGCCAGGATCATGGCAATGCAGCTTTTGCCCTCCTTCAAGCCTTGGGCAACCTCAATCAACCGGACACTAGGCCCTCCGGAACCGGAGACGAACAGAAAATGAGATAGCATGCATAGACAGAGGGCGTGTCGCCGAAAGCCTTGCCAGTGATGGTCGCCGCGATCACTAGTCTCAGAAAAACGACAAACCAAGCTCGGAACATCTAATGTCCCGTCACAAATCAGAGAACGAGCATCGGGCATTGAGAGCCCACACATTTGTCCTAAGGTTTGAGCATGGCCAAAACGAAGTTGGGGCAGGATCTCCTCATTGCGCCCAGATTCCATTAGAGCTTGGAAATCTTCAAAAGTGGGACACACCTCTTGCCCGCTAAAGCTAAAAACATGTGTTACCGGGTTCCAAAACCTTGCCGCGGCATGGAGGAATGGAGAATGCAGCGGGGTACGGCGCAAAGTGAATAGTGCGTTTATGCCAAAAGCCCGGAAATTCAGCTTTTCCGAGCCATCCAAGTTGTTAATCCAAGTTGCGAGATTTTGGGCAAGAAATTCTTCCATTTGGAGCAAATTAGTGTGGAAATGAAGGGAACCACGAAGTTGAGACCCTTTTGAAGAAGATAAGGTTGAGTGAAGGACAGATGTCAACATTCTGCTGGTACTGACAGTTTAGTGCCGACCGGCCAATTATAGTGCCGACCGGCCATCTGTTTTGGCCGATGGCCATTCCTCAAGGCCGGTAGCCTTTCTGATTGGCCGGTGGCTTCCCCCCTGCCCTCTGAGCTGTTTATGCTAAGAATTTGGGAAATCCCACCACTTCCAATACCTTCCAGTGATCAATTCTCACAAGGGCGCGCCCATTTGCTTATCGAGTTGTTGCATATTTGCTTATCCAGTTGTATTTCACTCTCTTTAAGTCTTTGTAATGTTTATCAAGGTGTACTCACATTTGGCTAGTTTGCTGAGTCCCCCTGTTTTGCTTATCGAGTTGTAATTGGCTTACTACCTGATTATTACGATACGATGCGATGCTTTGTTTTCAAAACGCAGTTTCAATTTCAGTCACATTGTTGTGAGATGCCTTGCGATGCGATGCATAGAACATGCAAATGTAACACCTTTTGAACAAACAGCTGTTTCATTTCCATCATATGTTTTGCAAAAAACATACGCTTTTGAGAAATAAAACCTGCCTGAGGCAGTGCAATGTGATTAAACTCCTAGTAAAAAGGAAATTAAAGCAGAAGAATAGCAGGGTAGCAGAGTGCTGGGTTTGACACCGGTAACCTCCCCCTTTCGGTCATCGTACCTTTTGCGCCCTTGTTCGGGTCAGTCATGCGATTTGGCACCTTCATCACTTAAGGCAGTCCAAGAAACTGCGCCTTCAGAACATAAGTGGAGCTTCGAGTTGACCTCGCACCACAACTTTTGTGAGCGATGCTCGGAACATGCGAAGGACGTCCCTTTCCGTATCCTTTTATATCTTGTGAATTCTCTAAATCATTTCAATCATACTGAGTTGCAGTACGTTGCATTCCAGCATCATGTTTACCATGATCAGTTTCAAGTTCCTTTTTATACACATTGCATTGTATGCGTGCTTTGCTTTACTGATATGTGTTCAAGTTCCCTTTTATACACATTGCATTGTATGCGTGCACTGCTTTACTGATATGTGTTCAAGTTCCTTTATACACATTGCATTGTATGCGTGCTTTGCTTTACTGATATGTGTTCAAGTTCCTTTATACACATTGCATTGTACGCGTGCTTTGCTTTACTGATATGTGTTCAAGTTCCCTTTTATACACATTGCATTGTATGCGTGCACTGCTTTACTGATATGTGTTCAAGTTCCTTTATACACATTGCATTGTATGCGTGCTTTGCTTTACTGATATGTGTTCAAGTTCCCTTTTATACACATTGCATTGTATGCGTGCACTGCTTTACTGATATGTGTTCAAGTTCCTATATACACATTGCGTGCATGTGTGCATTGCTTTACTGATATGTGTTCAAGTTTCCCTTTTAATTGCGTGCATGTGTGCATTGCTTTACTGATATGTGTTCAAGTTCCTTTATATACACATTGCGTGCACGTGTGCATTGCTTTACTCACATGTGTTCAAGTTCTCTTTCCACACACATTACGTGCATACGTGCATTGCTTTACTCACATGTGTTCAATCCTACTATCTTGCTGTACACATTGCATGCATTGTCACGCACTTTCGACTGCCTTGTCATGCATGTTGCTAACAACATTGTACCTGTTAAGTTTGTTTTCTTTACAGGCACGATATTGTATGTACGGCTCATTTGAGGCCGGTGAAACCGGACGAGCCGCACAGGTATTGTATCCTCCGCGTGAGCCGTGTTAAGAATTGCATAATTCTCCTACATCCTTTCTGCATTGTAGTGTAGATTGGCGTATGCTAGCTTATAACTGTTGCATGTATGCTTCATTACAGCTTTCTTTGCATGATTTTAAGTTATGCTTGGCTTCTTGCATTTTCAGTTGCATTTTGCCCCTGCCTTCGGGCGCATATCTCGTTGGTCTTCTATGTTTGTCCAAGTCTTCGGCCTGGTCAAAAATGGGTCGTCTCTAGGCTTTGACATTCTGAGTCAAAAATGGGTCGTCTCTAGGCTTTGACATATCCCGTCATTGTTATGACTTCTGAGTTCTGTCAAAGAGGGGCAACTGTAGACACCCCATTTTTGACCGTCCTCAAGACTTGGACGTCACCGTTGGAACGCTCGGTGATTATCCATGTTTGTGTTCGTTTCGAGTTCCCGGAGGTCCGGCTGCGCGTCGTGCCTCAGGACCTCTCAACCGACTTGTTCTGTGCTTGGTTTTACACCAAGACTTGTGTGTTTTTGCATTTGAGGGTAGGGGGAGGCTTGTTAGCCATCCCTGAAGCCCACCGGCTGCCCCCACACCACACCGGCACTCCCTTTTGGCCATCGGCACTGTTCTCTCAAACATTTTGGCCGGTCGGCACTGTATGTTGCCGACCGGCACTTTTTTGTGCCGGTGACTGTTTTGGCCGGCCAGCATGCACCCTTTGAACCCCTGGGACATGGTGCATGCCAGCTGTGCCAGCTGGAATGCACCATCACATTCCCCCGTGCACAGGTGTGGCCATCAAAGCCCAAGCGTAATTCAATTAAACTCAATTTCAAACAACATTTTAACGAACATAATTTAAACATGACATGCATGAGTTTAAACCAACTTAAAGCTTCCAAACTTGCTCTAATGAGCCAATTCTTTCGAAAACATGAGGAATTCATGAACTAGAACTATAGTATGAACATGCATGTGGAATTCCATGAACAAACACCTCAAAACTCAAGAATGAAGGCATGCATGCAAGATATATGCTATAATTCAACATGCTAGAACCAATTCATGACTTAGCTCTTCAATATGGCATGAATCATGCATGAACCAACTTAAAGACACAATTAAGAGGTTGAATTCCTTACCTAAGTCTTCAATTACAAGTATGGAGGCTCAATTTGCAATCTATACTTCAATCCTTCAAGTTCTTCAAGCCAATTTCCTAGTTGATTCCACAATTCTCCTATTTCTCTCACTCTAGCCGGTCAAGAACTCAAAATGGCTGATGAAAATGTTTTAGTCAAGTGTGTATGAAGCTCAAAGTGTTTAGATAGTGGGCCACTAGTGTAGCAAAATGGTAATTTAAGCCAACAATGCAATTTAGCTTATTTAAATCTAATTTAATCATACTAAATCACATTTTAAATAAATATGCCATAAAATCTTATAAATTATGATTAACACAAAACATCAATCAATTTCAGATTCGGCCGCCGATAAGGCCTTCAATTCGCAATTTAAAACATAAAACATGGACAGATAAGTTTAACAGTCAATAGATAGACATACAATTAAACAGATATACTCAATCAATTCAGTTCCAAATTTCAGTCAGTCAGTTTAGTATTTCAGTCGATTCAATTACTTATCATAATCAGTCTCAGTTTAGGAGTAATCAGTGGTTAATCGGTAAACAGTGGTGAGGGTTGTTATAGTCTCCCCTCCTTAAAAAGAGTTTAGTCCTCTAAACTCGAGTTACCTTCATTCTGGAAGAAAACAGGATTTAGAGGAAACAATTCAGGATATCTCTTGGCCATGTCATCTTCCCTTTCCCAAGTGGCATACACGCCACCATGGTTTTGCCAGTCAACTTTTACTAACGGAATCTCTTTGTTTCTCAACTTCTTGATCCGTCTGTTTACAATCTGAATAGGCCGTTCCTCGTAAGTGTAGTCATCACTTAGCACTACATGAGTAGGCTCTATCACATGGAAAGGATCCCGGAGGTAGTCCCTCAACATAGAAATGTGGAAGACGTTATGCATATGCTCCATTTCAGGAGGAAGCGCAACTTGATACGCCACCGGATTGATTTTCTCAATAATCTCATACGGTCCGACGTATCTTGGCGCTAGCTTGCCTTTGACTCCAAAACGAGTCTGGCCTTTCATCGGTGTCACTTTCACAAAAATGTGATCACCCACTTCATACTCTCTGTCTCATCTTCTAATATCCGCATAACTTTTCTGTCGGCTCTATGTGGTTTTCAGTCTCTGTTGTATCAGTTTCACTTTTTCTGTAGTTTCATACACAATCTCGGGCCCAAGCAAAGGCCATCTCCAACTTCTGCCCAGCAAATCGGAGATCTACATTTTCTGCCATACAATGCCTCGAAAGGCGCCATACCAATGCTTGAATGAAAACTTGTTGTTGTAGGCAAATTCAGCCAACGACAAATGGCTTTCCCAGTTTCCCTGAAAATCAAGGACACACATTCTCAGTAAATCCTCCAGAGTCTGGACAGTCCTTTCAGACTGGCCATCCGTCTGAGGATGATAGGCACTACTCAGTCTCAGTTCAGTACCCAATGTAGTCTGTAAGCTTTGCCAGAATCTCGATGTAAACTTCGAATCTCTGTCAAAAACAATGGACACAGGCACTCCATGCAATCTAACAATCTCATCAATATAAATCACAGCCAATTTGTCCGCATTATAAATTGTTTTGACAGGTAAGAAGTGAGCAGATTTAGTCAGTCTATCAACAATAACCCAAATTGAGTCCATACCTTTACTAGAGCGAGGCAGACCGACAATGAAATCCATAGTGATATGTTCCCATTTCCACTCCGGTATGGGTAAGGGTTGCAGTAAGCCTGCGGGTCGTTGATGTTCCGCTTTGACTTGTTGGCAATGAAGACATTTCGATACAAAATCAGCAATTTCTTTCTTCATTCCCGGCCACCAGAAATTCAGTTTCAAATCTTGATACATTTTCGTATTCCCTGGATGGATAGAAAATTTTGAATTGTGGCCCTCTTGCAGAACTTTTCTTTTCAGTTCAGAATCATTCGGTACACACAGTCTCTCCTGAAATTTCATTACATTATTTTCAAATTTGAAACCCAGTCTCGGTTTAGATTCTCGTCCTTCGATGATCTTCTTCAAGAAGTCATCCTGTTGCTGTTTCTTTTAATCTCTTCAATCAGTGCCGGTTGAGCAGAAATAGCAGCTATTGTTCCACCTTGTTCTCGCAAAACAATCTCAATTTCAGATTTTTCAAGGTCACAAAGCAACTCTTTCTGTCCGGTAAGTAAATAGGCTAAGTTTCCAATCGATTTCTGGCTCAGTGCATTGGCAACGGTGTTGGCTGTTCCTGGATGGTACAAAATCTGTAGGTCATAGTCTTTAATCAATTCTAGCCATCTCCGCTGTCTCATGTTCAGTTCTTTCTGTGTGAAGAAGTACTTCAGACTCTTGTGATCTGTATACACCTCACATGTTGCCCCATAAAGGTAGTGACGCCAGATTTTCAATGCAAATACTACTGCAGCAAGTTCCAGATCATGGGTTGGGTAGTTCTTTTCATGCGGTCTCAGTTGTCGGGAAGCATAGGCAATAACTCTCCCATTCTGCATTAAGACACACCCCAAACCCTTATGAGAAGCATCACTAAAAATGGTAAAACCATCCGTACCTGAGGGTAGGGTAAGGACCGGCGCAGTCACAAGTCGAGTTTTCAACTCTTGGAATGTTGATTCCCTTTGGTCAGTCCAGTCAAATGATATCCCCTTTTGAGTCAATTGAGTCAACGGTAAGGCAATTTTGGAGAAATCTTTGACAAATCTTCTGTAATATCCAGCTAATCCCAAAAAGCTTCGGACTTCTGTAACATTTGTTGGTCTAGGCCAGTTCACTACTGCTTCAATTTTCTGTGGATCAATTGAAATTCCATCCTTGCTAATAACATGTCCCAAAAACATAACATGATCAAGCCAAAATTCACATTTAGACAGTTTAGCAAAAAGTTTTTGTTCTCTTAGGGTCTGTAGGGCAAGTCTCAGATGATGTTCATATTCTTCTCTACTTTTGGAATAGATCAGAATATCATCTATGAATACAACAACAAAGTCATCGAGGAATGGTTTAAAGATTCTGTTCATGAGGTCCATAAATGCAGCAGGTGCATTGGTAACCCCGAAAGGCACAACTAAAAATTCGTAGTGTCCATACCTCGTTCGAAAAGCAGTTTTATCAATGTCTTCTGGTTTAACTTTCAGCTGATGATATCCCGATCTGAGATCAATCTTAGAGAACACTTGAGCACCCTGTAACTGATCAAATAAGTCATCAATACGTGGTAATGGATATTTATTTTTCACAGTTACCTTGTTCAGTTCACGGTAGTCAATACATAGTCTCAGTGAGCCGTCTTTCTTTTTCATAAACAAGACAGGTGCGCCCCATGGTGAAGTACTGGGCCTGATGAACTTCTTATCTAACAGTTCTTGCAGTTGCACTTTCAGTTCTTTCAGTTCAGTCGGAGCCATCCGGTAAGGAGCTTTAGATATTGGCTGCGTACCCGGAATCACATCCACGGTGAACTCAATCTCCCTATCAATCAAATCCCCTGGCAGATCACCTGGAAATACATCTGGGAATTCTCTGACTATAGGAATACTATTCACATCAGTTTTAACATCAGTAGGTACAGTCAATACAGAGCACAGATATCCCTTACACCCTTTTCTAATCAATTTAACAGCTTTCATAGATGAAATCAAATACGAGGGAGGTACCACTCCACTTCCATTAAACACAAATTCGGGTAAACTAGGTGGACGGAAAACAACTTGTTTGGTCACACAGTCTATAGTAGCATAATATTTTGTTAACCAGTCCATTCCCAATATCACATCAAAATGATCAATGTTCAGAGGCAGTAAATCAATATACAGATGCATATCCCCAACAATAATTTCACATGCAGGGTACATATAAGCACAAGTTACAGATCCCCCAACAGGTGAAGATATAGCTAACAGATAATTCATGGGTTCTAATGGTCTATTCAATTTTCGCGAAAAAGCATGCGATACATATGAATGTGTAGACCCCGAATCAATCAGTACATAAGCATTTTGAGTACAAATAGAGAGAATACCTGACACAATAGTCTCGGTATTCTGTACATCTCCCGGTACTAGGGCGAACACTCGGCCCTGCCTCAAAGGTTCTTTCCCGGTAGCTTTAGGATTGGGTTTTGGTGGGGCAGTTGATGCTGCTGCGCTTGGTGCAGCTTTACTATTACCCTGAGGAGTGGAAGGGCAATCTTTGACCATGTGGCCCACCTTGCCACACCAGTAACAAGCACCAGAGATTTTATAACAAACTCCCTTGTGATTCTTACCACATTCAGAACAAGGCGGTATAGAACGGTTCTCTTGACTAGAAGTAGTCGTTGACCCTGTATTCTGTTTCTTGTTCAATGGATTGTTTTTGCCTTTCTTGAATTTAAAACCCTGCCTTTTACCACGCTATTCAGGTGCTGGTGTTTCAGTTTGTTTCAGTGCCTCGATGTTTGACTCAGCCATCAATGCTCGGTCAAGAACATTTACATAGTTCGGTAATTTTAAAACATTTATTCTGTCCAGTATTGCAACATTAAGGCCGCCTTCAAATTTCCTGGCCTTTTTGTAGTCGGTATCCACCATGTGTGGTGCATATCTAGCAAGTTCGGTGAACTTTGTTTCATATTCAGCAACGGACATAGTACCTTATCTCAGCTGTTCAATTCAGTTACTTTTCTGTCCCTGACACACTGAGGGAAATATTTTTCGAAGAAGGCTCCTTTGAACTAAGCCCAAGTCATAACGGTGTCGGTGTCACGGACTAGCATCCACCACCTTCTAGCTTCTTCTTGTAAGGTGAAGGTAGCTAACAGTACTTTATATGCTTCAGAGCACGGAAACACTTCAAATAATTTCTCTGTTTCAAGAACCCAAGCTTCAGCCTTTAGTGGCTCAAGGCCTCCCTGAAAGGATGGCGGTTTCATTTTGCTGAACTTCTGGGTGAGAGCAATTATATCCCCATCATTTATATTCTGCTCCGGCTGTACCAGAGGAGGTGGGAGCTGTTGGTTCTGTTGTTGCTGTTGCCTTAAGGCTTTTGTTAGCAGTTCAACAGTTCGTTTCAATCTTGCCATTCGAGCTTCGGATGATTCAGTTTCATTAACAGTGCTTACATTATCCATTTCACTATATGCAACATAATAATAATAAACATAGGAAGTTGCATACTTTAAACATCTAAACATAAGCAGTCATATGTTTAAACACATTAACACATATTCATGTCACGTCCACACACACTTTTCATGCTCATGTGATGCCCTAATTGCTTTTCTAGGACACCCTATAGCTCATTTGGACACGTGTGTGCGGTATAACTCGTAGTTAAGTATCGCTCTGATACCACTCTGTCACGATCCAAACCCGCCCCTATGGGTTTAGCACCGTAACCGGCCAGTAATTCGTGATTACCGAAGGCCTGCTTAACAGTAAGACAGTATTACAGAGTACAGGGGCATGACGGAAGCCAAAACAGTAAATAGACAATGTCCAATGAGCTGTGACAGTCTGTATGCAAAAAACTTTTCATACATATATACAATCAGTGCAAAACAGTATGTACAACATTTACAATCATTCAAGACAGGGACTTAATCCCTATTAAAACAGTACAGTGACAGTCTATGCAAAACAGAACAAAAAGGGGAAACTAAAACACTCCATAGCCTTAGCTTGACAGGCTCGGAACCTCGCAGTGAGGCACAGTGGTTGGCTTGACAAAAAAGGGAGTCTAACCCACGCTCCTAGCTCTGGTCTGGTGCCTGAACACCTACATATATATATATATATAAACAGTGAGCTAAAGCCCAGTGAATAACATAATGCGTAAAGAGGTTTAGAATGAATGTCCTTACAGTAATGAAAACAGTTCATTGATTCAGTATTTCAGTCATTCGGTCATAACAGTCATATGTGGTACATCCATTAGTATAGCAGTACAGTAAACAGTAGGTCTTAAAAGACCGAACAGTCAATGATGGCCATCATAACAGTAAACAGAAGTTCCAAGATAGGAACTGACAGAGATCTCTGTAACAGTAACAGTAACAGTAACAGTAGTTGCTAAGGATGCCACAATACAGTTCAGAATAGAGGACATACATTCATTCAGTTAACAGTACAGTTCAGAAAGCAGTTCAGTTAACAGTCAGAAAATATTCATTTGAACATATCTTTACGACATCGTTACTCACAAAGTTCTGGGCTATAAGCAGCTAGAGCGCGTCTCCGAAGGCCAACACTATACAGTGACAGAACGAACACACACTAAGTTCACATTCGGGAATCAAAGATTTAGTCCCTACTTAGACTCGGTGTGGTTTTACATCTATATCCTCATTAAGATGCCTTAAACTAGGCCTAAGGATGCCTAGGATGAAATGAGGATGTGTAGACACCCCATTTTTGACCGACCTTAAGACTCAGACGTCACCGATTGAGCGCTTGGTGATGTTGCATATCGTGCTCGTTCAGAGGTTTCAGAGTCTCGGCTGCGAGCCTTGCCTCCGGACTTCCGGACTCTTTCATGCCTTGCCTCGGTTTGCGAACCAGGCTCTGTTTTCTCTGTTTTCTCTTCCCAAAGGGAGGGAGAGGTCTCGTAGATCATCTCTCAGTGGCCGTAGGCTACGTTTCGTGGTCGTAGGCCATTTTGCCCGTTTGGAGCCCGGTTTTCGGTTTTTCGGAGCCGTTGGCCGGGTGCCTCGGTTCGGGACCGCTTAACCACCTCCGTTTGCTCCGATTTTTGGCACATACCTTATTTCCTCCCTTTTGAGGGACACTGTGGTCCGAGAGACCAACTTCGTGGTCGAACACCACTTCCGGTGCCTAACAGCCTGTTTTTAGGGCCCTGAACTGCGTGTTTTGGCCCCCGAACCTTCGTTTTGCATCCGTCTTGGTCCATTTTTGGCAGGGACCTTATTTTCATTGTTAGAAAGCTTGTAGGAGGGTGGGAGGCCAGCAATTTTGCTGAAAAGCCAACTTTTTTTGAGTCCAAAGTGGTTCAGCATGAATCCGGGAAGGAGAAAAATCTGCGCGGCTTCACCGAAATGGGCATAACTCTTTGCACAAGAGGAATTAAGATATGAGGCCACCACCATTGGAAAGCTTACTTCCGGGGCTTCATTTTGCACTCAAGAATCTCCTAAGTCCAGGTCCGGGGGGAGGAGATATGGTTGGTTGAAGTCCGGTTGGACCGAATCTGCGCGGCTTCACGGAAACTGGCATAACTTTTTCCACATGAGGAATTTTGATGCAAGGTTTGCGGCATTGGAAAGCTAACTTCTGGGGCTTCATCCTAGGGGTGGCCGGCCACTTTACCCCTTTGACCTGGCCGGCCGGCCACCTTTTTCTGGCCGGCCAGCCACTTACCTGGTGGACGACTTTTTTTGCCCTTTTGAGTTGGCCGGCCATGATCCTTGTCCCAAGTGCATTCCAACCATGTATTTTGTTCTGCACTTCACCCATGTCCGAGGGTTTGGCCTTTTAGGGGGAAAAATTGAATTTAAATCTCCCCCCCATTTTTCCCCCCTTTTCTCCACTCCTTTGCCTATAAAACCAGCCCCTCCCCTTCAGTTTTAAGGGTTAGAAAGTTTGGTCTTGAGCTCCTACATTGCATCTCTCTCTCTCTACACTTCAACCCTCAAAACCTCTCAAATCCTACCCCCTTTCTACACCACCACATAGCACCACCACCCCACCATCCTTTCCAACACTTGGAGCTGGTTTTCCAGAGGCAAGGAGCACCTTTTCTCAAGCCAAGAGTTGTTGGTTCATTGGTCTACAAGGGTGAGTCCCTATTCTCCCTCTTTTGTGCCTTATTTTGCTCAATATATTAGCTATACTTGCTTGCATATTTAGGCTCCGACCCTAACTTAAAATAGCATTATTTTGAGCTCCTTTTCATGTTTGTTTAAGGGCCCCTCCCTGTTTGAGGCTTCCTTTTTACACTTGCTTCTTTACCTCTCTTGTATGCCTCTTTCTTGCATAGTATTTTAGGCTCATTTGTAAATTGTTTTGAGCTTGGTTGTAAACTATAAAGTGGCTTATTTTGAGCCCTTATTCAACATTGTTGAAGGGCTCTTCACTGTTTGAGACTTCCTTTTGTCACTTGCCTCTTTATCCCTCTTTTGGCCTTATTTTTGCATGATTTGTTAGCCCCTTGTGCTTGTATTTTTGGGCTCTGGTCCGAACTGTAAATAGCCTTATTTTGACCCCCTCTTCATGTTTGATCAAGGGACTTTTACTGTTTGAATCTCCCTTTTTGCTCTTTGTGTTTAAACCTCTTTTTAGGCCTTATTTTGCATAGTATTTTAAGCTTGCATGTGCACTGTTTTGGGTTTGGTCACTAACTGTAAAATACCATTTTTTGGGCCCTCTTCAACTTTGTTGAAGGGCCCTCCTCTGTTTGAGGCCAGAAACCATCACTTGCTTCTTTGTCTCCCTTTTGGCCCATTTCTTGCATAATAGTTTAGCCATACTTGTGTTTGTTTTCGTGGCTTGTTGTAAACTGTAAAGTGCTTCATTTTGAGCCCTTCTTCAACTTTGTTGAAGGGCTCTTGGCCATTTAGGGCCAGAAGCTGCTACTTGCTTCATTATCTCTCTTACGGGGCCATTTTTGCATGCTAGCTTGGTCCTATTTGTGTTCACTGTTTGGCCTTACTTAAAACTGTAAATATGCTTGTTTTGGGACTGTCTTGATTCTGTCTTCATACTTCGTGTTCAAATAACGCATGCTTTGCATAGCCATAGGTCATTCCATGTACCTAATTTCATGTTTCGGGTCTCATTCCATGTATCGGGTGCCATGTTTCCATGTTTTGGGGCTGTTTTGCATCATATTTTGCTACTGAAATTTGCATGCTAGTATGCCATATTCCATGCCTTGCCATGTCTTGTTAGAGTGGCATTTGGTGCCTTAGGGTCGGTCCTCGGTTTGCGTGCACGTGTGCACGCATTTCGAGTGTCTCATTTTCATCTAATGGCCTCCTATGTGAGTGTGGCTGAGGTCCACTCATGTTGGTGTAAGTCCATTATGCATTGTGTATGCCATTTCATTCACAGCATTGTGTATGCTAGGTTGTATGTTAGCGCATTGTGTATGCCATGTTACCTCGTGCATGTGTATGCCATTTCATAGCATTGTGCATGTTAGGTTGTATCTTAGTTGCATTCATGCATGTCATGCATATTGCATTGTGTTTGGGATAGGAGTTAGCCCGAGCACGGGAAACGAGGCGTTTCGTACTCCGAGTGACGGAACGTGTCTCAATTCCCCAGTCGCCGACACTCCGGATTACCATGATGGAGTTAGGTCTTGTTGTGTTCATACATGCATTCATTTCATATTGAGTTGTGCAATTCGACTCCTCGGCCATCATGCATCGAGATGCGTGATTGGTGGCACGAGGATCGAGGCATGCATACATATGTGAAAATACATTGCCATGCCCCTTTCCTGCTCTCTGTTGCAGCAAATCAAAATCAGCAGCTTTCCGGAGCTTGGCGCGCTTTCCAAGAACAATTGCAAACAGAGGCTAATTGGGGCATCGCGATGGATTTCCGCGCCGAACATGCATCATTCATCATCCGGAACGGAGTCGAGGCAGTCCCTAGCTTGCATGCTAGTTTTAATGCTTTCCTAGATTAATTTGTAAATTAATTAGGATTTTGTATTTATTCGGACTGTACTATTCATTTGGGACTGTATTATTTATTCGGACCCTCCGAGCGAGGGCAATGTTGTAATAAGTGTGCGTGTGTGTGATGTATGTCTTCCAACCCCACGTCTTTCTCCCTTTTATTTACCAGCTTATGATGGTTAGATTAGGGCATGTTTCAATTAGCATACAGTATGATAGCATGTTTGCATTCATTCATCTGTTTTGCATGCACCGGGCTCGGCGCATCATACTAACTGCATTTGTATTTCAATTCCGAGTTGAATACTTGATAGCTGTTGCATCTCATATGCCATGTTTAGAATAGCCGAGCCTGCTATAGTTGCATTTTTGCATGTGTTGCATTAGGCATTTCTGTATAGTTAGGATCATGCATGGATTTCTAATTAGCTTCTGTTTTGGCTTGGAGTACTCGGTGAGTTTTTATGCTTTAGCATCCTTGCATGCGTGTGAGTGACTGCCATGATAGCATGCTTACCATGAGGCTATTTGCTTATGTGATATAACTGCTTGAATGCCTGTGGGTGAAGGTTGGGTTATTTGGATTGGAACAAATCATCGACTGTGAGTTTTAAGCCCACTAGATAGTGGCAAAACCATCTTTTCTAAGCCCACCCGAGGGTGGCAAAATCTGCATTTTAAGCCTACTTGCGAGTAGCAAACCACTTTAAAAAACAAACATGAAATGTTTTGTTCCAATTCAGGCGATCCAGTCTATACTTGTATGCTGTGCGCATCACATAGTAAATCTAGGCTAATAACCGGAATAAGAACGCATAATGTTTTCAAAACTAGATATCATGGTTAGTAGAGGCCGATCTTTGATCGGGCGAGCGGGGGTGCTCACGAAGTGACCTTCCCCAATCGTACCCAAGTTCCCGAGCCGAGGCAACTTTGGTGATGACGGACACGTGGCCTTAGGCAACGAGTCAGGGTTTCCTAAATTTCCCAAAAATAAAATATTTAGGTGGCGACTCTGTATCTGGCAAAGCAGTCCATGTTTGGCACTTCTTTCAAAAATCTGTTTTCTCAAAACGATTTGCCGGATTTGGACTCTTTGGTTCAGATTAAGAACCGTGACACAAATCGAGTCCGAGCTGTAGCGAGGTCCCCCGCGGGCTTGTTACAGTTTCTGGCGACTCTGCTGGGGATTTAGAGAACTTGACTCGAACTCATGATATCTGGTTTTGACTACACTTGTGTGTTTCTTTGCATTGCATTTGCATTGGTGCGCCTAGGACACCGTGTTTGCCATCTGCTATTCCTGAACGGTTTGCCGGAGGCTTGTCTTGTCAAGACATGTCCATAAGGCTGACCGGTTGTGGGCTCTGCCAGTATGGGAACACAAACCCCGGTTTTACCGGGGCACCCTTTTTGACCATTCGACCTAGTGCATATCGAAATCCGTAGTGACCATTCCAAACTAGGACAGGTTGCTTACTCGATATAGGTTGTTTGAAACTGCTGCGTGCGTAGTGAAACCCTAGCTCCTGACAAAATAGGACAGGGAAACCCTACCCCAACATAGGGGTGTTTTGGCTCTCACTTGCTTGTTATGTGCTTTTAGAGTGCGTCTCTACAGGAATGCATGTATCAGTTTGCAGGTTTGGGCATCAGGCCTGCGGGCACCAGTTCAATATTTTGGGGTTCAGTTTTACCCGAGGGTATCAGATTTGAGGCAGAATTTTGGGGGCAGAATTCAGTAGAGGGCACAGTCATCCTGCTATGCTCGTATCTGTTTTGGTGAAGTTGAGCTGAGGTGCTATCTGTTTTCTCTTTTGCTAGGTAGTCCTGGAACCATAGCTTCAGAAGGCTCCGATATCCCCCGAGGTTCATCGAACTTGTGCTGATAGACTTTGTCAGGTCAGAGATTCAGTTCAAGGGCCATCAGTGTTCCTTTGCCAGAGGCAGGGTAAAAGGGCCAGTCAAGCACAGATCACCAGTTACCAGATCAGTAGCCCTTATCCACCCCGCCAGTGAACAGTCAGGCTGAGGTCTCAGTTTCTACTGCAGGGATAGATACCAGTCAGTTAGATGGATCAGCAGAACACGTCAGGGATGGAGGCAATGATGCGTCAGATGCAAGAAAGTATGAAACTCATGCAGCAAGACGCTGTCCGCCAAGCGGAATTTTCCAAGCAACAGGCTGAGCTCATCACCAAGCTGCAACAGCAAAGCGGCGCGTCTGCTTCCCAACAAGTTCCTCCTCCAGCAGGAGCTCCCGCACCCGGGGAAACGATGAATGTTCAGAATACCCAGGAGGGTACAGACATTCCTACAGGGGCAGCTCCGCCCCCGATCTTACCCCAGCTGTCCAAAACACCTACCAATCTACTGGACTCACCCTTCGAGACTGAGGTCGACCCTACAGCGTTGAAATTGAGCAAGCTTGAGAAGTTGTTCAAGAAATCCCAGGGGGTAAAATCCATCCCGGACATTGAGGACGGGTACACCGACGCAGTTGTGACACTGCCGGACAGGTTCAAGATGCCTCACATCGACCGTTTTGACGGGTCAGGAGATCCCATGGTCCACTTGAGTTTGTTTTCAGATGTTCTGCGCCCGATGGGCTTGACAAGATTACAGAAGCTCTCCCTTTTTGGCAGGACCCTGTCGGGTGTTGCGGCCATCTGGTACGCCAAATTGGAGGATTCAGTGAAACGAAGCTGGGAGGAGATGGCCGAGGCCTTCGTCGCACAATATTCATACAATACCCAAATCGAGATTACGACCCGTGATCTTGAGACGACGAGGCAGGAGCCTAAGGAGAGCTTCTCAGAATTCGTGGCCCGCTGGAGGGCCAAGGCCTCAATGATGACCATTAGGCCAACGGATAAGGATCAGATACGGATGGTTGTGCGCAACCTCCAGCCCAAACTAATGCAGAAAATGATCGTGCTCCCCTTCCCTACCTTTTCAGATTTGCATGAGATGGGAGTACAGATCGAGGACGCTATGAAGCAGGGCCTCATTGACCAGGAGAAGGAGCAGCCCAGGAGGGCGTTTACCCGCAGTTCGAATGCGACCACCAGCAGTGACGCAGCTGCAAGATCTTCCGAAGTGGGCATGGTCGCCACCACCACACCAAGAGCAGCCACCCCTTTGTTGGTGCATCCACTTCAAACCCCCGAACTTCAGACTATCTACCCCGAGGCAAGAGGGTTTTCACCCCACTCTATATGTCTTTATCTAAAGCCCTGGGGGTACTACTCAGGAAAGGACATCTGAAACCGTTAGAGCAACGGCCTCTACCCGATCCTCTCCCTCCAAAGCATGACCCGACTAAGTACTGTGCTTTCCATCAACAAACCGGTCATGACACCGACAGTTGCGTCCGTCTTCGCCACGAGATACAAAATTTGATTGACAACGGGGTCATCCCCGCACCAGGTCCTGCAAAGTCTATCGGCACTTGATCAGTGAACTTGTGGGGGATAATGTGATGTGATCGAGGGATGAACCACCTGCGGGCGGCGTTCAGTTTATTTCAGATATGGTGTATGGCACGCACTGTTTTGAGCATTTGTGAATGCTGGTTTTTGTACATTCTGACTTAGGTATTGGGTCAGTCTTATTGTTTTGTTTTTGAGCCTGTCTTTTTGTTTTGAGTCAGTCTCTTTTGTTTTGGGTCTGTCTTGCTGTATCGAGTCAGTCCTGTTGTATAGGAGTTGGGTGATTCCGGGGGGGGTGTTACCTCGGGCGTCACCATTTTGTTTTTGTGTTTGTCTTTTCGTTTTGTTTTGAGTCTATTTCTGCCTTGGAGCCAGTAACGCCAACAGATTTGAATGAACAGCAGTGGTTTTTCATGCTTTTGTGTTTGCTTCTGCCGTGTGCCAGTTGTACCAGAAATTCCAAATGAGATGGCAGTATTTGACTAGAAGCTGTGTCTTTTCTGTGCCTTGAATTCATTGCATCGACCTAAGTTTTCCAAAAGCTTTTTGAACACTGCGGTGAAAACGAAGAGGAAGGAATTCCTCGGGTTTTGCAAAATTTTGATCAATTGAGAGAAAGAGAGGCGTGCTAAGCCCTTAATGAATGAAATCATGCTTGTTAGTGTGAGTACTGGGAAGGATCCTGGCTTGATCCAGATTGGTTCTACACTGTCTTCAGCGCGAGCGATTTGTCGCTTTCTTAAAAACTTTCAAAAAATGTTTTGCGCGGTCCTGCGAAGACCTGTGTAGAATCGCTCTTGAGATTTTACAGCTTAGGATCGCTCTCAGCCTCGAGACTCGACCCCTCACTTTCAAACCTTGAACTGGGATTCAGAATGTTCAACGGTCAACTACAATGTGAGGCCTGTGTGGCCAGATTTGAAGCAGCCCTCGAACAAGAGGCCAGGAAAGTCGGATCAAGAAGATCAGAAGATCAGAAGAAGCTTGCAAAGCTAGAACAGAAGTACCCTTCGAACTAGGGGCAAAGATGTCAGATGTGCTCGAAGAGCCGAAGATGAGTCCTCTTGCAAATCAACAGCCACTCTCCTAGATACGGATGGCCTCAAAACCTTACAACCATTTGGCATGGACCAAGCTACACTTTTATCCTTTGAGAGGCTTGCTGGGCCGAAAACCCGGAAGGGCGACCCAGGCAAAAGTTAGAGCAAGAAAAATATATACAAAAAGAAAAAAAGAAGAAAAGAGAAGAATGAAAAAAAGAAGAAATGAAGAAAAAAAAAAGGGAAAAAAAAAAGAAAATCAAAAAAGAAATGAAAAGAATGAAAAGAAGAAAAACAAAGCTCGCAAGGTTGAAAACCTGCAACGGGCGCCTTGGCAAAAGTTAGAGCCTAAAAAGGAGAGGTTAAATACCTGAGTGTACCTTAACCCCGAACTACGTGAGGCTTGATTCCCATCTTTGGGATACGTAGGCAACTTCATTCTGAAGTCCAGCCATAAACACTTCCAAATCAATTGTGTCCATGTAATGGTTTTGATCATCTTTGCCTTCTCTGTAACCGAGAGTCTGGTTGTGTTCGTCGCTCTGAGGACTGACTACAAATGCGCTGCAGTGCCGTTCAAACAAGGGGCAACTTTCCGTTGCCATTCAATGCGCTGCGGTGCCGTTCAAACAAGGGGCAACTTTCCGTTGCCATGCAGTGTCCTTCAGACAAGGGGCAATTTTCCATTGCTATGGGTCCGAGGTTGTGCATCTCAAGAGTAGGTTCCGTGCTCGTTGAGCAGTGGCCGTTTGCAAAAATAGTTTTTGAGAATTTTTACCGAGGTTGACTAATTTCTCGAAAATTATTTCATTTTTCAAAACTGGACCATTTCTTGGACCCAAAAAGGAAAATTTTCAGTGCTCATAGCCTGACTTGCATGACTTTAAATCAGAAAATTGAACAAGCATGTTAATCTAACTCTCATTTTGGTCAAAATTATTTTATTAGAAAAAAAAAAATGGTCAAAATGATGAACTAGGGGCACAGTTGAGTCAGGTGTTCTGTCTTTCCCTCATTATCAACATACTTGCCAAGAAGGGCACCATATTCGCCAGAAAAGGGCACCACTGAAGCTAATTGCAAAGGGCTGAAAGCTCTCTCATCCTCCAAGCAGCGAGGTATCGAGCCAAGTGCGAAGCACGAATTGGAATGGATCAAGATATTCCACTCCCTCATCTGGACAGATCTGATCACGTCTAAACTCCCCAGCAGAGCATCGTCAACCGATGTCAGCTGCAGATTTGCTACACACCCAGTTGTAGCACAGCCCCTCTGTGGGAGAAACTCACTAGCTGCGTGCAGAAGAAGAAGAATCTAGCTGAGTGCTAGGGGGCAAGAGCCAGCAACTTTCTGTTTATCCATTGACCACCCAGGGAGGGATAAAAAATGAGAGATTAAAGAATAGAGAGATGTGCGCTGAGAGAAAAAGTGAGGAAAATGGCTTTTTTTTTTTCAGAAAAACAGAGCCTGAGGGCCGAGTGATGTGAGAATCACAAATGAGAAAGGGTGGGAAACACTACCCAGAGAAACAGGCTCCCTGTGCACGTCTGAGTGTCGTGTCTTTTTGTTTTATTTCGATTCTTGTTTTGAGTCATTTTGAGTGTTACTCAATGTGTCTAGGTTGTGTGCCTTTTATTTCCTTGTTGAGTCATTTTGCTGTGTTCAGTCGTAGGCCCAATACCTGGTCGAAAACTCATCTCTCAATTTCAAAAATGAAATCGTTTTGTGCTCAAAGTGTTGTGCCATTCTTCACGTTTGTGCAAAACAAGTTTCGTTCTTTCATAAAACCGCACGGTTCAGCCCAGGTCATGTGAGAACAGTAAAACCAGGACCTATCTGAAGCTACATGGGTTCCGGACTGCAAAGCAAAAGAAAAGAGGGAAAATGGAAGCATCTGAGTGTGCTTCAACTTCAGAAAATTCCGTGATTGTATTCCAGATATACCTTTTCAGGCCTCGCCATTTCTCTGGAGTATGAGTGTACCTCGACCCCAAGCTTAAGCCTACTTCAAGTCAGAACAGCGATTAAAGCAACTGCAGATGTTATCTCACCAATATAGACAAGGTGTCCCCTTTTGAGCTGAGCGTGTTGCCAAGTCCTCTGAGAGGTAAATCGGAGGCACCAGAGTACATGTTTGATGCCCCTCTATTGCATAGCATGTGAGCTTTCATATACACTTTTGTTGCATACGTGCCGCGCCTCGTTATGATTCATGCATAGAATATGCTTGCTTTCGATTCTGCATAGAATATGCTTGTCTTCAATATCGCATAGAATATGCTTTCCATGTTGCATAGAAAATGCCCCCATACTCGCATAGAAAGTGCATTTTATTGCACTTCTCCTGTACACCTCACTCGCACTGCCTTGTGCACCTATATTGCATCGTCATAAACACTCTTTACTTGCATTGTTATGCACCCATTTCGCTTGCATTGCGATGCACTTCCACCTGCATTGTTATGCACCCACTTCACTTGCATTGTGATGCACGTTCCAATTGCATTGTTATGCACCCACTTCACTAGCATTGTTATGCTCATTCATTGCATTGATTATGCACATCTATCTAGCATTGTTATGCTCATTACTTGCATTGTTATGCACCTTTTCACTTGCAATTATCATTCTTTCCCCTCGCGCGTGCGACGGGTTAGACCTCCTTTGGTTAAAAGCGTTCGGAATACGTTCCAATGCTCACACCATTCTGAAACGCCGGGATACGTCCCTATGTTTCTCCCTCTTCGGTTAAAAGCGTTCGGAATACGTTCCAATGCTCACACCATTCTGAAACGCCGGGATACGTCCCTATGTTTCTCCCTCTTCGGTTAAAAGCGTTCGGAATACGTTCCAATGCTCACACCATTCTGAAACGCCGGGATACGTCCCTATGTTTCTCCCTCTTCGGTTAAAAGCGTTCGGAATACGTTCCAATGCTCACACCATTCTGAAACGCCGGGATACGTCCCTATGTTTCTCCCTCTTCGGTTAAAAGCGTTCGGAATACGTTCCAATGCTCACACCATTCTGAAACGCCGGGATACGTCCCTATGTTTCTCCCTCTTCGGTTAAAAGCGTTCGAATACGTTCCAATGCTCACACCATTCTGAAACGCCGGGATACGTCCCTATGTTTCTCCCTCTTCGGTTAAAAGCGTTCGGAATACGTTCCAATGCTCACACCATTCCGAAACACCGGGATACGTCCCTAGGTTTCTCCCTCTTTGGTTAAAAGCGTTCGGAATACGTTCCAATGCTCACACCATTCTGAAACGCCGGGATACGTCCCTAGGTTTCTCCCTCTTTGGTTAAAAGCGTTCGGAATACGTTCCAATGCTCACACCATTCTGAAACGCCGGGATACGTCCCTATGTTTCTCCCTCTTCGGTTAAAAGTGTTCGGAATACGTTCCAATGCTCACACCATTCCGAAACACTGGGATAAGTCCCTATGTTTCTCTCTTTGTCCCCTTCCTCACACGATTTCAGCGTGTCTGGAATTTATCTTAGGTCGCGTGGAACGCGCTCTTGATTAATTTTCTTTGTTCTTCCTCCACTCACGAGTCCAGCGTGGTTGGAGTATGTCACCATTTTGCATCTATTGTACTCTCTGTTGCATCGCATCTATTATCTATTGCATCACATCTATTACATCCATGGCATCATGTCTGTTTTATTGCCGGTCTAGGAGACCTTAAATCCTCTAAAGGTGCAATTCCTTTGGTGTTTGTCGTGCCCGAACGACTTCCGGTGGTCTGGTATAGCCACCTGCCTGTGTTAGCGGTGAGTTCCTAGGAGACCAACTGAGACGGTGGAAACTAGAGTTCGAATGGCTCATGCCTAGAACACAAAGGTTCGGGATTTCCGAGACTAAAGTCTGGTTTAAATACCCAGGGGTATATCCTCGGCTTGAAATCTGTATGGCAGCCCCATAGATTGAGATAGCATCTGTATGCGCCTCAATTCTGGATACTGATCCAACCTAGTCTGTCACCCTGTTGGAGAATAGGGAAAGCTGCAACCATAGTCAGGGAGAAAAGTAGTACTTGTGGTTCAACTGAGAAGAAGAGGAAGATTCCCACATCAGCATGAGGTAGGATATTGCCGAGGTAAGTCATTGCCAATTGCCCCTGTAAGGTACCTTTACCTCTTAGCTATTACATTGCATCTTAGCCACTACATTGCAGTGCATTGCATGAGTCCTCAATTTTCAAACCGGCTTCGCGTAGCGTATAAGTCCAATTATCAAACCGGCTTCGCGCAGCGTATAAGTCCAATCTTCAAACCGGCTTCGCGTAGCGTATAAGTCCAATTATCAAATCGGCTTCGCGTAGCGTATAAGTCCAATTATCAAAATATTTCTGCATCCTGCCCATGAACTACGCTGGTTTGATTCCTTGCAAAGGCATACGTAGGTAGTCTGCGGGCACAACCATTTATTTATCTATACTTCATTTGCTTGTCTAAGTCTTCGGCCTTGTCAAAAATGGGTCGTCTCTGGCTTTGACATTCACTCCCATCACTTATGACTTTCGAGTTCTGTCAAAGAGGGGCAACTGTAGACACCCCATTTTTGACCGACCTTAAGACTCAGACGTCACCGATTGAGCGCTTGGTGATGTTGCATATCGTGCTCGTTCAGAGGTTTCAGAGTCTCGGCTGCGAGCCTTGCCTCTAGACTTCCGACTCTTTCATGCCTTGCCTCGGTTTGCGAACCAGGCCCTGTTTTCTCTATTTTCTCTTCTCGAAGGAAGGGAGAGGTCTCGTAGATCATCTGTCAGTGGCCGTAGGCTACGTTTCGTGGTCGTAGGCCATTTTGCCCGTTTGGAGCCCGGTTTTCGGTTTTTCGGAGCCGTTGGCCGTGTGCCTCGGTTCGGGACCGCTTAACCACCTCCGTTTGCTCCGGTTTTTGGCACATACCTTATTTCCTCCCTTTTGAGGGACACTGTGGTCCGAGAGACCAACTTCGTGGTCGAACACCACTTCCGGTGCCTAACAGCCTGTTTTCGGGGCCCCGAACTGCGTGTTTTGGCCCCCGAACCTTCGTTTTGCATCCGTCTTGGTCCATTTTTGGCAGGGACCTTATTTTCATTGTTAGAAAGCTTGTAGGAGGGTGGGAGGCCAGCAATTTTGCTGAAAAGCCAACTTTTTTTGAGTCCAAAGTGGTTCAGCATGAATCCGGGAAGGAGAAAAATCTACGCGGCTTCACCGAAATGGGCATAACTCTTTGCACAAGAGGAATTAAGATATGAGGCCACCACCATTGGAAAGCTTACTTCCGGGGCTTCATTTTGCACTCAAGAATCTCCTAAGTCCAGGTCCGGGGGGAGGAGATATGGTTGGTTGAAGTCCGGTTGGACCGAATCTGCGCGGCTTCACGGAAACTGGCATAACTTTTTCCACATGAGGAATTTTGATGCAAGGTTTGCGGTATTGGAAAGCTAACTTCTGGGGCTTCATCCTAGGGGGTGGCCGGCCACTTTACCCCTTTGACCTGGCTGGCCGGCCACCTTGTTCTGGCCGGCCGGCTACTTACCTGGTGGATGACTTTTTTTGCCCTTTTGAGTTGGCCGGCCATGATCCTTGTCCCAAGTGCATTCCAGCCATGTATTTTGTTCTGCACTTCACTCATGTCCGAGGGTTTGGCCTTTTGGGGGGGAAAATTGAATTTGAATCTCCCTCCCATTTTTCCCCGCTTTTCTCCACTCCTTTGCCTATAAAACCAGCCCCTCCCCTTCAGTTTTAAGGGTTAGAAAGTTTGGTCTTGAGCTCCTACATTGCATCTCTCTCTCTCTACACTTCAACCCTCAAAACCTCTCAAATCCTACCCCCTTTCTACACCACCACATAGCACCACCCCCCCCCACCATCCTTTCCAACACTTGGAGCTGGTTTTCCAGAGGCAAGGAGCACCTTTCTCAAGCCAAGAGTTGTTGGTTCATTGGTCTACAAGGGTGAGTCCATATTCTCCATCTTTTGTGCCTTATTTTGCTCAATATATTAGCTATACTTGCTTGCATATTTAGGCTCTGACCCTAATTGAAAATAGCATTATTTTGAGCTCCTTTTCATGTTTGTTTAAGGGCCCCTCCCTGTTTGAGGCTTCCTTTTTACACTTGCTTCTTTACCTCTCTTGTATGCCTCTTTCTTGCATAGTATTTTAGGCTCATTTTTAAATTGTTTTGAGCTTGGTTGTAAACTGAAAAGTAGCTTATTTTGAGCCCTTATTCAATATTGTTGAAGGGCTCTTCACTGTTTGAGGCTTCCTTTTGTCACTTGCCTCTTTATCCCTCTTTTGGCCTTATTTTTGCATGTTCTGTTAGCCCCTTGTGCTTGTATTTTTGGGTTCTGGTCCAAACTGTAAATAGCCTTATTTTGACCCCCTCTTCATGTTTGATCAAGGGACTTTTTCTGTTTGAAGCTCCCTTTTTGCTCTTTGTGTTTAAACCTCTTTTTAGGCCTTATTTTGCATAGTATTTTAAGCTTGCATGTGCACTGTTTTGGGTTTGGTCACTAACTGTAAAATACCATATTTTGGGCCTCTCTTCAACTTTGTTGAAGGGCCCTCCTCTATTTGAGGCCAGAAACCATCACTTGCTTCTTTGTCTCCCTTTTGGCCCATTTCTTGCATAATAGTTTAGCCATATTTGTGTTTGTTTTCGTGGCTTATTGTAAACTGTAAAGTGCTTCATTTTGAGCCCTTCTTAAACTTTGTTGAAGGGCTCTTGGCCATTTAGGGCCAGAAGCTGCTACTTGCTTCATTATCTCTCTTACGGGGCCATTTTTGCATGCTAGCTTGGTCCTATTTGTGTTCACTGTTTGGCCTTACTTAAAACTGTAAATATGCTTGTTTTGGGACTTTCTTGATTCTGTCTTCATACTTTGTGTTCAAATAACGCATGCTTTGCATAGCCATAGGTCATTCCATGTACCTAATTTCATGTTTCGGGTCTCATTCCATGTATCGGGTGCCATGTTTCCATGTTTTGGGGCTGTTTTGCATCATATTTTGCTACTGAAATTTGCATGCTAGTATGCCATATTCCATGCCTTGCCATGTCTTGTTAGAGTGGCATTTGGTGCCTTAGGGTCGGTCCTCGGTTTGCGTGCATGTGTGTACGCATTTCGAGTGTCTCATTTTCATCTAATGGCCTCCTATGTGAGTGTGGCTGAGGTCCACTCATGTTGGTGTAAGTCCATTATGCATTGTGTATGCCATTTCAATTCACAGCATTGCGTATGCTAGGTTGTATGTTAGAGCATCGTGTATGTTGTGTTACATCGAGCATTGTGTATGCCATTTCATAGCATTGTGCATGTTAGGTTGTATCTTAGTTGCATTCATGCATGTTATGCATATTGCATTGTGTTTGGAATAGGAGTTAGCCCGAGCACGGGAAACGAGGGGTGTTTCGTACTCCGAGTGACGGAACGTGTCTCAATTCCCCAGTCGCCGACACTCCGGATTAACCATGATGGAGTCTCGGTCTTGTTGTGTTCATACATACATTCATTTCATATTGAGTTGTGCAATTCGACTCCTCGGCCATCGTGCATCGAGATGCGTGATTGGTGGCACGAGGATCGAGGCATGCATACATATGTGAAAATACATTGCTATGCCCCTTTCCTGCTCTCTATTGCAGCAAATCAAAAACCAGCAGCTTTCCGGAGCTTGGCGCGCTTTCCAAGAACAATTGCAAACAGAGGCTAATTGGGGCATCGCGATGGATTTCCGCGCCGAACATGCATCATTCATCATCCGGAACGAAGTCGAGACAGTCCCTAGCTTGCATGCTAGTTTTAATGCTTTCCTAGATTAATTTGTAAATTAATTAGGATTTTGTATTTATTCGGACTGTACTATTCATTTGAGACTGTATTATTTATTCGGACCCTCCGAGTGAGGGCAATGTTGTAATAAGTGTGCGTGTGTGTGATGTATGTCTTCCAATCCCACGTCTTTCTCTCTTTTATTTACCAGCTTATGATGGTTAGATTAGGGCATGTTTCAATTAGCATACAGTATGATAGCATGTTTGCATTCATTCATCTGTTTTGCATGCACCGGGCTCGGCGCATCATACTAACTGCATTTGTATTTCAATTCCGAGTTGAATACTTGATAGCTGTTGCATCTCATATGCCATGTTTAGAATAACCGAGCCTGCTATAGTTGCATTTTTGCATGTGTTGCATTAGGCATTTCTGTATAGTTAGGATCATGCATGGATTTCTAATTAGCTTCTGTTTTGGCTTGGAGTACTCGGTGAGTTTTTATGCTTTAGCATCCTTGCATGCGTGTGAGTGACTGCCATGATAGCATGCTTACCATGAGGCTATTTGCTTATGTGATATAACTGCCTGAATGCCTGTGGGTGAAGGTTGGGTTATTTGGATTGGAACAAATCATCGACTGTGAGTTTTAAGCCCACTAGATAGTGGCAAAACCATCTTTTCTAAGCCCATCCGAGGGTGGCAAAATCTACATTTTAAGCCTACTTGCGAGTAGCAAACCGCTTTAAAAAACAAACATGAAATGTTTTGTTCCAATTCAGGCGATCCAGTCTATACTTGTATGCTGTGCGCATCATATAGTAAATCTAGGCTAATAACCGGAATAAGAACGCATAATATTTTCAAAACTAGATATCATGGTTAGTAGAGGCCGATCTTTGATCGGGCGAGCGGGGGTGCTTACGAAGTGACCTTCCCCAATCGTACCCAAGTTCCCGAGCCGAGGCAACTTTGGTGATGACGGACACATGGCCTTAGGCAAACGAGTCAGGGTTTCCTAAATTTTCCAAAAATAAAATATTTAGGTGGCGACTCTGTATCTAGCGAAGCAGTCCATGTTTGGCACTTCTTTTCTAAAAATCTGTTTTCTCAAAACGATTTGCCAGATTTGGACTCTTTGGTTCAAGATTAAGAACCGTGACACAAATCGAGTCCGAGCTGTAGCGAGGTCCCCCCGCGGGCTTGTCTACAGGATGCAAAGATGCACTCAGAAAACATTTTCAGAATTTTCAGAAAACAGGGGTCCTGCTCGAGCGTGTATTTCCCCGCTCGAGCGGATATGCAGATAAAGGTTCCCGCTCGAGCGTCACTTACCACACTCGAGCGGACTGCAAAACATGGCAAAAGTACTGAATGTGTGAAAATCACGCTCGATGGGCGCTCGACACCCGCTCGAGCGTGTGACACAAGGTCCCGCTCGAGCGTCCATTATTCCGCTCGAGCGGACTGCAAAACAATGCAAAGTGCTGGGAACACGAATTTCACGCTCGAGCGCCAGTAACCCCGCTCGAGCGTGAGTTCAAAATTTGAAATTTCAAGATTTGAACCTCAAGCTCAAATTCAACTTCAAATGTATCAAATTCGATCCTCTTGGGCTAATTTTCTGGAAAACACTTGCAAACTCGTAGTATAACATGTTTCAAAGCTCAATTTAGGAAATCAAAGCCCAAGGGTAATTCAATTAAACTCAATTTCAAACAACATTTTAACGAACATAATTTAAACATGACATGCATGAGTTTAAACCAACTTAAAGCTTCCAAACTTGCTCTAATGAGCCAATTCTTTCGAAAACATGAGGAATTCATGAACTAGAACTATAGTATGAACATGCATGTGGAATTCCATGAACAAACACCTCAAAACTCAAGAATGAAGGCATGCATGCAAGATATATGCTATAATTCAACATGCTAGAACCAATTCATGACTTAGCTCTTCAATATGGCATGAATCATGCATGAACCAACTTAAAGACACAATTGAGAGGTTGAATTCCTTACCTAAGTCTTCAATTACAAGTATGGAGGCTCAATTTACAATCTATACTTCAATCCTTCAAGTTCTTCAAGCCAATTTCCTAGTTGATTCCACAATTCTCCTATTTCTCTCACTCTAGCCGGTCAAGAACTCAAAATGGCTGATGAAAATGTTTTGGTCAAGTGTGTATGAAGCTCAAAGTGTTTAGATAGTAGGCCACTAGTGTGGCAAAATGGTAATTTAAGCCAACAATGCAATTTAGCTTATTTAAATCTAATTTAATCATACTAAATCACATTTCAGATAAAATGTCATAAAATCTTATAAATTATGATTAACACAAAATATCAATCAATTTCAGATTCGGTCGCCGATAAGGCCTTCAATTCGCAATTTAAAATATAAAACATGGACAGATAAGTTTAACAGTCAACAGATAGACATACAATTAAACAGATATACTCAATCAATTCAGTTCCAGATTTCAGTCAGTCAGTTCAGTATTTCAGTCGATTCAATTACTTATCATAATCAGTCTCAGTTTAGGAGTAATCAGTGGTTAATCGGTAAACAGTGGTGAGGGTTGTTACAATTGGAGCAGCTTATATCAGATTGAGAAAATGATTATTTTTTTACTCAAATTTAATAAAAAAAAAAGATTAACGATTGGAGATGCTCTCAGCCATTTTCCATAAATCAAATAGGGGTCTTTTTGTAAAGTCTGTATCAAAACTCGTAAAAAATGAGTAAGACTCGTTCTTTGCCCAAAGCTCAAGTAATTAAATAAAAAAAATAATTGTTATTACAATATTTAAATTAAAAAAACTTAGGAAAAACTTATCTGAGATTTCTCTTTGGCCCTACGAATATTGTGCCGACCTCATGTCACGTGCATCATTATTTTTATGGGGCAAATGTAGTGGAATGTTATGGGGGTGTTTTGAGGAGTTGGTTAAAAGTTAATTTTTTAATTTTTTTTTTGACTTTTTTCATCTTTTTGTGAATAAAAAATGATGTGACAAAAAATAGGTTAAAAGTTAAAAATTGATTTTTAACCAGCTTTCCAAAGTGTCCTTATATTGATTAGTTACAACTTTTAAAACCAACAAATTATAAGTTGTATGGAATAATCTAAATAAGTGTACGTTTTAACTTTTCATAAAAAAGATAAGAAAAAACTTAAAAAGTAATATGATATAAAAAAGATTAAAAAAAAATGTACTTATAATGTACACATGGATTAATATTTTATAAAAATAAATCTATTACTCAAATGAGTTGTCCTTGTCATGTTATTTAAATAAGTCATTTTTAAAATTTTAAATTTCATTATTACATTTTTCATCAATGAATAAAGAAATTTTTATTGATAAATCTCATTTAGAAGTGTTCTAACCTAAGAAATTTATGAAATAATTTTTTAACCCACTTAGTCCCATATATGTATAGTTTTATTTCATAAAATCATTTTTTCTTAATTTATACAGTATTTTCTTAGACTCTTATGCCCTTATATTTAATGTTGATATTTAATATCTCTAAACCCTAAACTAAAAAGACTCAATTTTCATCAAAATTTAATGTTGATATTTAATGTCTCTAAACCCTAAACCAAGAAAGCTCCATTTTCATCAAACTTATTAAAAATTTTGATAATTTTATAAAATAGACACATTTCCGGAAAGTTCTTTAATGGCTTCAACGCCATGAGAATTCTCTTTGATCTGATGTGAACGTTCACAACATTTTTTCGAAAAATTCTCCCTCGTCTAATATAATGATGTGAATATTCACAACATGTGAACATTCTTATTTTTAAGTAGTGATAATATGTTGTTTTCTCTATTTTGTGATTGTAATTGCTATTGGTAATGACAATCAATATTAAATATTAATATTATGTAATTGATAACACATCATGTAATTGGCCTCTTTTTATTATGAATATTTACGTCGTATTTATATTCAAATGAAAGTTAAAACTTGTGATTGTGTAATTTGATACAATACTGATGTGAACCTTAACATCACCTTTATCACAACGTCATCTGATGTGAACATTCACACATCATGTTTATATTCAAATGAAAGTTGATGCTTGTGGTTGTGTAATTTGATATAATGTTGATATGATTCTTAACATAACATTTATCAGAACGTTATTTGATGTGAACATTTACATTCACATCATTTGATGTGAACATTCACGTCATCACGTATAGTTAATATTTGGATATATGGGAACTACCAAAACATAATGATAATTAATGAAGAATCATATTTAATTTTTTGTGTGTAATATATATCAACATTAAATAGTGGTGTGTAGTTAATGCATTTTTTTAAAGTAAAGATATGAGAAATAGGAATATTCATGGGAATTATTAAAATACAATGACAATTAACATTAAATATCAACATTAATGGGGTAGGAGACGAGAGATTGAGGGTGTTTTGATCTTCTTACCTCAAATAAGACTTAATGGAATAGTTAAAAAGAATATGAATTAGATGGAATAAAACTCTTAGAAATAAAATTTATAAAAAAATCTCCCATATATTTTTTTTTATAAAATTTATCAATTTTTCAATAAAAAAATGTGAGTAGTATAATAGTGGATAGGGGTGTGCGCGGTATGGTTCGGGCGGTTTGAGAGTAAAATTACAAACCGAATGGCGGGTTAGCGGATTGACAGATTGACAAATTGCGGTTTAGGCGGTTTTTGGCGGATTGAAGAATATTCTAACTAGTTATCATACATTTGCATAATATATAACACTAATTTGTATAATATTTTTTAGATATATAACACAAAGTAATTTTACATAATATGTTTCATATATATAACCACTAATTTGTAATAAATTTCATATTTTAAATCTTTTTCACACTCATTTTTACATTGATATTTCATTGAAAGTTAAAAAATTTATATGTATTAACTTTAGCGGAGCGGAGCGATTCGGTTGGCGGATTTTAAATTTTAAAGTTTAAATCACAGTTAGCGGTTAGAGCAGTACGGATTGATGTGAATTAGTGCGATTTTAGTGAATTTAACGATATTTTGCACCGCGCTAATAGTGGATATGTTGGCATCATAGACTATATGACAAAAATCTGGAACCAGGCTTTATTCACTTAAATTTTTTTTGAGTGGATAATTTTGTGATAGATATTAAATTTATATTGTGTGAGTTTTATATGTAAAATAAATTTGAATTATAAAATAATAATTTTAAATAATTTAAATAGTTAAATCTGAATACATAATCAGTGTGTTTTATTTCAGTTTTATGAATTTATTTTTTTGAAATTTGAATTTTTTTGTTTTTTGTTTTTAGTGAATATTTTTAAAATTTTAAGTATTTTTTTATATTTTTTTAGATACACCTTACTTAAACTGAATTTTCACATTATTTTTTATATTTTTAGTATTTAGTGAATTTTTTAAAGATTTTTTTTCACAAAAATTATATATTTAAAATGTATTTATGTTAAGTGTGTCTAAAGATTAAAAAAATTACTTAAAATATTAAAAAGATTCAATAAAAATAAAAAAATACGAAAAATAAGAAAGTAAAATTTTCAAAAAAATATTTAAGAAAACGAAAAACAAACACAGTGGGTGTTTTGGGAAGTTGGTAAAAAGCTGGCTTTTAGCTTTTTACCAAGCTTTTTGGTTTTTTTGAAAGTGATTTGGGAAGTTGGTAAAAAGCTGGCTTTTTTACTTTTTGGTTTAATATTTTTTTAAAGTGTCACATCACTCCAAAATGACTAAAATATCCTTACTTTTTGATTTTTAAATTAATTAATCAAAATTTTCTAGAGGGTAATTTGGTAAATTTAGGGGTGGCGTTTTTGGTCTTCCCAAATGGGAATTTGGGACGTTTTTGGCAACTTAAATTTTTAACAACACACCAAAAATATTGACTTTTTGCCAACTTCCCAAAATGGCACTGAATATTTCTTCACCAACTAAACTTGGAGTAACCTGCGGCCACTATTTCATGCACACACGAAATCAGTAGGCTTTAATACATCTGCACCAACTAGACTTTGAATAGCCTCAGCCCTATTTCACGCACACATGAAATCAGTAGGCTTTAATACATGGGTAAACTATCAATAGGTCCTATTTGGGAGACTTATTACCAATAGGTTCTACTTTGAGACTTATTACCCATTAAGTCCTATTTGATATAATTTATTAAGTGATAAAGACAAATTTTATCAGTCTTTTTTTTTTATGAATAATTTTATAGTGATAAATTTATCAGTCTCTTTTTTTATGAATAATTTTTTAGTGATAAATTTATCACTCTCTTATTTTTATAGTGTTAAATTTATTAGTTAGGACCTGTAGGTAAATAAGTCTAGTGAATAGGACTAATTGGTAAGTACCCCAATACATGGGTAAACTTCTCTTTTGTGCCTGTTTTGGCAGAGCTTAATTACAGTTTATTTTAGTTTTCAGTTTAATTTAAGCTATTTTGATATGTTTGGTTTAACTTATAACTTATAACTTATAGTTTTTTGGAAGTCAGAAATCAGCTTATTCTTTGAGTGGGGCAGAAGATGCTTTAAGAAGAAGCTAGAAATTAGCTTAAATTGAAAGTTATAAGCTATAAGTTATTTAGGCATAAGTTATAAGCACTTTCCCACAGCTCTACCAAACATTATATATAGCCAAGCCATATTTTCCACGTTTGGCTTTGGACTATTTTGAGAAGATGGTTATAATCAATTTTTTGATAAAAAACTATTTATAAACAGCTTATAAACAACTTTTTTGTGAGAGAGAAAGTTGGTAATAATCTCAGATTAATTGCCCCGTTTGGTGTAGCTGTTAAAACAGCTTATAGATTATAGCTTAACAGATTATAGATTATGACTTTAATCAGAAGTTGTTAATCTGTTTGGTGTAGCTGTTGGATTATAGATTTAAGTTGCTGAGTAGTGTTTGTTACATAAGCTGTGAAATAGCTTTTTCAATTAATTTTTATTTTTTGTTTGTCTACATTTCTCATAAAAAATAATAATAATAATCTATAGTCCATTTGAGTCTTTTTCTATTTTTAAAAAAATAAAAAATAAAAAAATTTAAGAGTATAACCATAAATTAACATGTCCACAGCAGAAGCTAATAATCAGAAGCAAGGGGTGAGCAGCTTCTCAGAATTAGCTTTTTTGAGTTAAAATAAGCTGTTAGAATCAGAAGCTGTTTGAAATAAGTTTAACCAAACAGTCCAAAATAACTTTTTCAAAACTAAAAGTCATAAGTTGGGTCTGAAAAGCTGTAACAAACACCCCCATTATCAACTTCCCAAAATAGTCTCAAGACTTGTCAAATTAAAATAGTCATGTGTCCAATAATTGCTGTAGTTAAATGAACCACATTTTGCTAACCGAGTTTTAATGGTTAACTAATATATCTTTAGGATTCAGTTTTTAAAAAAAAAAACAAAAAAAAAACACTATGACTTTTTATAATGGATTTGGATCATAAATTTGTACATGATTTTTTTTTTATATAAAAAAGTGAGTAAAATATGAATTAAATATAATTACATGTTATCTACATTTTATCCACCATTTATCATCTTCTTAATTTTTTTTTTCCTCAAAATTTATGATCTTAAATACCATCTTAATCAATTTCAAAAAAAATTACTATAGTAATGTTGGAATGACCATCTTTTTACATTTAATTGCTTTTGTCTTCGTTTGAAATGTGAGTTGACTTTTTAGTTTTTTAATTTTTTGATTATTTTAACCTGAGACTAAAAAATCTCATTTGGGATAGATTTTTTGACCTTTTTAAGAAAAAAAATAAAATGATTATGATTTAAATATGATATTTTTTCTTATTGAGCTATTTTTTTTTTAATCTTTTGGCAACTATTTTAGTCTAAACTCTATACATCAAACAAAGCCTTTATCTTGTAATATGTCATCATTGTATGTCGGTAACAATGATGAATAGTGAGGCTTTATTCAAATGCAAATTATGCAATTATAATAAGTGAGTGAAGATAGTAATCTAAGTAATAGATTTTATAATTTATTTAATTAATATGTTGTATAATATTTAAAAAAAAATTAAAATATGATTCGCTCTAATAATGTGATAAAATATGATTCGCTCTAATAATGTGATAAATGTCAAACTTGTAAATGAAAAAAATTATAAAAATTATTAAATTGGGTAATTTATAATTTAGTGATACTTTTGTAAAATAATTACATATTAATGAAAAATTTTAAAACTTTAATTATTAATATTTATAAAATTTAATACTCATTTTACAAAAAATTTAAATGGTAAATTACAAATACATTTCTTGAGTTTTGCTTAAAATACAGAATGTTCCCTATTGTTTGAAAAATTACAAATCCTCTATTGTCAGAATTTTTTATTTAAAACAATTAATTAAAAAAATAAAATTCATAATTGCTCTCCTATATTATGATAAAATTACTTGAATTATTAATTAAATAAAATTTTGACATCATAAAAACTATTAATTGACTTAATAATTTATTAGTAAGAATGACAATTTGTTATGAAATTAAGGGTTGGTTTAGGATGTTCTAAAAAAGTACACTTTTTGACTTATTGGCTTATATGGGCTGGGTTTGATGTGATGTGTTAGAGAGGTGATGTGATTTAAATAAGATGGTGTGACTTAAATATGATAGTGACTTTTTTACTTTTTGTATAATTTAGTTTATGCCAAACCAACCCTAAAAATTTTCAGAGATAAGATATAATTTTCAAAATATCATAGAGTGCATTTGTAATATAGCCAATGAAAAAATCTTAAGGGACTTACCTGTAGGTCTTAATAGGTGAACTTATTATCCAATATAGATCCTATGTAATTAATAACATTTTTTTTATCAACCATTATTAAAAAAGTCACTAATTATTAATTTTCAGTGACAGTTTGAAAATTTTGTCACAAAAAATGTTACTAATTATAAGTTTTAGTGATAGTTTAAAAAAATGTCACAAAAAGTCACTAATTTTTAATTTTCAATTACAATTTAAAAAGTTGTCACAAAAAAAGTTGTTAGGCAATCTTCACTGTATTTAAAAGATTTTAATTCTATTGTGTACAAAACAACAATTAGAATTAAAGAAATAAAGAAAATGAGAGAATATGTTTGATTACAAAAATCAAACTCGAAATAAAAAAATAAATAAATAAATAACATTTTTTATTTTGTTACAAAAACAAAATTAAAATCTGATTAAATAAACATATTTAAAAACAGAATAAAATTAAACAACTTACTTGGTTAATTTCTTTGAATTACTTTTCTGATCAAGTCCAGTGTTTAACACTGTGTCCTTAAGACAGATTCGTCCTCTCCACGGTGCTTTCAGAATCTGGACGTCTATCTCCCAGGATGAAATGATCTTACCACAAACAATAGCAGCACTACAAATTGTTTGCCTTACGAACACACTAAGTGTTTAGACTCTTTCTTTCAGAATAAAAATGCAGCAAAATGCAGAGAGAATTATAGAGAGGATGGAGTACGAAAATTGGAGTGAAAATCCAAATGGGAGGCTAGTCTATTTATAGATGTATAGGTGGCTCTTGGTTTTGAATTGAACAGGTATGAAACCTGTTGGGTTTAAATTCAAACAGATTTGAATCTGTTGGGTTAACCATTCAAACAGATAAAAAACGGGAAGGGCTCTGTTTGGATGAACATTAAATCCAAACCAATTTAATTCTGGGAAGGGCCCTGTTTGGATGAACAGGAAAAACCGGACCTGTTGTTTGGATGAACAAAAAATCCAAACCAGTTTATTTGAATTAAATTCAAATCAAAAAGATTAGTATTGGGCCGAACAAGCCCAACCTCACACCACGCACCCGCGCCCAGCCCAGCCCAGCCCAGCCCGACCGGCCGGACGGCGGCGCGCGTGTGTGGTGGTTTTTGAGTCCAATGGGTCTAGCCCATTTTGCCCATAACCTCTCCCTCTAAAACACTTGGGTACCCCTTGGGGCACACCCCAAGTACCAAACCCATGCCTTATAAACCCTTTCAAAACCTCCCACCAAATCAATGTGGGACAAGCTTTATTTAACCTTTAAGGAATTTCCACAAAACTCCATTTCCATGGAGCATACTTTGGCTTCAATTTCCCATTCACTCGGTAATGGTTTTGAGCAACCAAATATACCACGTGAATCACAACGCGGCATAGAACGCGTTACCACTTTGACCCGTGTAAATCGATGCACGGGGCCCACCTAAAAATTAGACCAAACTTAGGAAAAAATTCTGGTTTTACCCAGAATTTTATAACCATTTCCAACAATCCCCCACATGAATGGAATTTGATGACAACGGAAATGCAACAATATGCAGACTTAACGAAAGAGTATAAGTCGAAAATATCTTGCATCAGGATAGGTAGTTTTCGGCCTTGAACCTTCCCTAGTGATAACCTATCGGACTTACTGGCTAATCAATGGACGCGATGCCTTGAATTGTTCAGCCGTTTGTGTAAGCCAAGACAATAGATTTCACACAAAATATCTTCTAACACATCGTGGTTCTCACTGTTGTGTTCATTTTGGCCTTGAACGCTCCTGGTTTTCATGAGTGTTTCTAGAGAATGTAGCCTCTTTCATTCTCATAGAACCGGCCCCAGTTCAACACTCATATAGGTGATTCTTATTGTGAGTATCTTCTTATACTCGTCTTGATTTTATGCCTTAATCAAGATATAAGTAATCATTAAAAGCAAAGCTTATCCTTATACCCCTGCAGACAACATATGTTGCAGATATCACTCTCACCATAGGAATGGGTAGGGTTTTTTAATCCCTTGGTGATTTCTGGCGAGCCATACATAACTTAGTTGTCCCTTTGAACTTAGTTCTTGGGATCTCCAGTCATTAAGTAGGGTTACCATTATGACGACTCTTATGTAATAGGCTTTAATCCCATCCCCTTTGATGAACTATACACTAGTTCTTTTGTCAAACCTTTTGTTAACGGATCCGCAATATTCTCTTTAGATTTTATATAATCTATTGAGATTATTCCGTTTGACAACAATTGCCTAATGGTATTATGTCGACGACGAATATGTCGTGACTTACCATTATACATATGATTCTGTGCCCTGCCTATTGCAGATTGACTATCACAATGAATGCAAATAGCTGGCACAGGTTTTGGCCACATTGGAATGTCTTCTAAGAAGTGACGAAGCCATTCTGCTTCTTCACCTGCTTTGTCTAAAGCAATGAACTCGGATTCCATTGTGGATCGTGCGATGCAAGTTTGTTTGTGGACTTCCAAGAAACAGCAGCGCCTCCTAGAGTAAAGACATATCCACTAGTGGATTTTGAATCTTTAGTATCCGATATCCAATTGGCATCACAATAACCTTCGAGTACTGCTGGATATCGAGTAAAGTTCAAACCATGATCACGAGTAAATCTTAGATATCTAAGAACCCGAATGATCGCTTTCCAATGGTCTTCTCCGGGGTTACTAGTGTACCTACTCAATTTACTGATAGCATAAGCTATATCAGGACGAGTACAATTCATTAGGTACATTAGGCTTCCAATGATTTGGGAGTATTTTAACTGAGACACTGCATCACCTTTATTTTTCGATAAATAAAGACTGATGTCTACAGGTGTTCTTGCTAAATTCAAATCATCCTTGATAAATTTATCAAGAATTTTCTCAATATAATGAGATTGAGATAATGCATATCCGTCAGATGTTTTAGTAATTTTCATTCCTAATATAACATCTGCGACCCCCATATCTTTCATATCAAATCTTTTGTTAAGCATTTGCTTAGTTGATTTGATCATGTTTTGACTGCTTCCAATGATAAGCATGTCATCCACATAAAGACAAACTATGACATATCCTTGGTCAGTGTTTTTAACATAGACGCATTTGTCACATTCGTTTATCTTAAACCCATTAGTAAGCATTGCATGATCAAATTTTTCATGCCATTGCTTAGGTGCTTGTTTTAATCCATAAAGGGATTTTACAAGTCGACAAACTTTCTTTTCTTGCCCTGATACTACAAACCCTTCGGGTTGCTCCATATAGATCTCTTCATTTAGATCACCGTTTAAGAAAGCTGTTTTAACATCCATTTGATGTATTTCTAAATTAAACAACGCTGCTATAGAAATAAGCATGCGAATGGATGTTATTCTTGTCACAGGGGAATATGTGTCAAAATAGTCCAGACCTTCCTTTTGTCTGTAACCTTTAACTACAAGTCTTGCTTTATACTTGTCAATTGAACCATCTGCTTTCATTTTTCTCTTGAATATCCATTTATATCCAAGAGGTTTAGAACCTGGTGGAAGATCCACCAATTCCCAAGTATGATTTTGCATAATGGATTCAATTTCATTATTAACAGCCTCTTTCCACAAAGGTGCTTCAGGACCTGTCATTGCTGCCTTAAAGCTTTGAGGTTCATTTTCTAACAAGTATGTCAGAAAATCTGGACCAAAGGATTTTGATGTTCTCGCTCTCTTACTTCTTCTTGGTTCATCATCAGTTAAATCCTGTTGGTTGAGACCATTACTAGTCTCTTGTGTTTGATTGTCATTAGTCTCTTGACTTTGTGTACAATCATAAGTTCTTTTCTGTGAACTTAATTCCTGTCCTTTCTTGTAAGGAAAGACATGCTCAAAAAACACAGCATTCCTTGACTCTATAATAGTGTTCACATTTATATCAGGTATTTCTGATTTATAAGTCAGAAACCGATATGCACTACTATTCTGAGCATAACCAATAAACACACAATCTACTGTTTTTGGTCCAATCTTAGTCTTTTTAGGAACAGGAACTTCCACTTTTGCCAAACACCCCACACTTTTAAGTATTTGTAGGAAGGTGGTCGACCTTTCCATAATTCATAAGGAATGCTTTTGGTTTTCTTGTGGGGTATTCTATTAAGAACATAATTTGCAGACAATATTGCTTCCCCCCACAAGTTCTGTGGTAAGCCTGAACTTAGTAACATGGCATTCATCATTTCTTTTAGTGTTTATTCTTCCTTTCAGCAATTCCATTTTGCTGTGGAGAATAAGGGGCTGTAGTTTGGTGAATAATGCCATGTTGTGCACAAAATTCATTTAATGGTGCATCATATTCACCACCCCTATCACTTCTAACCATTTTGATGGTTTTACCAAGTTGATTTTCAACTTCTGTTTTGTAGAGTTTAAACATTTCTAAGGCTTCATCTTTACTTCTAAGTAAATAAACATAACAATATCTTGTGCAATCATCGATAAATGTTATGAAATACTTTTTGCCTCCTCTAGTTTGAATAAATTTTAGATCACATACATCAGTATGAATTAATTCTAGAGGTTCGGTTTTTCTTTCAACCGATTTAAATGGAGCCTTAGTTAGTTTTGCTTCTACACAAATTTCACATTTATGATTAGGATTAATTTCAAACTTTGGTATATAATCTAAACCAATTAATCTACGCAAAGCATCAAAATTCACATGACCTAATCTACCATGCCATAAATTCGACTCAAGAATATAAGCAAAAGATGTATTATTCTCATTCATAGCAACTTTTGGTACAACTGTCATTACATTTAGCTTAAAGAGACTATCACTCATGTATCCCTTACCAACATACATACCACTCTTTGTTAATACAAATTTATCAGACTCAAAGACAAGCCTAAAACCATTTTTACTTAACAAAGAACCAGAAACTAAATTCTTTCGGATGTCAGGTACATGCAGTACGTTGTTGAGGGTCAGTTCTTTTCCTGATGTCATCTTCAAGATCACTTTCCCTTGTCCAGCCACAGTAGAAGTAGAAGAATTTCCCATAAAAAGTTGCTCACCATTTGCAGCCTCTTTGTAGGTAGTGAACATCTTCTTGTCCGCACATATGTGACGAGTTGCTCCAGTGTCAACCCACCACTCTTTGGGATTTCCAACCAAGTTAGCCTCAGACACCACAGCAGAAAGGTTGATGTCATTCACCCCGTCAGAGATGTAATCTAATTCTGTCACATTGGCTTGATTGGTGGTCTTCTTACTTGTACTTCCATGATCCTTCTTAGGGCGGCGGCAGTCAGAAGCTCGATGTCCAGTTTTGCCACAGTTATAGCATTTTCCTTTGAACTTCTTGTTGCCATTGTTGTTGCCTTGTTTAGGACCATCTCCAGTAAACTTCCTCTTTTTGTTATGTGGTTTTTGAACTTGTTCAACCACATTAGCCTTGGACTCAATGGGATTTTTCCCATTTCTCTTTTCAGCCTTTCGGTTATCTTCCTCAATTCTTAATCTTACAATTAACTCATCCATGGTCATCTCTTTGCGTTTATGTTTTAAATAATTTTTGAAATCTTTCCAGGCCGGTGGTAACTTTTCCACCAAAGCAGCGACTTGGAAAGATTCGCTAAGAGTCATACCTTCTGAATGAATATCATGCAAAATTATCTGAAAACTTTGAACTTGAGATATTACCGTTTGGGAGTCGACCATTACAAAATCCAGAAATTTACCGACAACAAATTTCTTTGTGCCGGCATCCTCTGTCTTGTATTTCTTCTCCAAAGAATCCCACAATTCTTTTGCTGACTTCAGAGGACTGTATACATTATACAGCATGTTGTCAAGGCCATTGAGGATGTAGTTTCTGCACAGGAAATCTGAATGTTTCCAAGCATCTACAGCGGCAACAACTTGCCGATCACTTTCACCCTCTTTAAGTGCTGGAGCCTCTTCATGGAGAAACCGGGCCAAATTAAGAGTTGTAAGATAGAACAGCATCTTTTGCTGCCATCTCTTAAACTCGGTACCATTAAATTTTTCCGGTTTTTCTCCATGATTGATTGGTACATGAACATGGTTCTGAATAGGGACTGATGTTGGTGTAACAACAGGAGTACCACTGCCAGATGCAGTTTCAGTTGTAGTAGCCATAATCTCTGATTACAAAAATCAGAAAAAATTAAAACACAAATTAATTTTCTAGCTACTAAAACCAGAAAATAAATTATAACACAAAATAATTTTATTTTCCTTGTTACTAAAACAGGAAAAATAAAATACCAAAATAATTTTCTGTAATACCAAATAATATTCTGAAATTGTTAATGACACCAGTATCGTACTACTAGTTGTCAAAGAAAAGAGACAGTATATTACTACTATCTGTCAAATAGCATAAATCACTATTTGTTTTTCCAACCAGAATATTATTTTGAAAAACAGAAAATTAAATACAATGAAGATACCAAAAAGGAATCTGTCTTAAGATTGTTAGGCAATCTTCACTGTATTTAAAAGATTTTAATTCTATTGTGTACAAAACAACAATTAGAATTAAAGAAATAAAGAAAAGGAGAGAATATGTTTGATTACAAAAATCAAACTCGAAATAAAAAATAAATAAATAAATAACAGTTTTTATTTTGTTACAAAAACAAAATTAAAATCTGATTAAATAAACATATTTAAAACAGAATAAAATTAAACAACTTACTTGGTTAATTTCTTTGAATTACTTTTCTGATCAAGTCCAGTGTTTAACACTGTGTCCTTAAGACAGATTCGTCCTCTCCACGGTGCTTTCAGAATCTGGACGTCTATCTCCCAGGATGAAATGATCTTACCACAAACAATAGCAGCACTACAAATTGTTTGCCTTACGAACACACTAAGTGTAGACTCTTTCTTTCAGAATAAAATGCAGCAAAATGCAGAGAGAATTATAGAGAGGATGGAGTACGAAAATTGGAGTGAAAATCCAAATGGGAGGCTAGTCTATTTATAGATGTATAGGTGGCTCTTGGTTTTGAATTGAACAGGTATGAAACCTGTTGGGTTTAAATTCAAACAGATTTGAATCTGTTGGGTTAACCATTCAAACAGATAAAAAACGGGAAGGGCTCTGTTTGGATGAACATTAAATCCAAACCAATTTAATTCTGGAAGGGCCCTGTTTGGATGAACAGGAAAAACCGGACCTGTTGTTTGGATGAACAAAAATCCAAACCAGTTTATTTGAATTAAATTCAAATCAAAAGATTAGTATTGGGCCGAACAAGCCCAACCTCACACCACGCACCCGCGCCCGCCCAGCCCGACCGCCGGACGGCGGCGCGCGTGTGTGGTGGTTTTTGAGTCCAATGGGTCTAGCCTATTTTGCCCATAACCTCTCCCTCTAAAACACTTGGGTACCCCTTGGGGCACACCCCAAGTACCAAACCCATGCCTTATAAACCCTTTCAAAACCTCCCACCAAATCAATGTGGGACAAGCTTTATTTAACCTTTAAGGAATTTCCACCAAAACTCCATTTCCATGGAGCATACTTTGGCTTCAATTTCCCATTCACTCGGTAATGGTTTTGAGCAACCAAATATACCACGTGAATCACAACGCGGCATAGAACGCGTTACCATTTTGACCCGTGTAAATCGATGCACGGGGCCCACCTAAAAATTAGACCAAACTTAGGAAAAAATTCTGGTTTTACCCAGAATTTTATAACCATTTCCAACAAAAGTTACTAATTGTCAATCGTGCAAAAAAAAGTCATTAATTATCAATTTTTAATGACATATAAAAAAAATGTCATAAAAATATGTTTTTAACAATAATTTTATTAAAATCTATTTTTAATAAAATTTGATAAGAATTAAAATCAACTAGTAAGAGCATCAACATATCTTCAAAATAACAAAAAGTTAAAATATAACTAATAAATCATCAAATTCTCCCTCCATCAGTCTCAACAAATTTTTGTTAAATTAACTTTTTGTTAAATTTGCTACAGTAACTCGTCTGATGAAGCGAGGAACTGTTCATCGCTACAGCACACGATTTGGGTGTAACCGGACGTCCGCCCGGAAGTCCTGCCGGACGTCCGGCCGGTCAACCGGTCAACGGCAAATTTTTTTTTTTTTTACATTTCCTCCAGTTTTATCTTTTATAAAAAATAAGAATTGTTTGGTTGATAGGTCATTAATTTAATTATAAAAAAAAAGAACAACAAATATTTTAATAGGATTGAATTAAAATAAAGAGTTTGATATAGTGGGTGACTAGCTAAAATAAAAAAATAACTTTTTAAGTTATAATTTGACTCAAAATTTACTGAGACCGATACGAATGTTCTAAGAGTTATGAATAATCTACCTAAAATCTTACACAATGGTATTTTTTATACATATATATATATATATATATTTTTCCTTTTGTACGGAAATATATGAAAAGATAACTTTTTTTAATGATTGCCAAACATGGCACAGCTGATCATAAATATCGTCGCACTTCACCCCCAGCAGCACTGAGATCGGCGGTTCAGACATCAGTCTCGACACTGCCCCTATCTACCAATTTAAATCTTTTAAGTCAAAGGTGTTCTCTGACTCTCTCCCCATTAAAATCTTTTAAGTCTTCTCTCTCTCTCTCTTTACACAGTATTTGTGAATCTGTCTCCCCCCATTGAAATCGATGATTTACTATCCTCGTGATTTGCGAACCTCCTGTGCCGTCCGATCTTTTTCGGCTTCGAAGTTCCAGAACTAAACTTGGAAGCTCATTTTTGTGCTGAATCGAAGAAATTGAAACCAAGACAAGTGAAGTTCTTTTGCTAAAGTTGGTCCAGTTCTAATTTTCTCAGAACCCAAACATGACGCAATCTGGTAAGGCCTGAGTTTCTTCAATTTATTTATTTATTTTTTTTGGTTAGTACTGGTAATGTAAACATTGTTTTCAAATTTATTTGCTTCAATTTAGGTTTGAATCGTTTTGTTCTTTGTTTTTGGTGAATTAGCACAATTAGAGTGGTTTTTTGGGGTTGGAAATCGGGAAGTTATGATTGTTTGTTAACTAATTAAATTAGATTTTGGTGATTTATTACTAGTTTATTGGGTGTTCTGATTGGTGTATAGCATGTTCTCCTATGCAGTTTATTGGGCTCACATTGTTGGAAAAGCAAACTCAGGGCAAAATTTCAGGGGTATTGTTGAGGATCTTATGGCTGAGTTTGATTAGGATGAAAGTGGTGAAAAAAAAAAAAAAAAAAAAAAAAATTCTGAGTTTGTTTGGTATGAAAGTGGTGAAAGCTACAGAAAAATTTATTTTCCTGTACAACCATGTTAGCATGGTAAATCAATAGTCAGTTCCTAATTTCCCCACACACACGCCCAAAAAATAAATAAATGAATAAACGAAGAAGAAGAAAAGAAAAGTTACATTTGTCTATTCAAGGGGTTCCTTATAATTAAAATTCTAAATTTTTCTCTCTTTTTGTTGCATACTTTTAATCCTATTTGAATGTTTGCGGTAGAACATATTTTATTACTTTCACTTTCTTCCATTTTTTTTTCCTCTCTCTAATAAAATAAAGGCATATGAATTAAAGCAACTAATTTTCTTGCTGCATTTAGGATTCTCTCTGTAATAAAGGTGAAGAAAATCCTATGTAAAGTTTTGGGAAGGCCAAATATATGATAAAATTTCAGGAAAATGAAAGCAAAATATGAGAGGAAAAACAATAGTTAGCCCCTCCAAAAATGGTAGTAAGGTTGCATTCATCTTATCCTCATCAGACCCCCATTTGGCGGGAGCTTCATGTACCGGGTTGTCATTTTTTTTGTTGTTTGTTTTTCATACCACCAGAAAAGGAAGTTTCCAAATGAAGATATATATCATATATATGACTGCTATTTCCGGTCCAATTTCAGGTTATAATATTAATGATCTTGTTCGAGAAGCTCACACCCGGTGGCTGAAGCCTGCGGAAGTGCTCTTTATTTTACAAAATTATAAGGAAGAGCAACTAACCCATGAGCCCCCCAAAAAACCAGCAAGTAACCTTCTTATTTGCTCTATCTTATTGCAAGTTGCAACATTGCATGAAAGCCTGTTTATGTGTCACATCTATTGTGTATGCATGATTATTTCCATTTCACTGATTGGATTCTTCAACAGGTGGATCTGTTTTTCTTTTTAACAAGAGGGTCCTTCGTTTTTTCCGCAAAGATGGTCATAGCTGGCGTAAAAAGAAAGATGGGAGAGCTGTTGGTGAAGCGCATGAGCGGCTCAAGGTTTGAAACCAAATGTCAATACAGTCATATACTTGTTAGAACTCCTCTGAAAAGATGCTAGACATTGCAATGCATGCATGCATGTGCCATTCTGATGTGCCAATTTAAAATTATAAAATCACAAATCAATAGTCAATAGATGTTCCAAGTGTTTTGAATGTATTTTGTATTTGTAATACACAATCTCTTTTGTTTTTACCTGCAATTTTAGATGTCTATGAAGTATGCTAATGATGTTTGGGATTAGTCCAAGTGTAATGTTCTCATTGTTTGATGTTCAGCCTGAGTGAAGTCATTTTACCTGATATTTTTGTGTTGCTAGGTTGGAAATGTTGAAGCTTTAAATTGTTATTATGCACATGGGGAGCAGAATCCAAATTTTCAGAGGCGTAGCTTTTGGATATTGGATCCGTGAGTGTACTTTGTATCTCTTACCTGACTGTACATTTCTTATTCATTAATTTTTATCTGAAACCATTGTTCCTGAGATTTAGTGGTTGTAAGATTTGTGACTCAGTACATCTTACTGAAATATAAGAAAATGGCTATTTTTTTCTGAAATATTGAGCTTACAGTGTTTATAATACTTTTAAGTACTATGTAGCTTTCATGTGTACTGAATAACAGATATGGATTATTTTTGACACGTGTCAGAGTTAATCTACCTTTTCTCCCTCTAATTTCATTTCATTTCTTTTTTCTTTTTCTTCTTCTAACTTTAATGTAATTTTTGGGATTTTGGCAGGGCGTATGAGCATATTGTTCTTGTTCATTATAGAGAGATTAGTGAGGTAAGTTTCTTGAACCTGGTTGTGGACAAGGCAGGTGTAATGACAATTATACCTGCTTGTACCTTGTGACATACACACTGAACCTTTTCACCTAGCATTTTATCAAGAAAAAATCTTATTCTTCTTGTTCCCAACTCAATATCCCTGGCTTAGATTGTTCATTCTATGCCTAGTTAATTGCATTTCATTCTTATGCTTCTAGCCAGAGTTGCGTTGTTTGGCCTGAGGAATTTGTATTCCAAGCCCGCTATTTGAAACCTGTTGGTCCTGGAATTACCACTCTTCATGAGAGACTTTAAATTATGTATACACCTAATAGATTTTTGGTAACTGCTACTTGACCATTAGTATAAAGGGCCAAGATGGATTGGTCATTCTGTAAATCATTATAATATTGTTACTTAAAATTTTCCATCTTCACGTGGATATATTTTTACAGTTGGTAATTTTACATATAGGGAAATTCTAGGCATGATTTATGTGTATAAAGCATGTAGAAATATGTGAAAGTGTGTTGAACATGTGAAAAGTGCATTGAGATTATAACTATTTTGGCATTTTCACCATTTAGCATGAACCTTATATATAAGGCTCAGTTGATGAAATTGTGAACCGAAAAAAGCGATTTGTTGTTCTTCTCTGGATGTTTAATGCAAAGATCATTTACAGCTGTAGGCTTGTAGCCATTGTGCATAACTTGAGCTTCAATATTGACATTGACAGTTGTATTCATTACTTGCAGGGAAGGCATAGTTCTGGATCCATTTCACAGTCGTCACCAGAATCCCCTTCTACATTCAGTCAGAGTCCCAACTGTTATACTGCTCAACATCCTGGTTCTACTATTGTTAGTGAACTATATGAACCACATCAGAGTCCAGGGTCTGTAGAAGTTAGTTCTGATGCAGTTGTCAAGAGTAATGGGATGGATCACTTGGACTGGATTGAAGGAAAGGGAGAGATGAGTAGTTCATCTGAGCTTGAAGTTAGTCAAGCATTGCGAAGGCTTGAGGAACAGTTAAGTTTGAATGATGATAGCTTGGAAGAAATTGGTCCATTCTGCAGTGAGAATGAGAATTCAAATGATTCAGAATGCGTCATAAATGATCAATATAAATCTTCTGCATCACTGGATGATGTAAACACTCTTGCATTAGGAAGAGAGTCAGGTTTGTCTCGTTTGGTGCTCAGTTTAGTCAAAAAAACACTTGTACACATCTGTTTTTTTTCTTAACATCTATACTGTTGTGTATCAGGTTTTAACCAAATATATTTGACATATCTTTTCATATTGGATTCATTATTGATCTCATATCTTGCTGAATCTGATTTGGTAGGACGGGTTTTAGTTTGGAACTCATAGCATCATCAGTTAGTAGTTAGTACAGTATGCGTTCTCATTTTTGACAGGCTAGTCTGCATCATTATATTGGGATTTTCTATGAAGTTATAGTTAGGGATGTCTCGTATTCTACTCGGTTTGTGCATATAACTCATTTGCGACCCGCTTGACATGAGCCCCAGCCGATATATCCAATCCGGTTCTTGTTGTATGCAGATCTTAGTATATATGTGTTGGTTATTTCGTAGATTAGGATTATGAACTGATATAGACAACTTTGAAGAATTACAACTGCACTTTTGTATTTTCTCCTTCTTTTGGTAGTGAAACCCTTTGCCGTTCTTCACCTGTGGATGTAGGCTTATAGCCGAAACATGTATATCTTCTGTTGTTGTGTGATTGCTTGTTTTACTTTCTCGTTTTCATTTGTTTCATTATAACAGTTACTGCAGCATGCCAGGCAAGTGATGCTTGGGCTGGAAAAGATACCCACTTAGACATCAAACTAAGATGCCTAGGAATGTGTTTTCACATTACTGTCCAGTTCTGGTAGGACCATTCATGAAATGTTTAAAGATAAAGATACACAATCAAATATGTAGTTAGAGGACCCTAATTTAAAAAATAAAAATAAAAAATCTAAGTGGAAATTTGGAATGATTGTTTTAGCTTTTGTTGTCTTCATATATAAATAAATAAGGATAGAGGCTTTCCATCAATTCTTCAGTCTTATCTCTGTGGACACAGGGAGTGAAAACCGCAGTCACACTGTGATGCCACCATATTTAGAAGAAAAAAAATTCATGTCTTTATGATAGTTTAGTTTCAATTTTGTCAGCTTTTGGTTGAGATCACCCACACCTGATATTTTGCATCCTACTTGGGCAACAATTATTTTTGAAATCCTTGTCTTGTCCTTTTGTTTTTCTAACAAGACATTAACTAAATTTAAAGTTTCCAGTTCCCATGTTGCCATAATTTGTTCACTTATTTGTTTTACTTGTCTAAGCCTCTTGCAGAGTGTCTTTTCAGCTTTCGATTCTGTTTGCTCTATCCATTTACTTCCTTTTTTTCATTGATTCTCAAATGTTATATAAACAATAAATGGGAAAAGATAATGGATTTTTTTTTGGGGTTCTTTTTCTTTTGTGGTTTCCTTTTTCAGGTGGCAATGAGAAACATAATCATCAAGCATTGGCAGAAGAATTTATGGTTGAACGTAAAGGCTCTTTATCTTGGAAAGAGATGCTGGAGTTCAATGGAAGTTCAACAGGTGCTGAGTCCCAAGAGAAAACTTTACATTCTTCAGATGGAAATGTAAGAAAGAGTACTGATTTATTGTTAAATTTTTTATCAATTCACTTTTATAATATCCGTTTGAAGTAAACTTGTATCCATATCTATTCTTGTCATTATACATGGTAACAACAGGTCATGGTCGTGGTCAGAATTGACTATAATTTTTTTTCTACAAAAACTTGATGTATCTAATCAAGAGTGGCATTGAAGTAATCAAATATTTAGTAATATTAGAAGCAACATTCGGCATTCTTTTGGGTTGCTCGAGTATCTCTACTCTAGCTAATTTCTCATTCAACCCCTAATTGGTTTTCTCTATAATTTCTCATTCAACATTTGGCATTCAAGAATTATGCCATTCTTGTAAATCAAACTTTGTATTTCTTCCGTAATGGTTGATACTTTCAACAGGGAATGCTACTATCCCACTCAAGGAGCAGTATGCTAGAAGAGCAAGAAAGATGCCAGTGGATAAATTTTGGCAGACATTATTCTAATAAGCGTAATGATTTCCCAACCTCTGGTAATGATAAGAATCTGCAACTTTCAGCACCCAGCAAATATCCAACAAGCTCTGAGAGCCCCTTGGCATTACCAGCTTCCATGTTACTGTCTCAAGAAATTGAAAATTTCAGATTTCCTTCATATTCTACCGTAGAAAATAATCATCATTACTTCACAGAATTATTTGATCAAGGTCAGATTGGTATACATCTTGAGGCTGATTCAAGTTTAACTATTGCACAAAAACAGAAGTTTACCATTCGAGAAATATCCCCAGAATGGGGTTATGCCGGTGAGGCTACAAAGGTATGTTTAATAGAATATATGTTTAACAGAAATCTTTTTCATATCTTGTTTGTTTTGTTGTGTTAGTGGTATTTTCCCAGTAATGACTTGTAAATGGACAGGAGTGATTGAATGTTGGTTTTGGTACATCTTGTTTGTTGAATTGTTGGGCTCTGTAAAGCACTAACACTTCAAAATGAGTGCCGAGTCACGTATGGGACACCGACATGCCAGGGACACGTGTGCCCTGTGTTTGGACATGCTTGAGGACACCTTTGTCAGTTACTTTTTTATAATTTTAAAATGATGATTTGGGTCAAAACAAAATATATGAACCAAAGAGGGAGGAAAGTGAAAAAAAAAATACCCACATATACATTGATGCCTCTTATATCTCTTATACATAACAAATGAATATAAATAACAAATATCTCATATACATAACAAATGAATATAAATAAAAAATATTTTTTTGGTCGTATCCCCACCGTGTCTATATCATAATTTTTTCAAGATTGCCTTGTCGCGCGTCCATGTCTGTGCTGTTTAGTTGAGCTTATGTGGAGAATGTGAACCTTGGTTTGCTTTAATTAATTTTCCAACTCTCTACTCAAGAATCAGCTAAATGCTGCTTTAGTGAGGGATTATGGAGTACTAACCGATCAAACTTGTTGGAGATCTGCACTTTATTGATTTTCCAGAAGCAAATTTCCAATATGTAACTATGACATAATTGCTGATACACGATATTGTCAGGCGGAGTAAGTTCAGATTACTGAGTTAAAGTTGCTTACTGCAGGTTGTCATTGTTGGATCTTTTCTCTGTGATCCATCAGAAGGTGCATGGACTTGTATGTTCGGTGACATCGAAGTTCCGGTTCAGATTATCCAAGAAGGTGTCATATGTTGTCTGGCTCCTCCCCACCTTCCAGGAAAAGTCACTCTTTGTGTTACTTCTGCCAATCGGGAGTCCTGCAGTGAAGTCAGAGAGTTTGAGTACCATGCTAAGCCAAGTAGTTGTGCTCACTGTAGTTCATCCATGAAGGAAACAACTAAGAGTCCCGATGAATTGCTCTTACTTGTCAGGTTTGTGCGGATGCTTCTATCTGATCCTTTGGTGCAGAAGGGAGACAATACTGAATCAGGAATATATCTATGGGACAAATTCAAAGCTGATGAAGATTCATGGGACCGTGTTATTGAGGCTCTTTTATTTGGCAATTGGACTTCGTCTAGTACAACAGATTGGCTTCTGCAAGAACTTTTAAAAGACAAGTTGCAACAGTGGCTTTCTTCCAGATCTCGAGGAGGATGTAATCAGCCGGGTTGTTCCTTGTCCAAGAAAGAGCAAGGGATAATACACATGGTTGCTGGATTGGGCTTTGAGTGGGCCTTAAATGCAATTCTCAATTCTGGAGTCAGCGTAAATTTCCGAGACATTAATGGCTGGACTGCCCTTCATTGGGCTGCCCAATTTGGAAGGTAATAATATATATACATATTGTTTGTAGAACCATGTAAAAGATGTATGATTTTTGGCACTTTATAGAGGAGACACTTGGATTAAATAAATCTTTTGTAATGCTTAACAATACATAAGCACCAGCATTTAATAAATCATGTTGGGCTTGCTTGATGTGATGGTACAAGTTTTTTTCTGTCAAAGGTGAGACTTAAGAAGCACGGACATGGACACACCGACACAAAAGAATTTCAAAAAATGTAGGACACAACATGAGGTGGATGTGTGCAAAATATATGATTTTATATATTTATTATATGTTATTAATTTGAATATTTAAGTTGAAAGATAATTAAAATTTTGAAGTCTAAAGGTGAAGAATACGTATATATTTGCATTGTTTTTGTTTTACCATTGGATTTCAAGTTTTTTTATTCAAACTTAAAATGTGTTTTATGTGCGTCTACATGTTGGCAAGTGTCTCACAAGTGTCGTGTCATGTCATGTCATGTCATGTCGGTGTTAGACATGGTGTGGACATGACACATTACCTTCTTAGAGGTGCCCCGTGCTTCTTAGAGTGAGACTTTGAAGTCTCAGGGATGCTATTTTGCATGAATATAGCCAACTAGGTCTGAGCTCTGCCAACTAAATCTTTACAATTCATTTTATACCAAAATTTTTAACTTGTGAACACACACATGATAAAGCCAAATGTATATTTTCCTACGTCTCAAATTATAAGCTTTATTGACCAAACATGTTGCTCATATTGCCCTGACTAGGAGGCATCAATTTGTTTCTTCCTCGTACCCAATTTCTCAGAAGAATTGATGATAACCATGTTTATATGCAGCCTTTCAGTTGACCATAGCAAAGTATTTTTAGGGACATAATAAGTCTTAGGTGAGTTTTTATGTTGATAGGCCTGTGGACTATCACTAATAAGTTGTGCAGATAAGCATTTTGGAAGCTTGAAAAATATTCTGAAGCAGTGCCTCTCTGAATGCTTTTTCAACAGGGAAAAAATGGTTGCTTCCCTCATAGCATCTGGTGCATCAGCTGGGGCAGTGACAGATCCCACTTCACAAGATCCAACGGGTAAAACACCGGCATTCATTGCTTCCACCAATGGACACAAGGGACTTGCAGGTTATCTTTCCGAGGTGGAACTAACTAGCCATCTTTCATCCCTCAAACTGGTAGAAAACGAGCTGTCCAAAGGCTCTGCTGAGGTGGAAGCAGAAAGTGCCATAAACAGTATCTCGCAGAGGAGTGTTGCTACAAATGAGGATCATCTCTCTCTTAAAGACACTTTAGCTGCACTCAGGAATACAGCTCAGGCTGCTGCACGTATACAAGCTGCGTTCCGTGCACATTCTTTTAAGAGAAGGCAACAGAGAGACGCTAGTTCTGCTGCTGCAGTTGCTAGTGTAGATGAGTACAGTATTCTTTCAAATGATATTCAAGGGATTTCGGTTGCATCGAAGTTGGCTTTTCGCAATGCACGTGATTACAATACAGCTGCTTTATCTATTCAAAAGAAATTTCGGGGTTGGAAAGGTCGCAAGGATTTTCTGGCATTTCGCCAGAAAGTAGTGACGATACAGGTATCATGTTTCTCTTTTAACTAATCCAAAATCTCGTGACCAATGATTTGCATAATTTTCAATATACACTATAGAGAAATCTGTAGTCATAACCCACTTCTCCCTTTCATATGTGTTACATGGACTCTTCTATTTCCCCCAAAATACCTGTGCCATGTTTATTGGATATGACAAGGATAAGGGGATGGGATGTGTCTGACACCTGTACAATTTAGACACTTGAATCCTCTAATTTTTATAATGTTTGAAGGAGAAAAAGCACTCATATTTGGTAATAAAGAAACATTTCTAGCATCTCACTTGGATGGGATAGGAATTCCATATATATATATATTAATCTTATTTAATTTCTAGTACATTTCTACATAAATTACAACATCTTATCTAAGAATATTATATAATACGTAATATATGTGTCCATGACTCATCCCTGTATCTCTATTGAACTCTTAAATGCTTATCATAATATCCTAAGATTTAGGTTTGTGAATGTCTGACATTTGGACACGCACCCAAACCTGATACTCATACCATACCGAGTCCATGTAACATTACTTTAACCTTTTGTCAAATTGACAGAATTATCTTATACATTCATGAACTCTTAACATATGTAAATCATCTGTACAACCCTCATAGAAAATACAGATTACTATGTTTCTTATTTTCTTCTATGCCAGCATCGAGGTGGAACTTGCATTGGATGTGCACGAGACATGCACACTCAGTCAAAATCACTAAAACCCTTCCAATTAGTTAATGAAAGGGGGCCAAAAGTACTGCTCTTACACAACTACTTGTATTGACAGGCTCATGTTAGAGGTCATCAGGTTAGGAAGCAATATAAGGTATTCTGTTGGGCTGTTGGTGTTCTAGAAAAGGTTGTACTGAGGTGGCGCCGGAAAAGAGCTGGATTGCGGGGATTTCGGCATGAGACAGAGTCCATTGATGAAAGTGAAGATGAAGACATTCTCAAGGTGTTCCGCAAACAGAAAGTGGAAGGAGCTATTGATGAGGCTATCTCAAGAGTGCGGTCCATGGTTGACTCTCCAGATGCACGCCAGCAATATTGCCGTATGCTTGAAAGGTACCGCCAAGCCAAGGTAATTTATCTTGTTTTAGACACTGCACAAAAATTACCTTTTATTAAGCTGTATAATCTGATGTCCAACGTGTGAATTCTGAATCTTGGCCCTAGAGTGTTTATTATTATAGAGTGGAACATGGGCTCAATATTTGATCTGACATCTTCACATGCAATTCTGGCTTGCACGTGGAGATGCAAACATCCAAATATGTTAAAAACATAATGCAAACGGAATGACTTGAATGCAAGCCGTCTCTCTCCCTTGACTTGAGCTCTGATAACATGTTAGTGTTATATGTAGTCAGGAAATAGGCTTAATATTGTATATCAAGCTATCCAACATTCTCCCTCACCTGCAATCCTGTTTTGCACATGGAGATGCAACCATAATATGTAGAGAGAAGCTTAAGTTGTTAAGAAATGGGTACAACAATATATATCAACATTCTCCGTCACGTGCAACCTTGTCTTGTACGTGAAGTACAAGCATCGTATATAAAGAGGAGAAGGATTGCACACAAGGGCCAAATGTGAATGGAGAGACTTGAAGGTAATCTCTGATATCATATTAGATCACTGATTAACCCAAAAGCTTACAACTGTTAGGAAATAGGGCCAACAATATATATATCAAGCTATCCAACAGTCAGATCACCATTACTTTTAGAAGCTTAAGCTATTAACAAATGGGTCTAACAATACATATTAAACTCTCCTAGAAAAATGTCTTCTATGGGTCTCAAACTCACATGGATGTTGGATCTGCTTCTAAAGCTCTACAAGCCAACTATTACAGTCCTATTTTATTTTTTTAATCTTCCATATGGATGATAGCTCTTTCCTTAATTCTATGAACACACTAGGTTGACAATATAGCCAGTTGATTTTCTTGGCTTAATTATACAAGCAATTTATGTTTTCAGTCTGGTGCCTTCACATCTATAATTCATATCGAAGAATCCCCAACTTCAAGTTTGCGATCATATGATTTACTGGTCTGTTAAATTAATCTTTGCAGGCTGAACTTGATGGCACGGAAAGTGAAGTAACATCGACTTCTCAGAGTGATGTTTGCTATATGGATAATGAAGATACATATCAGTACCCTTAGATGCAACTTCTAATCCTCTTTTAGTTTACTATTCTTAGCATAAGCTGGTAGATGGTTTTTCTGGTTCAGTCTGTATATTGTGGTTTGATTTGTGATTTTAAATGGTTTTCATTGATGATCACTTTTAAGTCCATAGATTGATATTGTAAATGCTCTTTGTAATCTCTGTAAATGGTTATGGATGGATTTGATAGGCTGTAACCACAGTGCTCTCTCTCTCTCTCTCTCTCTCTCTCTCTCACTCACATGCAGACACACACACATGTTTTTTCTGTTGAGAGTCGTTACTAATTCCCCTCACTCTCTAGAATCCTCTCTCTAGAATATTCTAGAAGTTTCTACATGAATTTAGAATATTCCGGAAAGATCTAGAAGATTCTGAAAGGACTTAGAGAAATCCGGAAGATTCTAGAATATCTTAGAAGGTTCTAGAACATTAAAGAAGTTTGGAGAAAACTAGAAAAATCTAGAAAGTTTAGGAAGGTTTTAGAATATTTTAGAGAAAAATAGAAAGCTCTAATATGTACCAGAATAATCTAGATTGTTTTAGAGTATAGGGTAAGTATGAGTGTATTCTTGAAAGTTCTTTAACTAGTATAAATATGAGATGAGTGCATGTAATCGATAATTGGACAATTGGACAATTGAGTGAAAGAAGAGTGAGTTCAAAGTGAGTGGTCAAGCACTATCTAGTGTGAGGTGTTTCAAGGTCTTGTGTGAGGAAAATACAAAGTGTGAGTGCTTGAATGTATATGTGAGTGGATAAGTAAAGTATATTAGTGTGTGATTGTGTACAAGTGTTTTGTGTACTAGAGTGTTATCAATAAAGGTTGTATTTCTAGGTCCACCAGTGTGTCAAACTCAACAATTTGGTATCAGAGCTTGGTCGTTCAGGGACTGACACGAAGAGCGATTGAGATTGATACAAGAGATTGCTGAAGTCAACGAGCACAATTGTTATGGTGGATTTCGGAAACTTCATCAGTGGTATGGAGAAATTAAATTATTATAATTATGATTAATGGCAAATATATATCGAGGCATATCTTCAAGGACAGGATCTACGGGAGATTGTTGACGGCAAGGAAACTACATCACCTGGAGAAGAAAATGCAAAGGCCTTGCGAAAGTGGCGGATTAAGGTTGGAAAAACAATGTTCGTGTTGATGACAATTGTTTAGAAAGAGTTATTGGAGTATGTTCGGGAGGCTACTGCTCCAAAAGCAGTCTGGGACACATTTGCCGCGTTATTTTCGAAGACAAACGATGCACGACTTTAGTATCTAAACAACGAGCTTGCAACGGTGACACAAGGATCAATGACTATCAGTCAATATTTTCTCAAGGTAAAGACTATTTGCAATAAAATTTCACAACTTGATCCCGAGTAAAAAATTAGCGAGTCAAGAATGAGGCGCATTATTACTTGAGGTTTAAGACCCGAGTGTAGTGGACTTATGACTGTTGTTAAAGGGTGGTCCATTCAACCATTACTGGTCGAGCTCAAAAGTCTATTAGCGAATCAAGAAACTCTAGCAAAGCAAATGGCTGGAGTCACACTGAAGAATGAAAATAAAGAAGAGGCATTATTTAGTAGCATGAAAAAAGATGGACCAAAGTGGCAAGAATATGGAAAATCGAAGAAAGAAGAAGATGAACAATCACAAGATGATCGAAGTTATCAACGAGGGGGAGTTCGGCATGATAAAAATGATCAAAGAGTTACTAGATTTGGACGACGTAACATAGAATGCTTCAAATGTTGCAAGATCGGCCACTAAAAGATTGTCGGTCAAGAAAAAGACCAATTGAAAGTAATATGGTAACATCTAATAGTTACCAAGATGAAAGTAAAGAAGAATGGAATTTCCAAGCTTAATGTGCAATGTTCGAGACCATGGAACCAGGTTACTTAGAAGAAGAGCCAGAATTTGAAGAATAATGGGATTTTGAAGCATCTCCTACAATGTTCGTGATTACTGAAGCAGATTCAGAAGAGGAGATAGACTTCGATAAAGACGTACATGAGCAGTGCAATGCAGTTATCAAGGAAGTGGATGCACACTCTATCATAGATAAGTCGATTCTTGAAATTGAGTCTTAGTTTTCAATATTTAAAGATCCAGAAACTCACCAATTAGAGAAGTTGGGGGAGCAAACAGAAGAAGTAGTTAAAGAAGTGATAAAGTTGCAACGTCCAATATCTGTAAGGAAATGCCAATCTAATCCAAGGTACGTTGATGCAGCCTTTGCTAAGATGGATAATATAAAAGAACCAATAACATTTCAAGAAATAACAAAATTTAACAATTGGAGGAAGACAACAAAATAAGATATTAATTCATCAACACATATTCAAACATGGCACTCGATATCTAAATTGGAGAATGAGAATCTTACAGCTGGCCAAGGACGTGGTGTTCTACAAAAGCATAAATCACTTCAAAAGAGAGAAGTTAATAATGGAAGAGATGGAGACAGTTTATCGTGGCAGAGGACTAGGGTGCAGATATACTCACGAAGAGTTTTTAAAACAACATGGCATGGTTACATAATTTAGAAATAAGAGTTAGTGCTGAGGGGAGTGTTGAGAGTCATCACTAACTCTCCTCACTCTCTAGAATCTTCTTGCTAGAATATTCTAGAAATTTCTACATAAATCTAGATTACTTTGAAAAGATCTAGAAGATTTTGGAAAGATCTAGAGAAATTCGAAAGATTCTAGAATATCTTAGAAGGTTCCTGAACATTAAAGAAGTTTAGAGAAAACTAGAGAAATCTAAAAAGTTTCGTAAGGTTCTAGAATATTTTAGAGAAGAATAGAAAACTCTAATATGTATCAGAGTAATCTAGATTGTTCTAGAGTGTAGGGTAAGTATGAGTGTATTCTAGAAAGTTATTTAACTAGTATAAATATGAGATGAGTGCATGTACTAGATAATTGGACAATTGGACAATTGAGTGAAAGAAGGGTGAGTCCAAAGTGAGTGGTCAAGCATTATCTAGTGTGAAGTGTCTCAAGGTTTTGTGTAAGGAAGATACAAAGTGTGAGTGCTTGAATGTATATATGAGTGGATAAGTAAAGTATACTAGTGTGTGATTGTGTATAAGTGTTTTGTGTACTAGAGTGTTATCAATAAATGTGGTATTTCTAGGTCCACTAGTGTGTCAAACTCAACATTTTAAACCCTTTTTTTCTCTCCCATTTTGTGGCCATGCCCAATAACTCGACATAAAATCCTTGAAGTTATGGGTTTAAAGCCCATCCAATGGGGGATTGAATTGGGCCGTCATTTTTTTTGTTTTTTAAGTTGAGCCATATAACTATTGAGGTCTTTGCCATAGTTTGGCAGCAAAATGGGCTTTGTAGTTGTGTGGGTCGTTGTGGGTTGAAATTGGGCTCGACGCATGTCCCAGCTCAAAAAACAGGCCTGATTTGGACTCTATTTTATATTGGGCAAATTACGAAGAAGTCTTCTTTGAAAAACATGTAGCCTATTTAGTCCTATAACTTTTTGTTTTTACTCAAAAGTTCTATAACGTTTTTCTTCTTCTCTGCCTTTTTTGCTCTTTATGATTTCCGAGGATTGTCAACAGGCAACCACATCTTACTCATTCTCTTTCTCTTTCTGATATATAGTCACTAGTGACCGACGACTACTATCCACTGGGGTTCACCGACAACCACTGACTGCCGACTCCTTACTTCACTCTTACCAACGGTGAAGATATGTTTCCGACGAAAAAGATGAGTAGATCTGTGGGCTCGCCTTTTTTCGCGCCCCCGCCTTTCGGAAAAAGGTTTGAAAAGAAGGTCTCACAGTTTGGACTCTACTTGTGGTTTTGAATCTAGTCTCACAAGTGCAATGTGAAACTGATAAACATCAAAGAGTCCAAATCCAACAAATCTTTTGGAAAACTGATTTTAAGTCAAATAATGCCAAAATTGGATTGCTTTGCCAGATTACAGAGTCGCTACCAAAATATTTTATTTTGAAAAAATTTAGGAAACCCTGACTCATGCCAAAGGTCACGTGTTCGTCATCACCAAAGTTGTCTCGGCTCGAGAACTTGGGTACGAGAGGGGAAAGTCTTGAAATGAGTACCCCTGCTCGTCTAATCAAAGGATCGGCCTCTACTAATCATGATATGTCATTTTATAAACCTTATGTGTTCTTATTCCGGTTATTAGCTAACTTTACTATGTGACGCACACAAGCAAGTATAGACTAAGTCGCAAGATTTGGAACGAATTCAACTCATGTTTGCTTTCGAAAATGGTTTGAAGTTGCCACCATCAAGTGGGCTTAGAAATGCAGATTTGCCACCTCAAGTGGGCATAAAACATGATTTGCCACTTCGCAAAGTAGGCTTAAAACGTACATTTGTTGAATTGTTCCAATTCAAACAATAAGCCTTCATCCACAGGTATTCATGCAGTTTAGCACGTAAGCACATAGCCTTGTGGCAAGCATACTATCATGGCATCATGGCAATCACACTTATGCAAGCATGTAAAGCGTAAAACTTATCGAGTACTCCAAGCCAAAACAAAAACTAGTTAGAAACAATGCATGATCCTAATTATACAAGATGCCTAATGCAATATATGCAATGATGTAATAAAATAGGCTCGGCTACTTAATCATGGTATTTGCAACACTTTGATACAATGCTTTGAAACACGTATTCAAAGAAGATATTGAAATGACGATGCAGTTTGAATGATGTGCCGAGCCTCGATGCATGCAAGACAAATAAATGGATGCAAGCATAATTGAAACATGATCCCTAATCTAATCATCAAAAGCGGATAAATGAAATGGAGAAAGACGCGGGGTTGGAAGACATGCACACACGTACGCATGCACACTTATTACAACATTGTGCCCTCGCGAAGGAGGGTCCGAATGAATAAGAGCTAAGTTAATCTAAGCTAAGCTAATCAAACTAATCTAATTAAACTAATTAGACTAATTATTACAAATCAAATGAATAACTAGCAAACTACTAATTATTACAACATTTAATTAATTAGCAAACTAATCAATTAAAATAAATGCGCACTAATTAAACATGCAAGGCATTAAACTATGCTACTACTGCTCTGCTTCAGGAAGTGGAAGGTACATGCACTCGGTTTTTGCCTTGAAAAGCCACCGTTTTGCTTTTGAGAGGCTCTGTTTGTAGGGTTGAACATACTCCAGAATCTTTCTGCTCTAACTTATCAAAACTTGCTGAGGCTTACACCGGTGACCTGCAGGCCATGGAAGGTTGCTGTCGGCCATCTGCCGACCAAAAGTGTGCCTTGCCGGCCAAGAATGAGGCACTACTGGCCATTGGTGAGGCACTGTTGGCCACTGATGCTCTAAGTCATCACACTACAGCAGAGCACAAATAGAGCAAAATGAAGATTTTTCTAGAGGTATGTTTGTACTGTACCTCTCCTTATCATTTCAAAACCTCAGAGGAGTGGCACTCTTGGATCCAAAACCACCAATCAAGCAATTTCATTGCATGATGGCCAAAGATCTAAGTTGTACAATTTCAATAAATGTACAAATATGACACAAAAGACCACCACCCTGTCATGCATGATCAAGGGTGATGGAGACCAAGGAAAATAGCACATTTCATCACTATTGAGTATGAAACGTCCCATTTGCCTTGTGTTTGAATTAACTTCCTATCCGAACACATACAATGCAACACAAAAGATGTTTTATCTTGCCTCTTTTACTTGTTTATTTTTGTTTACTCATTTTAAGATACCGATCCATTCTTTAACCAGTTAGTCCAAAAATGAGAGTCCTCTAAAGAGAAAGAAACGTCAACCAAATGATGATGTAAGGCAAAAGAGAGATCATGCCTTTGGTTAGTAGAAACCCTCAAAAGAGGATTAAAACCATTAAGCACAACTATCAATCTCAAGCTTAAAGAATCCCAAGCTTGAAGCAACTTTCAAAAGTAATTGAAAGAGTGAAATAAATGAGAATGTGACAGAGCTATGTATGCTGAAATTACATACAAAATGACACTATAACATGCAACCAACTCGAACAACTCATGTTTAAATGCCTAAAACAATGAGCTAGTGAAGGAATTAACCCTACAACTATGCCACACAAGGCTCAAAAGCAACAACCAGCCCCAAAAAGAGGTAAAATAGTCCAAAATATAGCCTAAAACATTCTGAAATTAAGCTAACACAAGCTAGAATCATAGGCTAAAACATGAAGCATGTTAGACTAGTAAGCAAAACACAAGGAGGGGAGGCTAATCCCTCCAATTTTAGACTTTAAAACATGTTTTTAGCCACTGAAATAGCTCTGAAAAATAGTGTTTAAAAGCTCTGAAAAAGATGATGCAAGGATGGGAAACACAAGGGTAAAGGCCTCCAAAACAAGGTACAAAGAAAGGCTATCAACCCCTGAACCTTTGGACCAAAGCTTCAGCCCAAAAACATAGAGTTTTTATAGCCCAAAATCAGTTGAAAGACATGCTAGAATGAAGACAAAACTAGCTAAGGTAATAAGCTAAAACATGGGGTTACACTACAACCATGCAAAAGACTACTCACAACACAAATAGCTCAAAACAGAGCTAAAGCAGCCCAAATCAGAGGTAAAAACATGCTGGAAATAAGTTAAGTTAAGCTACAAAAACATGCTAACATATGGAGCTAACTAGGCTTTAAAGCTAGAGACAAGGAGGGGAGGCTAACCCCTCCAATTTTGGACCTCAAAACAAAGTTTTTACCACGGTTAAAAGGCTAAAAGAGTTGGTTTGAAAGTGATGAAAAGATGGCACCAAAGTTTAACAAGCAAAGCGACAAGAAGAGTGGACCACCCCCAAACTCAAAATAGCCTCAACCCACCATTTTTAAGTCTAAAAAACAGAGGTTTTTGTAGTTGAAAACCAAGCTAAAAACAGTACAAAAAGATGGCAAAAACAAGTATGAAAAACAAACTTAAAGGGTAAAGGTTATACTTCTTGGAGTCAAGCACACTTTAGGCACAAATGAGATACCAAATCAAGCTAAAATCACATTCTAAAGCTCAAAGAAGGTCCCAAGGAATCTCAGCCCAAAGATAACCAACTTTGGTCAAGGATGTATAGGCAAAGGAGAAGTGTATCTCTACTTGTATGCACAAAGGTTCAAGAGAGAGAGAAATGTAGAGAGAGAGACTTGTAGAGAGAGAGAGACTCCCAAAATATTTCACTCCTAAAATGTTCTAACCTTGAAAACCATAGAGAATGGCTTCTATACATAGAAAAACAAGTGCTCAGGTAAAAAATATCCCAAAATGGACAGCTGGAATAGCTGGAAGACAAATATCTGCAGAAATCTAACTTTTTGCACCAATGGTTGGCAAGGGCTCATTGATGGCCGGCACAGGTCGATTCTTGGCCGGCAAGGCACACTCTTGGACGGCACATGGCCAGAAAAGCCTATCCATGGCCAGCGACTTCCACATTTAGTTGGCCAGACAAATCTGCTTTTTGGGCCCAACTTCAAATGAGCATATCTCCTTCATCTGGACTCCTTTGTAGGTCATTCTTGAGCCTAAATTTAAGCCTTGGAAGTATTCTTTCCAATGGTGGTAACCTCATATCAAAATTCCAAGTATGCAAAAAGATATGCCTCTTTTAGTGAAGACTGCTCAGTTTCGATCCTACTCAGATTCATGCCTAACTTCTTCTCATCTAGTTTTCTTGCCTCCGCTCCTCTTTTCTTCAACCCCAAACCCGTAAATAAGGTGTTTTGAAAGATTTTTCAAAGAGTTCGCTTCTCTTCCATTCATTTCCACTTTGTCCTTGCTTGGTTTACCGAAAAACGCAACATTTAACAAAATGCGAGCCTCGGAACATTGTAGGAACTTTTTCAAAAACTATTTTGAAAGAGAGGGTTTTAAGGTCTAAAATAATTTTGGTTAACATAGTTTTGGTCCAAAATGGGGTGTAAGGTTAGGATTTGAAGCTCCTTTTGCCGAAAAAATTGAACCTTTGCACTGCACAACTTTCATCACCAAGTAAGCAATCAGTGGCCCCCAAGTTTTAAAGGCAGTAAAAAAATGGGGTGTCTACAGTTACCCCTCTTTGACAGAACTCGAAAGTCATGAAATGACATGAGTGAATGTCAAAGCCTAGAAACGACCTATTTTGACAAGGCCGTAAGACTTAGGCAAACAAACAAAATGAAAATGTAGTTGGTTGAACCCCGAAGGTTGCCTACGTATCCCTTTGTAAGGAATCAAACCAGCGTAGTTCAGGGGCAGGATGCAAAATGATACACAATGCAACAAAACAATACAAACAATATGCAATGCAACGAAACAATGCACATGATATACAATGTAATTGAAACATCAAACCACAAACAGTGCAAAACTACACAAATATTATAAAGCGATGGAGATGCAACATCAAACTACGTTTAACACAGAAAAGGTGCCGGAATCCTCAAACCACAATTCTCTTAGTGGAGTAGGCGTGTGCACATGCAAAACTATCTGTTTCACAACAAGAATACAAGTAATTGGGTGGCATGATATAAGTGAGGAGTGATCTGCTGAGGAAAGATCGTGATCCTAAATGCTGAATGCAACAAAACAAAGTACAATGCAATGGATACAATGAATGCTGTGAATAAGGCGCAGGCCAAACCACATTTTACCTAGAAAAGGTATATACACAAAACAGACCACGTCTAACACAGAAAAGGTACCGACACCCTCAGACCACAATTCTCTTAGTGGAATAGGCGTGTACACATTATCATAGAACCATGCTTCAACGAGGAAATGTATGAGCACATGCCAAACTAAGCTTAACATGGAAAGGATGCAAGCAATAAAACAGGTAATGCAGTAGATGCAAATGGTGACATACTCCAACTACGCTGGAATCGTGAGAGGAGGAAGAACAAATCCCAAACACGCTGAAATCGTAAGAGGAAAGGAACACTCAAACCACGCTGAAATCGTGAGAAGAGGTCTTAAGAAAAGCCAATCAGGGGCGCATTCTACGCATCCTGAGATAAATTCCAAACACGCTGAAATCGTGTGAGGAGAGGGACAATCTAATCACGCTAAAATCGTGAGAAGAGGTCCAAAGAAATATCAATCCGGGGTGCGTTCTATGAGACCTGAGATAAATTCCAAACACGTTGAAATCGTGTGAGGAAAAGAACACTCTAACCACGCTGAAATCGTAAGAAAAGGCCCGAAAGCAACTACTCAGGGGCGCGTTCCATGCGTCCTGAGATAAATTCCAAACACGCTAAAATCGTGCGAGGAAAGGGACACTCTAACCACGCAGAAATCGTGAGCAGAGGTCCAAAGAAAAGCAATCAGGAGTGCGTTCCACGCATCTTGAGATAAATTCCAAACACGCTGAAATCGTGTGAGGAAAGGAACACTCTAACCACGCCGAAATTGTGAAAAAAGATCCAAAAAAAAGACGACATGAGCGTGTTCTACGCATCCTGAGATAAATTCCAAATACGTTGAAATCGTGTGAGGAAAAGAACACTCTAATCACGCTGAAATCGTGAGAAGAGGCCCGAAAACAACTACTCAGGGGCACGTTCCATGCGTCCTGAGATAAATTCCAAACACGTTGAAATCATGTGAGGAAAAGAACACTCTAACCATACTGAAATCGTGAGAAGAGGTCCAAAGAAAAGCAATCAGGAGCGCATTCCACGTATCTTGGGATAAATTCCAAACACGTTGAAATCGTGTAAGGAAAGGGACACTCTAACCACGCCGAAATCGTGAGAAGAGGTCCAAAGAAAAGACGTCAGGAGCGCGTTCCACGCAACTTGAGAAAGCCCCGGAGGACAACGATCCTAAACGCTGCTCAGCGTAAAAGGATAAATGGTACAAGATAACACAAGATGTAAATAAATGCAATAAATGCAATAAGTGCGATGATATGATATATGTTATAAGCAATGTAATGCATGATGTTTAGGGAATGCAATAAACAAACAAAGCGGCGCTTTAGAAAGCACCTCATGGGGCGAATGGCGATGAACCGCTCTACTTTGACGGGGATCTCCCTTTGTGTTCTTCGAACTCTTACCTTCAACTCACAATATAAAGGCCCTGAAATACTGACAAGGAGTGACATCTGCATGTAGAAGCCACGGATGCCGCTTTTCTTCATGATCATGTTCACAACTTTCTCTATTCTCCAACGGGGTGACAGACTAGGTTGGTTCAGTATCCAGAATTGAGGCGCACACATGCTATCTCAATCTGTGGGGCTGCCATACAGATTTCAAGTCGATGATACACCCCTGGGTATTTAAACCAGACTTTATTCTCATAAATTCCAAACCTTTGCGTTCTAGGCGTCGTCATTTGAACTCTAGTTTCCATCGTCGCAGTTGGTCTCTTAGGAACTCATCGTAAACACAGCCAAGATGCCTCTGGCAGGGACTGGTACTTAGGGAGAGCACTTCTGATTGCCATTCTAGCTTGAAGCAGGCTTAAGCTTGAGCTTGAGGTAGAGGCACACTCATACTTCAGAGCATTGACAAGGCCTGAGGAGGTGCGTATGGAATGCAATCTCGGAATTTGCTGAAGTTGAAACACACTCAGATGCTCCGATTTTCCTTCTTTTCTTTTGCTTTGCAGTCTGGAACCCATGTAGCTTCAGTTAGGTCCTTGTTCTATTGTTCTCACATGACCTGGGTTGAACTCTGCAGTTTTATGAAAAAACAAATTCTGTTTTACACAAATGTGGAGAATAGCACAACACTCTGAGCACAAAACGATTTATTTTTGAAATTGAAATTGAGAAATGAGTTCTTAACCGGGTATTGAGCCTACGACCGACTACAGTACACCACGATTCAACAAAGAGAAAACGAAGGTAAAACAACCTAAACACAAACATTTACACTTGAAACGACTCAAAACAAGAATCGAGACAAACAAAAACAACAAACACAACACTCGAACATATTTCAATGGCGAGAGACCTCTCAATTCATGAGGAGCTCGCTTCTTCGAGTATTGTTTTCCCACCATTTCTTATTTGTGATTCTCACATCATTATGGCACTTCATCTCTATTTCTCTGAAAAAGCCATTTTCTCATTTTTTCCTCTCAATGCACATCTCTTATTCTTTACTATCTCTTATTTTTTTATCCCTCCCTTGGGTGGTTGATGGATAAGCAGGAAGTTATGGGCTCTTGCTGTAACAACTCAGATTTTTAATTATTCTGTAAAATTTATACTAATATTATTTAATCATAATTAGGAAAATATATGATTGATTTTGTATTATTATGTATAATTTTGTAAAATAATATAATTAGTATAAAAATTTAGGGGTCAAAGTATAAATAATAATAATAATAATAATAATAATAATGAGTGTGGTAGTAAAATAAATACTTAATTTTTTGTTAGTATAAAATAGAGTGTAATTTAATTAGAAATTAATTATTTATATAATTATATTAAAATACTGGGCTAAAATGTAATTATCTTAAATATCTATTACGATAAGTATAAATTTAGTGAGTTAATGAGTGAATCTTGGAGTTGGCCACATGTTGGCCAGACGAGGCATTTACCTTCGTATTTAAGGAGGTGATCGGTGGCGTGGGAAGAAAAGAAAGAAGGAAAGAAAGGAAAGAAAGAAGAGAGAAAGAAAGAAAGAAATGAGAGAAGGAAGAAAAAATAGTGGAAGTCGATAGGGTCTTTGATAGTGGAAAGAAAGAGTAAGGTATTAAAGTTAAGGTGAGTTATATTATACCTTGAGTTATCATAATATATTTTACCTATGTTTTGACTTACCATATTTATTTTATACAAGTTATGTTTTATAAACTATTATAAGTTATATTACTATTTCAATTACATGGATTAATTTCTGAACCCTATTTGCTAAAATGAAACCCATGGATATGTTTGTTTATATTTTAAAGAATATTTGACTTTGACCTTATAAACAATTATGTTTTGTAAGTACCACCACAGGAGTCCCACGTCTTGGGGGACTTAAATAACCATTGGCCTCTATTTAATTACTTTGTAGTCCTCTGTTTGTCATGAATCCATTGACCTCTGTTCTATGCGGAGCAAAGTGCTGTGCGGAGATAAGTGCTACACTATTGTGGGAGCCACCTCTATAATCTGTATGAGCCACCTCTTGAATCCGTACCTCTGTTCTGACTGTCACTTTTGTGACCTCTGTCTGTTCTGTACCGTACCGTGGTTATGGTTATTTATTTCTGTATTTCAGTTTCTGCTACTTAAATGGTTATTTGTTCAGACTAAGTTATCTTATCAGTTTCTGCCACTTAAATAATTTATTTACCAAATTGAGTTATGTAAATGTTTTGGCTTAACTAACTATCCATGGTTATTTCGTGTCCCTTATACTCTTGGTATAATATTTCTCACTCTGCCATGTGTTTATAGTTGTTTACCAATTTTCAAGAAACAATGCAATTCAGAAATAACTTTTGGAAAGTCTTAGACGCGGGGTTGCGGAATAGACACACACAGCACTTTTATGATATTTTTTATATGTAAATATCGGCATTTTTGGTCAATAAATTTTGTAATAAAAATAGAAGCTCCAATGATTATTTTGGGTACCCTTATTTAAATATTACTTCCGCTCGCGTTTATTAATTTGTTTAAGAATTGGCCGGAGGTAACCTCAGTTACTGGCCATCACGATGCTTAACCCTTGGGTACGGGGGAGCGGGTCGTGACACTTGCCCCCTAGTATTCTACTAGATTCTCCTTCTTTCGCTCACAACTAGTGAGCTATCCCACAGAAGGGTTGTGATGCAATTGGAGCAAATCTGCAACTGTAGACACCCTATTTTTGACCGTCCTCAAGACTTGGACGTCACCGTTTGAACACTCGGTGATTATCCATGTTTGTGTTCGTTTGGAGTTCCCGGAGGTCTCGGCTACGCGCCTTGCCTCAGGATCTCCGAACTCGACCGTTTAGTGTCTGGTTTTGCACCAAACACTTGTGTTTTGCCTTGGAAGGGCAGGGGATGCCTTGTGAGGTCTCCCCACACATCACCTGCCGTGGCTTGAGGCCACCGGCTGCTGTTTGTGCCCATCGGCCATATATTTGGCCGACCGGCCATTAATTTTGTCAAAATAGCAATTTTGAGCAGCCGACTACTGTTCATCTGCTTTTGCAGATATTTTAGGATAGCTGTGTGGCATTTTGTTCCCCTCCATACACGTGTATGGAGGGATGCTCCTCTTGTAAGCTTATTGAACAAGCTTTACAAGATTGTTTGCCTATAAGAGGAGGGCTCTTCTCTTGGCCTTAGGGTTAGAGAAACTTTTGGTTAGAAAGGTGTGGGAGAAGCTCTGGTTTTAGGGTTTAAGTTCCATACATAACCTATCTCTATATCTCTCTTGTGTGTGTTCTAGGTGTAGTTGTCCTTACTATTGCACACAAACACATAGTCTTTCACCTTCTCTTGGTTCTTGAGGGACCTGAGGCTTGTTCTTGCTGTTCTTGGCTGGATTGAAGCTCAAGGAGGCAACAAGATCATCTTTTGTGAAGAGGTCTACAAGGGTGAGACACTAGTCCCTTTTATCCCCATTTTTGCATAGCTTGTTAGCCTATCTTAGAACTGTTTTTGTGCTTAGTGTATAATACAAAAAAGTTCTGTTTTTAAGCCCTCTAAATTGTTTGTTTAGAGTGTTTTGTGGTTTGGAGGTGTTAGACCCCTCCTAAGCCTTGAGAGGCCTCATTTTGTGCCATTTTTGGTGAGCTCTGAGACTTTGGTGCTTGGGCCTCCTCACCACTGAAATCTTGAGGGATTTCAGTGGTGAGGATGGCGCCTTGAAGTCTCAAGAAGGAGAGGGCAACCCCCTCTCCTTGTTGTCCTTGAAAAGGACCAATTTTGGCCTCTTGAGGGAGCATCATGCTTAAGTGTTTGTTGACCATGCCATGGCTGTATTTCATGCTTATATTGCCATAATATAACATTGTATTAAGTTGGTTTTGGTACACCATGCATGCTTAGCATACCTACCTTGTAATGCCATGTTTACGCCTTAATATGCCTTAGGTTGTAAACCCTTGTTCAAGCATGCTTTAGGTTTGTCCTTGTGAAGGTTTTGTGCTTATTTTGCCATGTTCAAGGACTGTCCATAGTTGTTTGGGTCGATCTTGACATGCATTATGTGGCCCCTTTGTATTTTGGCTTGTTGGCCTTAAGTATGTAAGTGTGTAGCATGCCATTCTTGCATGAATTTAGTGGGTTGGGATCATTTTTCATGCTATTTCAGTCCCTCTAACATGCTTGTATGCTTGCCTTAAATACCTCTTTGATGCCTTATGAGCTTGTGTTGTATGCTCCTTGAAAGTGTATTTGCGCATGCCTTCATATTTGAGCCACTTAGATGCCATCTAAGTAGTCTTTTGGCCTTGTTTTAACATGCTAAAAATCTGTTTTTAGTTGTTTAATGCATGCCATGTTGGTCTTGCTAAGTGTGGTCCAATACCCCTTTAGCTTGCCTTGATACTTGGACCATTTGCATGCTAATGTTTGCTTTATTTGAGTTGGTTTGGCACCATATTCTAACATGATTTTCAGAGCTTGTGCTGCATGCTAATTATCCATGTTATGCCTCTTTTAAGTGTGCTTGAGAGTGGCCCCTTTTGATGCTTAAGTGTTGGACCATAACATGTGCATGCGTGTATGTGTGTTTGGCCTTACTTCCTTAGCATTATGGCTACTGTTTTGGGCCTAATTAGAGCTGCCTAATTCATGTTTAAGTCCACCCTCTATTTGGTTTGCATGCTTACTTTGCATGTTTGCTTGCATGCTTGCATAAGTGTCTTGTATTGCCATATTGCATCCTTAGCTTGTATGCCTAGGTTGCATTGCATCTTGCATGCATGTCTTGTCCCTTGATTTAGTGATAGGGATTGGGCCTTTGATTGTTTGTGTGCATTGCATTACATTTGAAATCGAAGTTGCACACTTGGTTTTTGGGCTATCATGCATCGAAATGCTTGATTGGTGGTTCGAAAACCAAAGACCATGTCCCTTTGAGTTCTACACATGATAAGGGGTATGGTTAGGGCATACATGGTTTGAATTGCATTGCCATGCAAGTTCTGTCCTCTGCTGCTGTAAGTTGCACGTTCTGCAGGCATTTTTGGCCGACCGGCAACATATAGTGCCGACCGGCCATCCTTTGGTGGCCGATGGATGCATCTTGTGCCGATGGCCATGTCTAGCAGCCGGTGGTAATTCTACTCAGCCGGTGGTATTCCCCAGTGTCCAGGGAATCAATTCAGAGACTTTGGCAGTCTTCAGAGGGGCAGAGCAGGGAAAACAGAGGCAGTCTATGCATGGCAGTGCGCTTCCGAGCAGGATCCGAGCATGTATTGCACCAGACTCTCCTCCCGAGGCGGTTTACTGTTTTTCCTAGCTTAGTCAGTTTGTTAACTAATTAGGTAATCTGTAATATTTAATTAGCTCGTAGGTTAATTAATTTGTATTATTCTTTCGGTCCCTCCGGGCGAGGGCAAATTTGTAATAAGTGTGGGTGCGTGTGTGTGCATGTCTTCCAATCCCCCACTTCTTTCTTCCCTTTTATTTACCTGCTTATGATGGTAGATTAGGGCATGTTTAAATTAGCATACCTTATGCAATGCATGCGTGCATCCATACACTTGTTTTGCATGCACCGGGCTCGGCGCATCATGCTAACTGCATTTGTGCTTCAATTCCAAATTGAATACGTGCATCAATTGATTGCATTTCACGTGACATGTTTAGGATAACCGAGCCTACCCTAATTGCATTCTGTATGTGTTGCATTAGTCAGTTTGACATAAACTAGGACCATGCATATCTGCTAACTAGTTTATTGTTTTGGCACGGAGTACGATGTAAGTATTTTCATGCTTTAGCATACCGCATGCGTGTGAGTGCTATCAAGACAGCATGCTTACCATGTAGCTAGATGCTTATGTGTTAAACTGCCTGAATGCCTGTGGGTGAAGGTTGGATTGCCTGAGTTGGAAAAACTCATTGAAATCCGTCTTTTTTAGCCTACTTGCGAGTAGCAAATCCCAAAGCATTTTCTAAAACGAACGGATATGCAATGTTGTTCCAAATTAGGCGATCTAGTCTATACTTGTTTGCTGTGCGCATAACATAGTAACTCTAGGCTAATAACTGGAATAAGAACAAATAACGTTTTCAAAAACGGATATCACGGTTAGTAGAGGCCGGTCTTCGGACCGGGCGAAAGGGGGTGCTCATAGCTGACCTTCCCCAATCGTACCCAAGCTCCCGAGCCGAGGCAACTTTGGTGATGACGGACACGTGGCCTTTGGCACCGAGTCAGGGTTTCCTAAATTTCCCCATTAAAAAATATTTAGGTGGCGACTCTATATCTGGCAAAGCAGTCCATGTTTGGCACTTCTTTTCAAAAATCTGTTTTCCAAAACGATTTGCCGGATTTGGACTCTTTGGTTCAAGATTAAGAACCGTGACAACAAAAGGGAGTCCGAACTGTAGAGTGAAGCTCAAGGGCGCGTCTACAGCAACTCACATCGGTTGACGATGCCCTTGGCTTAGCTTGACCGGGATGAATTACAGCATGTCCCACCGGTCAGGCATACAATTGATTGGTCTCACACATATTACGTTTTCTACGCTCTCATTCCCGGTCAAATGCCAACTTGGGTGTGATCGTCCCAAATGAGGGAACCGAATATCTAGCTCCATTTCTAGTTCGTGCTTCGCACTTGGCTTGATACCTCACTGCTTGGAGGATGAGAAAGCTTTTGGCCTTCGACTATTAGCGTCAGTTGTGCCCTTTCCGGCGAATATGGTGCCCTTTCCGGCAAGTATGGTGCTTTTTCTGGCAAGTATGTTGACAACAGGAAAAAGACAGAAAACCTGACTTAACTGTACCCCTAGTTCATTATTTTGTTCATTTTTTGTTTTTAGCTTTCTGCTAAAATAATTTTGACCAACATGAAAGTTAGATTAACACACTTGTTCAATTTTCTGATTTGAAATCATGCAAGTTAGGTTGTGAACATTGAAAATTTTCCTTTTTTGGGTCCAAGAAATGATCCAATTTTGGAAAAGTGAAATAATTTTAGAGAAAACTAGTCAACCTCACTAAAAATCTTCAAAACTGTTTTTGAAAATGGCCACTGCTCGACCAACATGGAATTAACCCTCGAGATGCACAATCTCAAGTCTGAACTTGATTTGCCTTGCAGCTAAATCTTCCTAACGGAATAGGACAGTCCAATTTTGAATGAAGCTGAGGCAATTTGCACATGGAGAGGATAGCCAAGTTGAACAAGGGTAAACCAATCAACATGGATGAGCTAAGCAGGCTGAAAAGGATTGGGGTCGGACTTTAGGATGAAGTTGCCTACGTATCCTAAACATAGGAATCAGGCCGTACGTAGTTCCGGGTTAAGGTACACTCGGGTATTAACACTCTCCTTTTACGCTCTAACTTTTGTCAAAGCCGCCCTTTCGGGTTTTCAACCTTGCGAGCTCTATTTTTCTTTTTCTTTTCATTTCTTTCTTTTCCTTTCTTTTGTTCTTCTCTTTTCTTTTTTTATTTTCTTTTTCTTTTCATTTTTTTTCATTTTTTCATTTTCTTCTTTTCTTCTTTTTCTTGCTCTAACTTTTTCCTGGGTCACCTTTCTGGGTTTTCGGCCCAGCGAGTCTCTCAAGGATAAAAAAAGTTTAACTTTGTCCATGTTGATTGGTCATAGGATCTCTAAGCCATCTAAATCCAGGAGAATGGCTGCTGTTCGCTGATGATATATGAGTCCATCCAATCGGGTCTGAATTTGCCTCTAGTGTTTGTGGATAGGAACTCGATTGTCCTTCAGCAATAATTTCTCAGATTCTGGGATTTAGCTTTCTTGCCGGTCTTGGTTTGCAGAATGACCCATCTTTTGAATCTTTGAGCACATCTGACATTTTTGCCCCTAGTTCAAGAGCTACTTCTGATCTAGCTTTGCAAGCTTCCTTTGATAACATCTGACCTTCTTAATCTGACCTTTTTGCCCCTAGTTCAAGGGTTGCTTCTGATCCGGCCATACAAGCCTCATATTGTTAGTTGATCGTTGAACATTCTGAATTAAGGTTTAAGGTTTGAAAGCAAAATGGGTCGAGTCTCAAGGCTGAGAGTGATCCTATGCTACACAATCCCGAGAGTGATTCCATGCATGTCTTCACAGGACCACACAAAACATTTTTTGAAATCTTTTAAGAAAGCGACTAGTCGTTCGTGAAGACATTGTAGAACCAATCTGGATCAAGCTAGGATCCTTCTCAGTATTCATATTAACAAACATGATCTCATTCATTAAGGGCTTAGCTTACCTTTCTTTCTCTCAGTTGATCAAATTTTTACAAATCCCAAGGAATTCCTCCCTCTTTGTTTTCATCACAGTGTTTACAAATCCCAAGAAAAACTTAGGTCAATGCAATGATTTCAAGGCACAGAAAAGTACGTGAAAAGCACTGTTGTTTCATTCAAATTTGCTAGCACAACTGGCTTCATGGAAAAAACAAACTCAAAAGAAAGAGTGTAAAAGACAAACCAAAAAACAAGAAGGTAATGCCCAAGTTAACACACCTCGGAAATCACCAACCTCGGACATAACGAGACAGACTCGATACAAAACTGACTCAAAACAACACAACAGAACTGACTCAATACCTAAGTCAGAAAGTAAAGTAAACAGCATTCACAAATTGCTTAAAATAATGCGTGTCATCCCTAAATCTGGAATAAACTGAGCACCATCAGCAGTGGTTCATCCCCGGATCAAATGATTACATTATCCCCCAAGTTCACTGATCCAGTGCCGATAGACTTTGCAGAGCCTGGTGCGACGATGACCTCTTTCTCAATCAGATCTTGTATTTCATAGCGAAGATGAAAGCAACTGTCAGTGTCATGGCCGGTTTGTTGATGGAAGGCACAGCACTTGGCCGGATTATGCTTAGTTGGAAGGGGATCCCGGAGAGGCCGAGGCTCAAAGGGTTTGAGATGGCCTTGTCCTATAAGGATTTGGAGAGCTTTGTACAAGGTCATGTAAAGTGGGGTGAAGGCCCTCGGGCCTCAGGGTTGGTGTTTCGAGGTTTGTGGAGTTATGTTGGATGTACCAGCAAAAGGGGTGGTAGGTGCTGACTGGGTTTGATGATCTCTTTCGAGTGTAGGATTGGAGCTGAAATGGGTGTTTCTGGTACGACATCCTTTTTCCTGGCTTGCCCCTTGATTCAGAACGCTCTCATCCTGAGTGGCAAAAGTGTTATCCACAGTCTTTACAACAACTGCGAGCACTTGCTGTTTGTTCAGTCCTTCAGCCTTCAAAGCCTCGACAGCCCACTGAAGATGTTCATAAGAACCAATGCTTGCCCCTACCTTGTTCTTGTCATTTGCCTCCACTTTGCCAAGGGATTGGCCTTCTTCAAATGCAGCCCGTCCCAAGATTGGGGAGCCTTTTGGCATGAAATTTCTGGCATGTGATGTGGTCGATGGTGGAGCCAAAACCCCAAAGGCTAAATCTGCCACCGTTCTCTGAAGATCTTCAATCATTCTCATCAGCTCAGAAGTAGTAGGTTCAGGGGTTTGAGATGATTGGGGTTCGAGTGCATCTATCATGCACAATTCCGTGCTTTCTGGAATGAACACCTCAGACTTGGGTAAATGGGCTGGGGTGATGTATATGCTGGGATTGTAAGTGGATGGGAGTGTATGGATTAGATTGAGATGTAGAGATGATGGGTCATTACTAGCCCGAGGTCCTTTTGGTGGAGCTATGGTCTCTTCGTCAATAAGATCCTGAATCTTATGACGGAGGCGGATGCAACGGTTTGTATGATGACCGTGTTGTTGATGATAGACACAGTATTTAGCTGGGTCATATCTTGGTGGAAGAGGATTTGGAAGGGGTTGGGGTTCTAGGAGTTCTAGGTACCCTTTTTCTTGCAGCATTCTCAAAGCTTGAGAGAGACTCGTGTAAAGATGATGGAAATTTTGGGCTTGAGGCCGAGTTGAAGTGGTTAGTTTTTGGCCATTGAGGGGAGTGGTGACCGTGTTTACTTCTGAGCATTTCACAGCTATGCTACCATCAGTAGTAGCAATGGAACTGCGAACAACATTCTTCTTCAAAGGCTCATTATTTTCCACAAAGATCCCTTGTCTGATGGCATCCTCGATTTGAACCCCCATTTCGTGAAGCTCTGGAAAAGTAAATAGAGGTAAAACGATCATCTTCTGCAGCAACTTGCCATGCAGATTCCGAACAATCATCCTGATCTGACATTTTTCGGAAGGCCTTGTAGCCATTATCGAGGCCTTCTCTCTCCATCTCGTCACGAACTCTGAGAAACCCTCCTTTAGCTCTTGGCGAGTGGTTTCGAGATCACGAGTTGTGACCTCGATCTGTGTGTTGTAGAAGTATTGAGCAATAAAGACCTCAGCCATCTCTTCCCAGTTCTGTTTCACAGAGTCCTCAAATTTCGCATACCAGATTGCGACTATCCCAGACATGGTTCGGCCGAAGAGAGACAACTTATGGGCTGGGGTCAAACCCATTGGCCTCAAGATATCAGAAAACAGGCAGAGATGCACCATTGGGTCTCCAGAGCCATCGAAGAGGTCGATATGCAGCATTTTCAACCCCTCCGATAAGGTAACTGCAGATTCAGTATACCCGTCCTCTAAATTCGGGATGGAGTTCACTTCTTGTGCTCATTTGAATAACTTCTCCAATTTATTGACCTTAGTTACAGTTGGGTCAACCTCAAATTCAAACGGAGCTTCGGTTTGATAGATAGGAGCTTTAGAGGCCTGTTCTAGGATTGGCTCCACTGGATTGCCCTGAGTCTCTTGGACATTAGTAGTATGGGTAGTGGCTTCGGGTGTCGGATTACCCGTGGAAGGTGTATGAGATACAGAAGCTACGGCCGGCTGTGGCTGTTGTTGTTGTAGCTGGGTTATCACTTCGGCCTGACGAGCCATGACTTCAGCCTGACGGACTGTATCCTGCTGCAGTGCTTCAATTGTCTGTTACAGGTGTTGTATCTGTTCTTCCACACTGGCTGGGGGATATTGAGCCATGGTAATGGGTGATTGATCTCATGCTGAGCTGAATGCAGACAACTGTTCCCAGACTAGACTAGACCCGGGTGAACTGAAGGGTGACTGCTGTAGAAACTGCACTGGTGAATTCTGCCTGAACCTCCTTCGTCTTGTAACTGGTGAGGTAAACACAGGTTGCTTCTGAACCAATTCCGACCTGACAAAGTCTATTGATACAAGTCCAGAGTACTCGGGGGATATTGGAGCCTTCTGAAACTATGGTTCCAAGACTACCTTGCAAAAGAGAAAACAGACAGCACCTCAGCCTAATTTCACTAGAACAGATATGAGTATAGTTGAATGACTGTACTTTTTACTAAATTCTGTCCCAAAATAGATACCAACTTGGCAATTGATATGTACATCCCTGTACAGTTTCATTGTAAAGCACATACCAGTTAAGTGAGAGCCAAAACACCCCTATGATGGGGTAGGGTTACCCTGTCCTAATCTTGTCAGGTGCTAGGGATTCACTACGCAAACAAGCGGTTTCATACAATCCTGCATTCGGGTGAGCAACCTGTCCTAGTTTGAAACAGTCTCTATGGCTTCCGATATGCAACTAGGCCGATTGGTCAAAAAGGGTACCTCAGCAAGACTACCTAATATACCTCTCGCACCTAACACCGAGAAGTAAAAGGAGGATCAAACGGTACAACGGTAGTCCAGATCCAAGGGTTGTGTTCCCATTGTGGCAGAGCCCGCAACCAGTCAGCCTTATGGCACGCTTTTCCAAGCAAGCCTCCGACAAACCGTTCAGGAATAGCAGATGGCAAACACTATGACTTAGGCGCACCAATGCAAATGCAATGCAAAGAAACACATACGTGTAGATAAAACAACATATTATGAGTTCGAGTCAAATTCTCTAATTCCCCAGTAGAGTCGCCAGAAACTGTGGGCTCGCCTTTTTCCGCGCCCCCACCTTTCGGAAAAAGGTTTAAAATGAAGGCCTCACAGTTCGGACTCTACCTGTGGTTCTGAATCTAGTCTCACAAGTGCAATGTGAAACTGATAAACAACAAAGAGTCAAAATCTGACAAATCTTTTGAAAAACTGATTTTAAGTCAAATAATTCCAAAATTGGACTGCTTTACTAGATTACAGAGTTGCCACCTAAATATTTTGTTTTGGAAAAATTTAGGAAATCCTGACTCGTGCCAAAGGTCACGTGTCCGTCATCTCCAAAGTTACCTTGGCTCGGGAACTTGGGTACGAGAGGGGAAAGTCCTGAAATGAGCACCCCCGCTCGCCTGATCAAAGGATCGGCCTCTACTAATCATGATATGTCATTTTATAAACTTTATGTGTTCTTATTCCTATTATTAACTAACTTTACTATGTGATGCACACAAGCAAGTATAGACTAAGTCGCAAGACTTGGAACGAATTCAACTCATGTTTGCTTTCGAAAATGGTTTGAAGTTGCTACCCTCAAGTGGGCTTAGAAATGCGGATTTGCCACCTCAAATGGGCATAAAACATGATTTGCCACTTCGCAAAGTGGGCTTAAAACGTACATTTGTTGAATTGTTCTAATTCAAACAATAAGCCTTTATCCACAGGTATTCATGCAGTTTAGCACGTAAGCACATAGCCTTGTGGCAAGCATGCTATCATGGCATCATGACAATCACACTCATGCAAGCATGTAAAGCGTAAAACTTACCAAGTACTCCAAGTCAAAACAAAAACTAGTTAGAAACAATGTATGATCCTAATTATACAAGATGCCTAATACAACATATGCAATGATGCAATAAAATAGGCTCGGCTACTTAATCATGGTATTTGCAACACTTTGATAGCATGCTTTGAAACACGTATTCAAAGAAGATATTGAAATGACGATACAGTTTGAATGATGCGCCGAGCCTCGATACATGCAAGACAAATAAATGGATGCAAGCATAAGGTATGCTAATTGAAACATGATCCCTAATCTAACCATCAAAAGCTAAATGAAAGGGAGAAAGACGCGGGGTTAGAAGATATGCACACACGTACGCACACTTATTATAACATTGTGCCCTCGCGAAGGAGGGTCCGAATGAATAAGAGCTAAGCTAATCTAAGCTAAGCTAATCAAACTAATCTAATTAGACTAATTATTACAAATTAAATGAATAACTAGCAAACTACTAATTATTACAACACTTAACTAATTAGCAAACTAATCAATTAAAACAATTGCGCACTAACTAAACATGCAAGGCATTAAACTATGCTACTACTGCTCTGCTTCAAGAAGTGAAAGGTACATGTACTCAGTTTTCGCCCCGAAAAGCCACCGTTTTTGTCACACCCCTAACCCGCCCCAAAAGGTTTGGGCATGACCTAATCAGAAACAGACGGAATGACCTGTAATGAATAACATTAGGGGCCTGAGCGAAAGCATTAGATTTGAAAAAAGTAACATGCAGACACATCCATTGAGCAACTACCAAAAAGCCAGGACCATCTTGAAATCTAGTATAAAGTGAATGTGCACACAGGATCAGGTTACATACATATTTACAAATCCAGCCCAGAATTTGGGCACTCAAAACGTTAAGTACAATAGTCTTGACCAGCAAAACATGAGTACAAAAAATTGTAGGGGCAATTAAAACTGGTCTAGCATGTAGGGTTCCTTCAAGTGCCTGGTTGTCCTTAGGCTAACAAAAGATGCATGAAACAACGCTAGAACGGTGCTCCAAGCCGGCTTCCTACAGAATCAGACAAAAATTACAGAATGAGGCAAGCTCAGTGAATAATAGTACTTAAATAATTAATCACAATACGTAACAGTACATTAGAACGGCTCTTGTCCTATTATACAAATTTAACGGAATGGCCTATGGCCCAGAATTATCAGATTGGCCTTACAGCCCATATTAGCCTTACGGCCCAGAATAGCCTTTCGGCCTAGATAGCCTTTCGGCCCAGAATAGCCTTTCGGCTCAGATAGCCTTTCGGCCCAGAATATACAGAGGTGTATGTATATCTTTTCAACATTCCGTTTCTAAATCAATACATAGGTTACTACCATGATTTACGGAAAACAGAAGGTTATTAACAGACATTACTGCTACAGAAATGTATATTTAATGCACTATTACTCACAGTGTTGTGGTGGTGTACTAGTTCCTTCTGGAGTGTGCCCTGTACACAATAACTGATAAATTAGTATTCTTCCTTTTTAAATCTTGAAGAAGTCATTCTATGTATCACCACATTTCTTACAAATTTAAAACCATCTTACACTCATCAGAAAAATATTCTAAAAACACCGGTGCGTCAAGCACGCAAAACCGAACGAACACTTTTTTTTCTACAAACAGTACTCCGCTCGAGCGCCAACTTGCCCGCTCGAGCGGACAGTACAATGTGATCAAAAATGCTGCGAGGTCGATTTTTGCGCTCGAGCGGAAATTTCTCCGCTCGAACGGACAGAGTAATTTGCATAAAAACTGCTGAGAGGGTGCATTTCCCGCTCGAGCGTCCATGATCTCCGAGCGGACGTACGACCCAGATTCAGGGCAGCTCGATTTCAACACAAATTTTGGCAACCAAACCTTATTTTTCATGCAATCAAAGGTTAAACTCATGCAATACTTTAACCTAACAACACCATAACATGGATTCTACCTCGATTATGACAATTTAAACTAATTTGGAGGCTTCAACAAGCCATCACTTGCTCAAATTCCATGCTACATTCAAGTTCTTCAAACATGACACATGACACCAACATATTTCCATGGAAAGATGACATAAAACCAAGGATTGAAGTATAAATTCATACATCACCCAATTAAAGTACCAAAGTAGACAATTATTGAGAAACCCTCATAGATCAAACATATATTCCAAGAACCAAACACAAACATAACTTCAACTCCTAAGTTACCACCATAAGAGAACTTGAATTACCTTGAATTTAATCACACAAATCTAACAATTTTGCCAAGCTTTCTAGGTGATTCACGTTTTCCCCCAATTCCTCTTCTTCACTCTCTCTTTTCCTCTCCCTTGGAGTCCCACGTTTTTTTGATCATAGGCTCAATAAGTCTTAGGGATAAATATAAACACAAGGATGCATATAAGACGAAATTCAATCGCTTTACCATGCCGAAATGAAAATTTCACAGAAAATCCCATTAGTGCTTAAAAATCATGTAGATTCCAAATATCGAATCAATTTCTGAAAATTAAGTCTCTAAGGTGTCCAATTTCAGATTTAAATAATGCAAGTGTAACAGATAATGTTCTAACTCAACAGATAGAGATCCATATTTCTAAGTTCCATGCAATTTACCATACTTTCACATAGAATTTCACAATAGGCATTCAAAGACACAGAATAGAGGACTGAAAAGATACCAGAATCATGTACGAGGGTCGGGGTATTACACTCTCCCCCCCTTAATTAAGTTTGGTCCTCCAAACTTGTTTTTACCTTAGGACGAAAACAGATGCGGATATTGACTTTGCATTTCATCTTCTTTTTCCCAAGTTGCCTCAGTTCCGTAGTGCTCTTGCCACTCCACTTTTACCATTGGAATTTCTCGGTTCCGTAACTGTTTTACCTGACGGTCCAGAATTCGAATTGGTTTTTCTTCATATGTTAACTTGTCAGTTAGCTCAATTTGATGATAATCAATGATATGTGATGGATCCGGAAGGTATTCTCGGAGCATAGAAACATGAAATACGTTATGAACCTGACTCATATGTGGTGGAAGGGCGACTCGGTAGGCTACCGGGCCTACTTTTTGTAAGATCTGAAAGGGACCAACATATCGGGGTGTTAGCTTACCCCTTTTTCCAAATCTTGGGTGTCCTTTTATTGGGGTGACTTTCACAAAGACATGACTATTCTCGTCAAACTCCAAATTTCTTCGTCGGTTATCGGCATAACTCTTCTGTCTGCTTTGAGCAGTTTTCAATCTTTCTCGAATAATTCTAACCTTCTCAGTTGTCAACTGGACAATCTCCGGCCCTAACAAGGGCCTATCTCCCACCTCAGCCCAACACACAGGTGAACGACACGGTCTTCCATACAGAGCTTCATAGGGTGCCATTTCAATACTCGAATGATAACTATTATTATATGCAAATTCAATCAGCGGCAGATGAGTTTCCCAACTTTCCTGAAAATCTAGAACACACATTCGAAGCATATCTTCTAGCGTCTGAATCGTCCTCTCGGATTGTCCATCAGTTTGAGGGTGGAAAGCTGTGCTAAACTTTAATTCTGTACCCATTGCATTCTGTAAACTTTGCCAAAATCTTGATACAAATTTTGGATCTCTGTCTGACACAATTGAGACCGGGACACCGTGAAGCCTTACAATCTCATTCATATAGATCATAGCAAGTTTGTCGGCATTATATTGAGTCTTCACAGGCAAGAAGTGGGCGGACTTAGTTAGTCGGTCAACAATGACCCATATAGAATTCATACCCCGAGGCGTTCGTGGCAAACCTACAATAAAATCCATAGTTAAGTGTTCCCATTTCCACTCCGGGATTGGAAGGGGTTGTAATAACCCTGCGGGTTTCTGATGTTCTGCCTTTACTTGTTGGCACTGCAAACACTTAGAAACAAACTCTGCTATTTCTCTTTTCATACCTGGCCACCAAAAATTTTGCTTCAAATCTCGGTACATCTTGGTACTTCCTGGCTGCATTGAAACTCTCGAGGCATGTGCCTCTTCCATTAACTTTCGTTTAAGTTCTACCTCATTAGGGACACACACTCGATTTTGAAATTTAAGTACGGAGTCTGTCAAGGTAAACCCCATTTTCGGCTTTATCTCCATTTCATCACATATCTTCTTTAAAGCGTCATCCTCCATTTGACATAACTTAATCTCCTCAAGTAATGTCGGTTGAGCCATCATTGTTGCCATCATTGCTCCTTGACCGGGTGGCACCAAGTTGACCTCCATTTTGTTCAGATCACTTATCAATTCCTTTCTCTCTATCAATAAACTTGCCAAAATCCCCACATTTTTCCGACTAAGTGCGTCTGCTACTGTGTTGGCTTTACCAGGATGATAATGGAGCTGTAAATCATAATCCTTAATAAGTTCTAACCACCGCCGTTGGCGCATATTCAACTCTTTTTGGGTGAAAAGGTATTTGAGACTTTTATGATCAGTATAAATATCACAAGAAGTTCCATACAGATAATGCCGCCAAATCTTTAAAGCAAAGACGACTGCAGCTAGTTCAAGATCATGTGTGGGGTAACTTTTCTCATGAGGTTTAAGCTGTCGAGAGGCATAAGCGATAACCCTTCCATTTTGCATAAGCACACAACCAAGTCCCTTATGTGAAGCATCACTATAAATCACAAATCCCTCGGTACCAGATGGTAGTGCAAGGACCGGGGCTGTAGTCAACTTTGTTTTTAATTCTCGGAAAGCAGACTCCCTCAATTCAGTCCATTCAAATGCGATGCCCTTTTTAGTTAGCTGAGTAAGTGGTACAGCAATCTTAGAAAAGTCCTGAACGAATCTCTGATAATAGCCGGCTAGTCCCATGAAACTACGCACTTCAGTTACATTAGTCGGGGTCGGCCAATTTACAATTGCCTCAATCTTATTTGGATCAACCGAGACTCCCTCCTTAGTTATGACATGCCCCAGAAATGCCACTTCATGTAGCCAAAATTCACACTTCTTTAGCTTCGCATACAACTTCTTTTCTCGGAGGGTTTGAAGGATTCGACGAAGATGGTTTTCATGAGCCTCTGCACTTCTTGAATAAACAAGAATATCATCAATAAAGACCACTACAAACTCATCCAGATAAGGTTTGAAAACTCGGTTCATCAGATCCATAAATGCTGCTGGTGCATTTGTCACTCCGAAAGGCATAACCAGAAATTCATAATGACCGTATCAAGTTCGGAAGGCTGTCTTCTCAACATCCTCAACTTTAACTTTCACTTGATGGTATCCGGATCGTAAATCAATCTTGGAAAAGACCTGTGCCCCTTGTAACTGATCAAATAAATCATCGATTCGCGGTAAGGGATACTTATTCTTGATTGTTACTTTATTAAGCTCCCGATAGTCTATGCATAATCGAAGTGTTCCATCTTTCTTTTTTTACAAACAAGACTGGTGCACCCCATGGAGAAACACTTGGACGGATAAACCCCTTTTCTAGTAGGTCTTGCAACTGAATCTTCAATTCTTTCATTTCAGCTAGTGCCATTCGATACGGAGTTTTGGAAATGGGTTGAATTCCCGGTAACACTTCGATCGTGAACTCAATTTCACGGTCCACTAATTCTCCTGGCAATTCCTTTGGAAAGACATCTGGAAACTCACAGACAACTGGGATCACATCAACATTTTCATTCACCGCTGGCTCTCCCAAAACACTACATAAGTACCCCTGACACCCCCTTTGAATTAATTTGCAAGCCTTGGCTGCAGAGATCACATACGGTGGTGGCGTCACTTCCTGTCCTTGAAAAATGGTTTCTGATTGACCCGGAGGATAGAATTTAATTTGTTTCATTAAGCAGTCTATAGTAGCACCGTATTCACCCAACCAATCCATTCCCAAAATAATATCAAACGAAGTCATATCAAGTGGTAATAAATTAGCATACACACGGACATCTCCGATGAGAATTTCACAAGCAGAATAGACAGAAGTACAGATCATAGAATTTCCCATAGGTGATGAGACACACAACACATAAGTCAATTCCTCTTCAGGTTTATCTAAGTTCTTCGCAAACAGTTTTGACACAAAGGAACAGGTAGAGCCAGAATCAAATAAAACATAAGCAGAATGGCCATGAACCATAAATGTACCTGATACCACTGTTGTTGCATTCTGTACATCTCCCGGAACCAACGCAAATACTCTACCTTGTCTCGTAGTATCCTTGTTATTCGCCGGTTTGACAGTTGACTTAGCATTAGGAGTCGGTGTCGACCCTGCTGAACTTGTGGCGGCCTTATTACCAGTTTGTTGATTCTTTTGCGGACAGTCTTTTAAGAAATGCCCCGTTTTGCCACACCGAAAACATGCCCCAGACAATCGGTAACAAACCCCACGATGTTTCCACCCACATTCTGGACACACAGGAGTTGAGTTTTGGGGAGAAGTAACAGAGCTGGAGATCCCTGAATTCTGCTTTTTGTTTGGTGAAGTGGTTGTCCCCTTGGACCATTGATTATTCTGCCTCTTCCCCTTCCATTCAGAAATCCGAGTCTGAGTGGCAAGATTCCCTTCTGCTATGACAGCTCGTTCCAAGACGTCAACGTAGGTAGGCAATTTCAACACATTAATCCGGTCCTGAATGGCACTCCGCAATCCTCCTTCAAATTTCCGCGCCTTCTTGTATTCTGTGTCTACCATGTGAGGTGCAAACCGGGCTAATTCCGCGAATTGAGCTTCATATTCAGCAACAGTTTTGTTTCCTTGTCTCAACGTTTCAAATTCGGTCACTTTCTTGTCTCGCATACTCTGAGGAAAATATTTATCATAAAACAGCACCAAGAACCTGTCCCATGTCAACCCCTGATGCATTGTTCTAATAAGCATCCACCATCGCCGTGCTTCATCTTCAAGAGTGAAAGCAGCAAGCTGCACCTTTTGAGCTTCAGTACAAGGGAAGACTTCGAACAATTTCTCTATCCCTAACACCCATGCTTCCGCCTTCATTGGTTCAATTCCCCCTTTAAACGATGGTGGTTTCATCTTTTTAAACTCCCTTGTAAGTGTAATGGTAAGGTCCTCAGCGTGAATGTCTTGCGCTACAGGTGGGGGTACTGGCGGTGGTGGTGGCTGGGGTTGTTGCTGCCGTAAAGTTTCCGCCACTTCCATAATCATTCTTTCCATCCTGTCCAACCGTGCCGAGGTAGCATCTTCCGGTTCGTCGGTCCTTGTTCTCACCATAGTCTACAAAACAGTCAATACACAAGGAATACAAGAACATTGGCCATCATCATTAATGTTAACAGAAATCATATCACGTTGCTATCTTTCTTTCTTTCCTACATGATGCCTACATCATTCTAGACATCCTGACGCTCAATGGATCCGTGTGTGAGATAGCAACTCGCGCTCTGATACCACTTGTCACACCCCTAACCCGCCCCAAAAGGTTTGGGCATGACCTAATCAGAAACAGACGGAATGACCTGTAATGAATAACATTAGGGGCCTGAGCGAAAGCATTAGATTTGAAAAAAGTAACATGCAGACACATCCATTGAGCAACTACCAAAAAGCCAGGACCATCTTGAAATCTAGCATAAAGTGAATGTGCACACAGGATCAGGTTACATACATATTTACAAATCCAGCCCAGAATTTGGGCACTCAAAACGTTAAGTACAATAGTCTTGACCAGCAAAACATGAGTACAAAAATTGTAGGGCAATTAAAACTGGTCTAGCATGTAGGGTTCCTTCAAGTGCCTGGTTGTCCTTAGGCTGACAAAAGATGCATGAAACAACGCTAGAACGGTGCTCCAAGCCGGCTTCCTACAGAATCAGACAAAATTACAGAATGAGCAAGCTCAGTGAATAATAGTACTTAAATAATTAATCACAATACGTAACAGTACATTAGAACGGCTCTTGTCCTATTATACAAATTTAACGGAATGGCCTATGGCCCAGAATTATCAGATTGGCCTTACAGCCCATATTAGCCTTACGGCCCAGAATAGCCTTTCGGCCCAGAATAGCCTTTCGGCCCAGATAGCCTTTCGGCCCAGAATATACAGATGTGTATGTATATCTTTTCAACATTCCATTTCTAAATCAATACATAGGTTACTACCATGATTTACGGAAAACAGAAGGTTATTAACAGACATTACTGATACAGAAATGTGTATTTAACGCACTATTACTCACAGTGTTGTGGTGGCGTACTAGTTCCTTCTGGAGTGTGCCCTGTACACAATAACTGATAAATTAGTATTCTTCCTTTTTAAATCTTGAAGAAGTCATTCTATGTATCACCACATTTCTTACGAATTTAAAACCATCTTACACTCATCAGAAAAATATTCTAAAAACACCGGTGCGTCAAGCACGCAAAACCGAACGAACACTTTTTTTTCTACAAACAGTACTCCGCTCGAGCGCCAACTTGCCCGCTCGAGCGCCAACTTGCCCGCTCGAGCGGACAGTACAATGTGATCAAAAATGCTGCGAGGTCGATTTTTGCGCTCGAGCGGAAATTTCTCCGCTCGAGCGGACAGAGTAATTTGCATAAAAACTGCTGAGAGGGTGCATTTCCCGCTCGAGCGTCCATGATCTCCGCTCGAGCGGACGTACGACCCAGATTCAGGGCAGCTCGATTTCAACACAAATTTTGGCAACCAAACCTTATTTTTCATGCAATCAAAGGTTAAACTCATGCAATACTTTAACCTAACAACACCATAACATGGATTCTACCTCGATTATGACAATTTAAACTAATTTGGAGGCTTCAACAAGCCATCACTTGCTCAAATTCCATGCTACATTCAAGTTCTTCAAACATGACACATGACACCAACATATTTCCATGGAAAGATGACATAAAACCAAGGATTGAAGTATAAATTCATACATCACCCAATTAAAGTACCAAAGTAGACAATTATTGAGAAACCCTCATAGATCAAACATATATTCCAAGAACCAAACACAAACATAACTTCAACTCCTAAGTTACCACCATAAGAGAACTTGAATTACCTTGAATTTAATCACACAAATCTAACAATTTTGCCAAGCTTTCTAGGTGATTCACGTTTTCCCCCAATTCCTCTTCTTCACTCTCTCTTTTCTTCTCCCTTGGAGTCCCACGTTTTTTGATCATAGGCTCAATAAGTCTTAGGGATAAATATAAACACAAGGATGCATATAAGACGAAATTCAATCGCTTTACCATGCCGAAATGAAAATTTCACAGAAAATCCCATTAGTGCTTAAAAATCATGTAGATTCCAAATATCGAATCAATTTCTGAAAATTAAGTCTCTAAGGTGTCCAATTTCAGATTTAAATAATGCAAGTGTAACAGATAATGTTCTAACTCAACAGATAGAGATCCATAATTCTAAGTTCCATGCAATTTACCATAATTTCACATAGAATTTCACAATAGGCATTCAAAGACACAGAATAGAGAACTGAAAAGATACCAGAATCATGTACGAGGGTCGGGGTATTACAGTTTTGCTCTTGAGAGGCTATGTTTGCAGGGTTGAACATACTTTAGAATCTTTCTGCTCTAACTTTCCAAAACTTGCTGAGGTTTACACCAGTGACCTGCCAGCCATAGAAGGTTGCTGCCGGCCATCTGCCGGCCAAAAGTGTGCCTTACCGGCCAAGAATGAGGCACTGCCGGCCATTGGTGAGGCACTACCGACCACTGATGCTCTAAGTCATCACACTGCAGCAAGGCACAAACAGAGCAAAAGGATGGTTTTTCCAGAGGTATGTTTGTACTGTACCCCTCCTTATCATCTCAAAACCTCAGAGGAGTGGCACTCTTGGATCCAAAACCACCAATCAAGCAATTTCATTGCATGATGACTAAAGATCCAAGTTGTACAATTTCAATAAATGCACAAATATGACATAAAGGACCACCACCCTATCATGCATGATCAAGGGTGATGGAGACTAAGGAAAATGGTACATTTCATCACTATTGAGTATGAAACGTCCCATTTGCCTTGTGTTCGAATTAACGTCCGATCCGAACACATGCAATGCAACACGAAAGATGCTTTATCTTGCCTCTTTTACTTGTTCATTTTTGTTTACTCATTTTAAGTTACCGATCCATTCTTTAACCGGTTAGTCCAAAAGTGACAGTCCTCTAAAGAGAAAGAAGCGTCAACAAAAGGATGATGTAAGGCAAGAGAGAGATCATGCCTTTGGTTAGTAGAAACTCTCAAAAGATGATTAAAACCATTAAGCACAAATATTAATCTCAAGCTTAAAGAATCCCAAGCTTGAAGCAACTCTCAAAAGCAATTGAAAGAGTGAAACAAATGAGAATGTGACAGAGCTATGTATGCTGAAATTACATACAAAATGACACTATAACATGCAACCAACTTAAACAACTCATGTTTAAAGGCCTAAAACAATGAGCTAGTGAAGGAATTAACCCTACAATTATGCCACACAAGGCTCAAAAGCAACAACCAGCCCAAAATAGAGGTAAAACAGTCCAAAATATAACCTAAAACATTATGAAATTAAGCTAACACAAGCTAGAATAATAAGCCAAAACATGAAGCATGCTAGACTAGTAAGCAAGATACAAGGAGGGGAGGCTAATTCCTCCAATTTTGGACTTCAAAACATGTTTTTAGCCACTGAAATAACTCTGAAAAACAGTGTTTAAAAGCTTTGAAAAAGATGATGCAAGGGTGGGAAATACAAGAGTAAAGGCCTTCAAAACAAGGTACAAAGAAAGGCTATCAACCCCTCAACCTTTAATGGCCTTTGAACCCAAGCTTCAGCCCAAAAAACATAGTTTTTATAGCCCAAAATCAGTTAAAAGACATGCTAGAATAAAGACAAAACTAGCTAAGACAATAAGTTTAAACATGGGGTTACACTACAACTATGCAAAAGACTACTCATACAACATAAATAGCTCAAAACAGAGCTAAAGCAACCCAAATCAGAGGCAAAAATATGCTGGAAATAAGCTAAATTAAGCTACAAAAACATGCTAACATATGGAGCTAATTAGGCTTGAAACACAAGGAGGGGAGGCTAATCCCTCCAATTTTGGACCTCAAAACAAATTTTTTACTACTAAAAAACCTCTGAATTTCAGTGGTTAAAAGGCCAAAAGAGTTGGTTTGAAAGTGATGAAAACATGGCACTAAAGCTTAATAAGCAAAGAGACAAAAAGGGTAGACTACCCCCAAACTCAAAATAGCCTCAAATCACCATTTTTAAGCCTCAAAAATAGAGGTTTTTGTAGTTAAAAACCAGGCCAAAAATAGTACAAAAAGACGACAAAAACAAGTATGAAAAACAAACTTAAAGGGTAAAGGTTATACCTCTTGGAGTTAAGCATACTTTAGGCACAAATGAGGCACCAAATCAAGCTAAAATCACATTCTAAAGCTCAAAGAAGGTCCCAAGGAATCTCAGCCCGACGATAACCAACTTTGGTCAAGGATGTATAGGCAAATGAGAAGTGTATCTCTACTTGTATGCACAAAGGTTCAAGAGAGAGAGAAATGTAGAAAGAGACTTGTAGAAAGAGAGAGACTCCTAAAATATTTCACTTCTAAAATGTTCTAACCTTGAAAACCATAGAGAATGGCCTCTATATATAGAAAAACAAGAGCTCAGGTCGAAAATATCCCAAAATGGACAGCTGGAACAGCTAGAAGACAAATATCTGCAGAAATTTGACTTTTTGCACCAATGGCCGGCAATGGATCATTGATGGCCGGCACAGGGCGATTCTTGGCCGGCAAGGTACACTCTTGGACGGCACATGGCCGGCAAAGGAAATTCATGGCCGGTACATGGCCAGAAAAGCCCATCCATGGCCAGCAACTTCTACCTCTGGTTGGCTAGAAAAATCTGCTTTTTGGGCCCAATTTCAAATGAGCATATCTCCTTCATCTGGACTTCTTTGTAGGTCATTCTTGAGCCTAAATTTAAGCCCTGGAAGTATTATTTCCAATGGTGACAGCCTCACATCAAAATCCCAAGTCTGTAAGAAGATATGCCTCTTTTAGTGAAGACTGCTCAGTTTTGATTCTACCCGGATTCATGCTTAACTTCTTCTCATCTAGTTTTCTTACCTCTGCTCCTCTTTTCTTCAACCCCAAACCCCTAAATAAGGTGTTTTGAAAGATTTTTCAAAGAGTTCACCTCTCTTCCATTCATTTCCACTTTGTCCTTGCTTGGTTTACCGAAAAGCGCAACATTTAACGAAATGTGAGCCTCAGAACATCGTAGGAACTTTTTCAAAAACTATTTTGAAAGGAAGGGTTTTAAAGTCTAAAATCATTTTGGTCAACATAGTTTTGGTCCAAAATGGGTTGTAAGGTTGGGATTTGAAGCTCCTCTTACCAAAGAAATCGTACCTTTGCACTGCACAACTTTCATCACCAAGTAAGCAATCAGTGGCGCCCAAGTCTTAAGGGCGTTTAAAAGTGGGGTGTCTACAAGATCTATATCAGATCCGGCTAGATCTAAACAAAAAATAGTTGCTGAGTACAATCCTCTCTTTATTTCTACCTCTCCTTCGATCTCTTAATTTTTTTACATTTTCTCTACTATACACTTCTCTTTTTTTTTGTTTTAATGGAGAAAATTTTCAAGTTTTGAACAAGTTGTTTTCGAGTTTTAGTTATAGGCAGTAAAAATTGTAAAATTTTATAGTTTCAATTTTTTTTTATACTGGAATGAATCATGGTTTAAAATTACAAAATTTTACAGTTTCATAACATTATTTAAAAATGTAAAATTTTGCAGTTTCATAACATGTTTTTCAGTTTGATTAATAAGGATAAATACTTAATAGATTTTTACTTTGAAACTATAACATTTTACAGATTCAAAGTTTGTTTTCCAGTTTGATTAATATTGGAGATTATTTGCTTAAACCCTACAAAAATCGAAAAATAACATATGTTTTTTTTCCCATTGATGTTTTTTGTCGTTACATTTTTTCTCTTTTAGTTTATCAATATTTAGCACGTTTTGTTATGTTTTTTAACTCTAATTTCTTCATTTATTCTTTTTTTTTTTGAGCAATATTCTGAAAATTCCGGTGAGTTTCCAATGATGTTCTTAAGGTCCAGCAAACGTTCTGGACATTTCGGCGACTTCCATTGACATTCACAACACTCCGGTGATACTCTGACGACTTCCTAGTGATGTTGAACATTTCAGCGAGTTTTCGACGAAAATCTGACGGTGGTGACGAAAATCCGACGGTAGTGAGATGTAACGACGTCTGTAAATTAAAAAAAAAAGAAGATTTTTTTGGTAATAATTAAAAATATATAGGACTAATTGGTACAAATGTTTTATTTTGAGATTAGCTGGGTTTTAAACTTTGTATATGAGACTTATTGGTAAGTTTTCCTTTTATATTCTAATATAATGTGGAATAATTTATTTATTTATCAATTTAAGTTTTAACCATTACATATTTGGACGATTGTCTCTAAATCATAAAGCTGAAATAATAATAATATACTTATGTATTTACAATTGAATAATATTATATGTATTAATTAGTGTACTAATTAGTGTATCAATTAATGATGTAACATAATTTAAGATATTTTTGGTATTTATAATTTGTATAATGAGTGGAGTCAATAATAATATCATAACTAGTATTAGTATACTAATTAATACATTAATTGATGCATGTAGTACCACCGTTTACAATTAGTAAGAGGAGAATAAAGAAAGGTAAGTCTGAGTAAATAAGACTCAAAAATTAATTTTTTATGAATGAAATAAAAAATAAATAAATGTTGAAGATGAAAGTGTAATTATATTTTTATGTTAAAAAATAACATTCAAATTAATAAAAAAAAATTAAAAATATTATTAATATAATTATGTTAACATTTTATTAATTTGTAGTATAATGTTTTCAATTTTATTTACATTGGAGATAAAATGTTATACTAAAATTTACAAAAATATTTTAGACTTCTAAATGAGGAGTTAGAGGGAGTTTTAGAGGTGGGTCTTATCTTATAATTTGATATTTTGACTTGTAATTTTGTATTTTATTTTTTTAATATATCATCACATTATTTTGTATTTTATTTTTTTAATATATCGTCACATTATTAGAATTGACATTAAAACCCTAACTCTAATGCTCTATCATTATTGTAAAGTTTAATGGACACATAGTGAGGAGATAAAATTATTAGAGTTATATTAGAGACTGTAAATATTTTATTAAATTTTTTATGTTAGTATGGAATCTATATCCGATATAAAAGATTTAATAAAATATTTTATAGAATATTTCTCAAATGATTAAAGCTTTGGCGGTTCTGGAGCTTTTTGACATCTGTTGCGATCGTACGGTCGGTCTCTCTCGCACGCTCGAGAGATGGATTCGAAGGAGAAGATAGAGCTGATACAGCTCACAATCCAGCAATTAATGGACGATCAAAGATACAATACATTGAGTTCTTCACCGGACGAGACCAGCTTCGCCGTCGACGGTGAAGATCATCACCGCCTCCTCCTCTGTAGATTGCTTTCTCAGGTTAGTAACAATCGCTATGTCGTTTTTTGTTGTAGAGTTAGGTTTTTTTTTGAAGTGATTATTGGTGTAATAATAAATGAGTAGTGATGTGTCTCTCACAGTTTGATCTGTATTGTTTGATTTTGTTTTGTTGTTGAAGAGATCGAAAACTGTGTTTGTGGAAAGTATAATGTTTGTGTTTGGATTTCGTGAATCGAATCTGAATTTTTCTTGTATGGAAAATGAAACTTTCTTATTGCATGTGTTTCAACTTAAGAGAGACATATATACTTTGTTGAATTAAACTTGAAAAATGCACAATTCTATATGATCAACGTATGTACCAATTTAGTTGAGATGAGGATTTTTCCTTGAGTTAATTTGATCTTTTGAATTATGCTTTGCAAATTGGTTTATGAATCGAAACCCTATAACATTTTATAATTTGTTTTGTATGGTTTAGTGTTCCTTTTTTGCATCTCAAAATGCTTTTGTTCTTACAATCAAGTCATTGACTCCGCTTCAAATCCACCTCTTCACTCCCCTTCATCACCACAGTCAATCCACTTCTTGCTTTCAAATCTACAACCAAAGTAACCTCCTTGCCTTGCCTTATGAAAACATTATCACCGCCCCCACAACACATGTTGATAAATTGTGCAGCACCTAACCGTAAGCATTATCACCGCCGTTAGAGAGTCTACCGACATCATCATTGCCTCCACTGTTGTTGAATTGAACCTACTTAATAGTATTAAGTTAATACCAGCACTTTGGGCTCCACAGGCACTACTTCTTCCACTTATCAAAACCAATGCTTCCTCAGGAACACCTACCTGCATTGTAGTGCCACCACGTGCTGCTCTCACTACCTATGTAGCTTTGTCTCAAGCACCTATAAGTAGTAGTAGTTCGTTCATTCATCCTTTTTACCCTCACATCTTTAGATCATATATTCATGGAAACTACCTCTCTCTAGAAAGGGGGAGGAGAGGGGTAAGGCTGCATACATCTTGACCTCTCCAGACCTTGTTTCAGCGGGAGTCTCATACATTGGTTACCTGCTTTTATTTTTAGATTGTATATTAATAAATTGGAGTGACTTTGTATTATCCCTGAAAAACCAAAATTAACAGGCCTTTAGTAATTTGTATTAACAGTTAGAAACACTAAAAGGGGATGATGGCAAACTTCAGCAACCTGAACCACCAGCCGATCCAAAGGAAGTACCTTCCCCTGCAGTTGCTGACTCTAATAGTGAGACTGCCAAGGAGGCGGAGGGTGGTAGTGCTGACGATGGTGTCAGAAAAGAGATAGTCAAAGAGCTTCGGAATGTGAAGAGACAGAATTTTATCACTCATTGTCTTCTTTCGGCCATGATTGTCCTTACCATTACGTGGCAGATATCCGAGGTCTCTCTTGTTCTTACCCTTAAAGATGGACTGAGCAACCCTTTCAAAACCTTTGGTGGTATGCTGGCAGGGATGCTAAAAGGCCCTGTTTTAGATGCTCAGAATGGGGAGAAAAAGTCATCTACAAACCAACCGCAGATTGAAGTCCCTGCAATCCCTCCCCTCAAAATTCCAGAGCTGCCCCTTCTGGATTTGTCATTGGGTCTGGATTGTGATAAGGACTGAGATATGTTTGAAACTACGCCTAAGAGTGTAGATTCATGGTTGTGCTGATGGCAAGTTTAATGCTTGGTTTTGTTTTGCAACAGTTGAAGCAACAGAGGGGGTATTGGAAAAACCTATTTCCTCTATCAATTTCGTTAATTTCCTTTGTTTATTAATGTTGTACTGTTGAAAGCTTGAAATGAAGGGATTTTTTTCTTCATTTTTATTTTTATTTTTATTTTTATTTTTTATTTTTAAAAAAAGAAGAAGCTACAAGCCAATATTTTCTTGACTTCATATTTGTACCACTTTTGCTCGAATTTGCTCTCCATGTGTGGACATATTTGAGAGAGCCATCAAGCAGAAGTTCTCAAAACAGACGAGGTTTTAAGGTGATAATTGTGGATAAAGAACCATGTAAAGATTTACAGAAAGTATCATAAAAAAAAAAAAAGTACTCTGACAACTGGACTCTTAATGTAACGTACCCCTCCCTAGCATGATCCTTGGGCAAAACTCAGGAATTGCTTTAACGTATCCTTGCCCTCAGAGTTTCATCAGCCAAACTTTTAACAAAATTTTATTCAGAAACAACTAGCTCTAGTTGGTAAACTGACTGGGAAAACAGCAAGTGTAGTTCCAGTAGAAAAATACCTACTGTTGATAAAACATTAAAAGCTATATCTGTATATAATATTATATAGAGAGAAGGAAAAGAGTTTCAAACATACTGTATAGATAGGATAAAATCCCAATATTTTAGTTTGTTTGGAACTACCGATAATTTCCCACCATCAAAGAAATTTTAAATTTTCATGCATAATGGGTAGTTCATGTCAAATTATTCAAATTTTATTGACTCAATATATATAATTTATATAAATAACTATAACTACATGTGACATATGACCATTTTCGTCTTCTAATGAAGATGAGACTTACGGATAAAACTCATCTCACTAAGAGGTTATTTGACAACGAGGCTTATGGATAAAACTCTTAAATCTCACTAAGAGGTTATTTGACTCTCTTTTTTCTGACACCAAAATCCAATGACAACCATAAAAGGCCACAGCTTCATGCTGCTTAGGTGTCCATCATGGTCTTGTAATCTTGATCATTTGAATTGTTTATTTTTTATATCACAATATGTAAATTATTTATAAAAAAAAAAATTGATCAATCCAATAACTATAGTCACATTAACTCATAAAATTTATTTTAAAAAAATGAATGACAAATATTATTTAAAAAGTAGACCATCTGTTTTTTAAGAAACAAATATAATAAACTAACGTAGTTACGATTATCGGATTATTTTTTTTTTTTTAATGAATAATTTACACATTGTGATTTAAAAAATAAATTATTCGAATTATCAAAATGAGACTTGTGGTAGGCCCCCAAGCTTAAACAGCACAGTCATCCACAAGTTGTGCCCTAAGATGTTTTTCTTTTTTTTTTTTAGGGGAAAAAAAACCCAAATTACACTAAATTGCAAGAAAGGCAAGCAACAAGAGCTAAAGAAGGACGAGACACCCAATCCAAAGGTAAGAAATCTCCTAAACAAGCACACGCAGTCCAATGAGCTGCCCCATAGACACCATTTGAAAGACATACAACCTCGCCTAGCCATAGATGTAATATCCTTGAGAATAGCTCCGCATTCCCTGCAACACACAACTCAATTCAATAACTTTCTTGCTGTTCCCTTCTATCTTAACTTGGGGGAGGTTAAGGGAAGGAGCCATCAAACAGGCAGAGGGGCAACCATCAAACAAAACAAGTGCAACCATCAAGTAGTGTTTACATTCAGGTATATTTAACCCCCTGCATTTTCTCTAACACAATCTTCAAGCATCCAACATCAATCCATTCATGAAAACTGAAGCAGATAAGAAAAATCATCTTTCATCAATTCATCCAATCAAACAAAGTAATATAATCATTCACCAATTCACCCAATCAAACAAAACAGTCTCCCAATCATGGAGACTGGATGACACAAACATTTTACGAAGAGCTGAGCATAGAAAGTCTGATAAAAATTTAAAAAAGGAGAAAAAATCATCAGTTCTTGATTTTTGAAAGTCTCACTAAAATAAGCTGAACAGAATTTGTTTGAAGACATTTGGCATCATGGATTCTCCGCCCTTTGTGTTTAAACCATCAGTCATCTTCATGCATAATTCAATCGGAAAATGTCGTTCAACACATAGAAGCTACCTTGAGGTGTTGGCATCAGATGAAACATCTGGGAGCAAAAAGAACACGAAGAAATTTTGATGAGAATAACAGAAATATTATGTAAACACAGATTGCTGACAACAATCTTAATTCAAATTGATAACTGTGCATTAGAATAAAAAAATTTATTTTTTATTTTCTTTTAAAAGGTAAAACAATATGATTTACCCCCCCCCCCCCCCCCAAAAAAAAAAAAAAACCAATATGCATTATGTAAAGCATGTACATAAAGCAGAAGGGTGAAAGAGAACAGAAAAAAGCAGAATTAACAGAAAAATTGGTTTTAATTTGAAGCTTGTGCAAATCATTATATATCAGGACAAATACAAAAATAATCAGAGCTTTATTGCAATAACAGAGAAATTTGAATCGACACCTGAACTGTGTATAGAATACAATTCAAGCTATAAAATATCAAAACAAATAAACGTTTGTCAACCAAGCAAATTGAGATATGATACTAGGAGGATCATATTCAATTGCTTCATACACAATACAATCTGTGTGTTCATTCTTTTTACCCTTTTGCAATAAAAAACATGTCAGAACTTCATGTGGAAAAGTAAAATCAACAGAGCAAATCCAGAGTTGAACTGGTTCCCATATATCACTGCCCTGAACATGACAAGGTCTACCATGTGATGTACTTCAGGATTTCGACTCCCTGATAGTAACTTTTAACTCAAAGAAACTACAATGTGATGTACTTTAACATTTCGTCTAAAGAACTGCACATATCACTAAAAGAAAAGACTAAGGGAAGAAAAAATGAGAGAGAAATGAAAAGCACTTGGACAGTCTGTATTGTTGTTTTTGTCTAATTTATTTGTTAGCTTATCTCTTTATTTATATAATTTATTAAGTTACTTAGACATCCTCAACGTCTCATGTCATGGATGAAGGAGTGCAATAATTAAAACAAAATGTGGAGTTTTTCTAACAAATAGGGGATAATGAAGCATGATCATTCACGAGAGAGACCATAAATCAACATGATTAAAAAATTTATTAACGTCACTGTCCATTATTTTCAGGCATTAGCAAAAGAATGTTACTTATAAAAAAAAAAAAAAAAAAAAAAAAAAAAACATTAGAATAATCCAACGCCAAGAGAAAGCTCGGTGCATGTCATAGTCAAGCAGATTACCATAGACTACCTGAACGCAATTTTTTATGGCTTATTAAAAACATTAATAAAACAGAGGCTATTACAAGAGAGAGAACACTAGTCGAGTAAAAAGAAACTAATCAAATATTTCACAACTCGGAGATGATTAACTAACTAATATCGCCAAAATACCTTCTGAATCCAATTGGAAGTAACAAGAGGAGGAAAGGATGATGCAAACAAAAACAATAATCCTCAAATAACAGCTTCGTAGGGGATTTTTTTTTTTTTTGAATTTGATCAGAAATTTCATGAGCAACTTAGCATTTGAAAAGCAATTAGGCTAAAATGTCTGGAGCCAAGGCAAGTAAGCAATGGTGTTTGTACTTTATGAGATCAGGAGTTTAAAATAATGAAGGAGAAGAAGGCAAGTAAAAATCCGTAGATCTACTAAAGAAAGCAACAATCAAATCGTAGTCTGAACACCACACATTCAAATCGTAATAAAATAAACAACAAATCCTCAGTTAAATTTCCAGTTACAACTTAAAGTACACGAAGACTAAAAACTTCCACTTAGATACAAACTCAAAGTTACTAATCAAACCTGACAACATCGCATCCACACGTAATCCTAAATAGCATTTACTTCAAAAAATTAGGGGAAAAAAATCAAATCAAATCAAATCAAATCATCAAAACCAATAGATACTAATGCCTGAATGAAGTTCTCAAATCAATCGAAGTCAGATCAGTCCAAATCCTCAATTAATTTCATCGATCAGAACAATCGAATCACAAAAAGCACAAGTGTATATAGATTTTACACATACCTGACTGAACTTGAGCGCGTGCTGTTCGCCGGCGAGTTGGAGGTTACCACTGACGAAGACGAGCATGCCGCCGGCGGGGCCGGAGGGCTGGCAATCGACGGTGGTGATGCTGTGCTGGCACTGCTGGAAGGGAAGGCTAGTGAGCTTCGCGACGATGTTCTGAGAGCCTTGGATCTTCTGACCTTCAAAGGTCAGCATCGACGATTCCTGGTAAAGGTTCGCTAGTCCTGCTCGATTCGCATCGAAAGTAGAGTAGTAGTGCTCCACGAAAGCCTTCGCCACCGCGTCTGGATCCATCGCCGCCGCAACAGATTCTCCTCCTCCGCCGCCGCCCTCCTCTGCCTCTCTGTCTTCTTCCTTTCGCTTCGCTTAGGACTCACGCGGAAACACACAACACTCACACACAATGGAACATGAGTGAGGGGCAAAGATGTAAAAATAAATGAGTTGTATTCCTTTGGTCTACGATACGGTCTTATTTATAGACCTGAGATACGATCTACTGTGTAGTCATGGTTGGCGTTAGAGCTGAGCAAAAAAATATATGAAATCCGTAATACAATCCAACTCAGTTCAATTCGATAGATTTGAATTTATTTTTTAAATTTGCGGTTCATTTCAGGATTGAAAAATTAAAAATTTGTAATCTACGGATTCGTTCCGGATTGGAATCAATCCGGATCGTATACAAATAGTTTATATTTATATTATACATCATCCTACATAGTATCTTCTCTTATTTTATATAAAACTTAAATTCAAACTTAAATCCAAATCTAAACTTACATAGTATTTTCTTTTATTGCTTTTATTTGTTGGTTTTTAGTTTTAATTTGTAATGATTTAAATATTTATAGTGGAATCAATTTTCTTATGATTGTTTAAATTTTAGAATAATATGTCGCTATTATGGAAAAACATATTGCTATTATATAACTAATATGATACTATATTTATATTTTTATGAAATTAAAATGTTATATATATATGTTTTTGTTCTTTAATTATGTAAATCTGTAATCCTAAACCAATCCAATCCGTGTTTAAATGGATTAGTTCGAATTGGTTTTACAATTTAAATGGATTGGATTGGTTCTAATTTTTCAAGAACCGTAAATAACGGATTGGTCCTAGTTTTACCCCAATCTGAACCAATTCGGACCATGTTCACTCCTAGTTAGCGTATGAAAAACGCTCCTCCTCGTATTTTTGATTTTTTTTTAGTTGATAATAAATATTCGAAGATATAAGAAAAAATTATATTTTTAAAAAGGGTAAATTACAAATACATCTCTGAGGTTTTCTTAAAGTACAAATTGTCTTTTATGATTTGAAAAATTACAAATACCTCCTTGTTAGAATTTTTTATTTAATAAAATTAACTAAAAAAATGAAATTCATAATTCTTCTCTTATACAATAATAAAGGGAAAAAGGTTGAGACCTCATTTTTTCTTAACCCCCACCACCCTCAGAGCATGTTTTTTTGAGGGATAAGGGTGTGGGATTGGACTATTAGTCCCACCGGACTAATAGTCCATTGTTTGTTTGAAAAATTTTGCTCCGAACTAATAGTCCCCCCGGACTATTAGTCCCACAAATATGGGACTATCCTATCCCATGGGGGGAGGTGGGATAGAAACCATGGGATTGGTATCCCATGGGATTATTTTATGAAATGTCCATTTTACCCTCCATGCTATTACTTAGTAAACAATTAGAAAAAGGTAAATAGTCTTTTGAGCATTTATAAATTATTTTTTGGTGTTGTTAATTTAAAATTATATATTAAATAAAAAATTTAAATTATAAATTATAAATTATAAATTTAATTAATTAAAAATAATAAATTAAAAATTATGGCCTTATAATTAAATTTTTTTAGTGTTTTAAAAAATTAAATTTACATATTAAATAAAATTATTTTTTTAGTGTTGTTAATTTAAAATTATATATTAAAAAAAAATATAAATTATAAATTAAATTTATTTAAAAATAATAAATTATAAATTATGGCCTTATAAATTAAATTTTTTTAGTGTTGTTGAAAATTTAATTTATATATTAAATAAAATTATTTTTTTATTGTCGTTAATTTAAAATTATATATTAAATAAAAAATATAAATTATAAATTTAATTTAATTGAAAATAATAAATTAAAAATTATGGCTAATTTAAGTATTGGGATTGGCTAATTTTTTACTTTTTTTTCTTTTTTTTTTTTTTTTTTTTTTTTTTTTTCTCCTGTGGGGGTTAAGAAAAAATGGGGTCTCTATTATTTCTGTAAACTTACCTAAATTATTAATTGAAACATATTTTAACGTCATTAAAAACTGTTAATTAACTTGATAATTTATTAATAAAAAGAGCGATTTATTATAAAATTAGAAATTTCAAGGGTGGAATGTAATTTTTAGAATCACAGATGGCGTTTCGTATTTTAATTCAATCTCAATAGGTGTATTTGTAATTTACCCTTTTAAAAAAGAAATTTTATGAGATTTCATGAATTTCAACAAAAATATATATTATGGGGACATATTTTGTGAGTAGCATGTGGGCAAGATGACGCCAGAGTGTCAGCAGAGGTGACACGTGGCCTGGTCCTGACGCTGAGGTGATCTCGGCTAGGCCGAGGTTATCTGCAGAGATATCGCAATCTGAGATGAGCGGATAAGGGACAAGAGTCCTAAAACAAGAGAGGTTCTTAGTCTGGATAAAGATAAAGTTCTTAGGGAGTTTATCCCTATCTAGCGAAGAGTTCAAGATGAGCATTGAGTCTAAGTCCATTGAAGTTAGGCCTCTACAGGGATCAGGTTAATGTTGGCTATAAAAGCAGGGCATCCCCGTGGATCTGAGATATGTGAGATATACTGGGAGCAGTAAGTTCTTTTCTAGTGAGTTTTGAGTACTCTTTGCTATCTTTGAGAGATATTGATTACTGACTTGATCGTCGGAGTGCCCTCGGGTGGACGAACCACCGTCGGATTCTTATCTTTCTGTGATAGGTTGTTTGGGCTTAATTTATTCTACTAGTGCTCTCTAGTTGAGTCACCCATTTGGTTGTGTGGTCAGAAATCAATACCTACAATTTGGCGCCGTCTGTAGGAACGTAAGGAGAATAGATGGCTAACAACAAACAAAAAGAGAAGATTGGGGACGACATCCCTAGTGGGAGTGGTAAACATGCCGATCTTAACATGGAGGAAGAAAAATGTGATGAAGGGCCACGAGAACATAATCCTAGAGGGAAGGACGTCGGGCAAAAGACAGATGCACCGAAGAAGGCAAGCTGAGACGAGTATTACAACAAAAGCGACCTCCAAGTATGGAAAGATAGATGCTTGAGGAGTGACGGCGAGATGAAGGGAATGACAAACAAGTTGACAGACCTGCAATTAGTTGTCAACTTCATGATGCAAAACAACGTTATGCAGCCACCGTTTCCATTAAAGGACACGCCGATGCCAGCGACCAAGAACGATGCCCAGAAAGGGGGGCAGAAAGCAATCTCAGCAGTCCCTCAGCATGACAAAGTGAATGAACGTTCACATTGGCCTTCATGGGATGCCGAGCGAGTAGAGTCAATGAGAGGAGAGTCTTAGAGGACGCCTCGTACCAAAGGAACTTATGTCAAGGAACATCGACATGTTTAAGGGAAGGAACTTCGTTTTGACACGGTGAATGAAGAGAAGTCCAAGAGGACACATAACAACACTGGGAGCAGCGCACTAAAAAGGCTGAAATCTCCAGAGAAAGTGGCAGAATGCCGAGGTTACATCCCCTGTGAAGCTGAGAATGCCGTTCTCAGTGGAGTTGGATAGGTTTGAGGCCCCAAAAGGTTCCATACACCGAGGTTCTAGATTTACAATGGTAAATCCGATTCGAACTTTCATGTCGACCTATATTTGAATTCAATGGCCTTGTATATCGGGAACGAACCATTACTATGCAAGGTGTTTCCCTCATCCTTTGGGGAAATTGCTTTGGATTGGTTTCACAAGTTGCCAAAAGGAACTGTGAAGAGTTGGGAAGGCCTGATCGAGATATTCGTGGCCAGGTTTGTCACGAACAAGTTGCAATCATTAAGGGTAGACTCCTTGATGGCTTTGAAAATTGGCGGGAGTGAGAGCCTCAGGGCTTATGCCAAAAGGTATTATGAGGTGTTCAATAGAACAACAGGATGTAACCAGGAATTGAAGGTCGTGTCTTTTAAGAACGGCTTGGAGGATGATTGTATGCGCCGGAAATCGCTGGCAAAGACTTTGCCAAAAAGTATGGTGGAGCTCATGGCAAGGATCAAGAAATATGCTAGAGCAAAAGAGGATACACCGGGAACAAAGGCACAAAAACATGAAAAGAGAAGCGGCTTGCCGAAGCGAGGCCGAGGTAATACTGGATTTAATAGGAAAGAAACATGGCTGAGGGCTGCACAGGCAGTCACCACTGTGTTCTAAATCCCGGTTTATAAAGTTCTAGAAATGATAAGGAACCGGCCATATTATAGAATACCAGAGAGGATTCCTGGTGAATTTATGGGGAGAAGTCTTGGGAAGCATTGTGCTTACCACAATGAAGATGGACACCTGACTCAAGACTCACGCAGAGCCCTAAAGGCACATTTGGAAGATCTGGTCAGACAGGGTCACTTGAGGAACCTAGTAGATGAGGCCAGAACGAGGAAAGAGCAGGCAAGACTACCCCAGGCACCGGTAGCACCAATTCCGCCACAGCTACATCAAGTGAAACCTCGGGTGATCAATGTGATCCACTCGAAGGTTAATGAGAATGATATACGAGGAGAGACCCAGAAGGTAAAACACTTACAGCATGTATGTCAGGTCCAGCAAAAGAGGCCTAGGACATACGAGTACCAGAGACTGATGGTGTCCTTTATTGAGGTAGACCTAGACATGGTGCAGCATCCACACAACGATATTCTGGTGGTGACCCTCAAGGTTAGAGAATACCAGGTAAAGAACATTCTGATCGACCAAGGCAGCTCTTGTGACATCATATATGTCAGGTGTTACAAGGAGCTTGGCCTTCATTGCAATGATTTGGAGCAGTCCTTTAGCCCAATGGTCGGGTTTAATGAAATGCCAACATGGCCCTTGGGAGTAATAAATTTGGAGGTGTAGGCAGTTACCAGGAGGGTAAGCATAGAGTTTACAGTGATTGACACCCCTTCCCTTACAATGTTATTTTTGAAAAGCCATGGTTGCACGCAATGAGGGCTGTTCCCTCAACACTGCATCAATTGTTCCGGTTCCTAATGGAGCATGGAATTGAGGAAGTTAAAGGGGATCAGGTGCAGGCAAAAAATTGCCCCATAGCAGCAATGAAATCCACCTGCAACGTGCTAGAGACAGAGACAGCAGAAATTGAAGACGAAGACATGGAAATTATAGATGATGTCGACAAAGAACCAGCCGAGAAGAGTGAGGAAGCCTTGAAGAAAATTCTGGTCCAAAAAGGTGATGAAGAGCACTTCTTCTTTCTCGGCTAAAGCTTGGCCGAGGATGAGGAAAGGGAGTTGGAAGCTTTCTTACGGGCCAACATAGAAGTATTTTCCTAAACACCATACGCGATGCCAGGCATTGACCCCGAGGTCACATGCCATATGTTGAATGTAGACAGGTCGGCTAAACTTGTCATCTAGCGAGCGAGGAGGCCGATGTTGATGCATGTTGAGACAGTTGAGGAGGAACTGAACAAACTGCTGGAAGCCAAAGCCATTTGCGAGGTGAATTACCCTACTTGGTTGTCCAATACTGTGGTGGTGAAAAAGAAGAACAGCAAGTGGAAGGTTTGTGTTGATTTCACTAGCCTGAACAAGGCTTGCCCCAAGGACAGTTTTCCACTTTCCAAGATTGACCAATTAGTAGATGCCACTTTAGGGTATGGAAGGATGAGCTTCCTAGGTGCTTGCAAGGGATACCATCAGATAGCAATGTATCCCCCCGATGAAGAGAAGATTGCATTTATCACCCCAAAAGGGCTTTACTGCTACAGAGTGATGCCTTTTGGACTGAAAAATACAGGAGCAACCTACTAGAGGTTAGTAACCAAAATGTTTAGACATCTGATTGGTAAGACAGTAGAAGTGTACATTGATGACATGATCATGAAGACCAAAGAATCTGAGAATCATCTGGCCGACTTAAAGGCAGTTTTTGACAGCCTGAGGACATATTGGCTCCGATTCAATGCTTCGAAATGCGCATTTGGAGTCGGGTCTGGTAAGTTCCAGGGATACTTGGTTATCAGAAGGGGCATCGAAGCAAGCCCGGATCAAATCAAGGCCATCATTGACGTAAAAAGCCTAACATCGGCAAAACAAGTGTAGATGTTGACTGGAAGGGCCACAGCCCTGAACAGGTTTATAAGCAGAAGTTCGGATAAGTGTAGACCATTTTTTACTTTGTTAAAGAAGGTCACAGATTTTTTGTGGACGGAAGAGTGCGAAGTTGCCTTGGCCGACTTGAAAAAACACTTGACAACAGCTCCAATTCGCTCAAATCCAATACCTAGAGAGGAACTGTTCTTATACTTGGCAGTTTCAGAGCACGCAGTGAGTGTAGTGGTAATCAGAGGGGAGAAGGGAGAACAAAGAGCAGTATACTATGTGAGTAAAACCCTAGCAAGTGCAGAGACCAGGTACTTACCCCTAAAAAAACTAACACTAGCCCTGGTAATGGTTTCAAAGAAACTGAATCATTACTTCCAAGCCCACAAGATTGTAGTACTGACTAAGCATCCTTTGAAGTCCCTGTTGCAATAAGGAGATCTGATAGGTAGCGTAGCCAGATGGGCAGTAGTGTTGGGCCAATATGACTTGGAATTTAGGCCCAAAACAGTAATTAAGGGCCAGGTACTGGCCGACTTTGTGGCTGAGTTTACACTTGGTGCCATCTCACATCGGACTCTGGTGAGCCGCTGTTTGGGGTGCCCAGGAGAGCAAGAAGAAACCTAGTTGGGGCCAAAGAACCCCACTCAAGCAAAACAGAAGAAAGAAGAAAAACCAAAACCCTACGACATCTACATCGGCGACTCCTTCCGTCTGTTTGTTGATGGAAGTTCAAACCGTCAAGGAGCGAGGGCAGGGGTAGTGTTAGTATCACCAGATAAGCGAGTGTTAGAACAGTCTATTCGTTTGGGGTTCAAGGCCACAAACAATGAAGCAGAGTATGAGGCACTAATCACAAGGTTAAAGTTAGTAGCAGCAATGGAAGCTGATAAGGTGGTAGTCTTCTGTAACTCCCAACTTATTGTGAATCAGGCAATATGCGAGTATGCAGCCCGAGATGAAAGAATGATAGCCTATGTCAAGGACGTTGTCAGACTACTTGCATTGTTCCAAGATTGCTGGCTATAACAGGTTAGCCGAGATGATAACAGCCATGCCGATGCCTTGGCTAACCTAGCTAGTGCAATGAAATCAGGGGAGGCAAGGACAATGATAGTTGATTATTTGTTAGGCCCAAGTGTGAAACCACTAATCACAAAGTACGAAGCAATGTGTGTAGAGATGGGTTCAAGTTGGATGGATACAATAGTGATGTTCCTTAGGGATGGCAAGCTGCCAGACGACCGAAATGAGGCACATAAGACCAGGTTGAAATCGGTCAGATTCAGCCTAATAGCAGATGGTCACCTCTACAGAAGATTCTTTACTGGTCCCCTTTTAAGGTGTGTGCATCCCTCCCAGGTTGAAGATTTCTTGTATGAAATACATGAAGGAGTATGTGGAAGCCATGCTCGGGGCAGATCACTTGATCATAGGGACATTACTCAGGGATACTGGTGGCCCTATATGCAGAAGGATGCTAAAGCCTACGTTAGAAAGTGCGAGAAGTGTCAAAGGTTTGCACCTTTGATACATCAACTAGCAGCAGATTTGAACCCAATATCCAGCCCTTAGCCATTTGCCCAGTGGGGCATGGACCTAGTTAGACAACTACCTCAAGCAACTGGGTAAAGGAAGTTTCTGCTGGTAACAATTGATTACTTCACAAAATGGGTAGAAGTTGAACCCCTTGCGAAGATTCGAGATATTGATGTGAAGAACTTCATATGGAAGAACATCATCACCAGATTTGGGATCTCAAGGGCAATAATAGCAGACAATGATACACAGTTTGACAGTAAGCTAATCAAAAGCTTCTGTGCAAAGTACAAAATCAAGAACTACTACTCTACTCTAAGTTTCTCTCAAAGCAATGGTCAGGCAGAAGTAGCCAATAAGACTATCATGGATGGGATCAAAAAGAGGCTGGAAGCAGCAAAGGGAAAATGGGTGGAAGAGTTACCCAATGTACTCTGGGCATATCGGACTACGCCAAGAAGATCAACTAGAGAGTCTCCATTTGCCATGGCTTATGGCATCGAAACAGTTATCCCATTGAAAGTCAGCATCCCTGGGATCAGAACCCAAGGAATAGAGAATGGGACTAATGAGGCATACCTAGCCTGAGATCTGGACTTGCTGGAAGAGAAAAGAGAGAGAGCAGCAATTCGGTTGGTGGCATACAAACAACAACTTACAGGGCTTACAACAAGAAGGTCAACCTAAGAGAGTTTAAGGTTGGGGACCTCGTCCTAAGAAAGGTTGTCAGCAACAAGAAGGATCCTAGGGAGGGAAAACTTGGCCCAAACTGGGAGAGGCCTTATAGAATCACCTCGCTTGCTGGCAATGGGGCATATCAGCTTGAAGACACTGATGGCAAAGAGTTGCCAAGACCTTGGAACACTTGCAACTTGAAGTTTTTTTTCATTAGTTTTTGTTTTTTCGAAGTTTATGTCATAATTTCATTAGCCGAAGTAATAAAACTCTAGTTTGATTTTCACGATTTTTAAATTTGTAAGAGAGGACTGACCAGCCCTATGACGATGTTTCTGATTGAAACATGACGAATAACTTAGACTTATTATATGGCAGAGTTGAATTACACTTGCATATAATAGAATTGAACTAAATTGGCGATATTTTTGAATGAAACATGACGAATGACTTAGACTTATTATATGGCAGAGTTGAATTATACTTGCATGTAATATAGTTGAACTAAGTTGGTGATGTTTCTGAATGAAACATGATGAATAACTTAGACTTATTATATGGCAGAGTTGAATTATACTTGCATATAATAGAGTTGAACTAATTTAGGTTTGCCTTGTCGGCAGGGTTAAACTTAGAGTGGAGCTCAGTGTGCTTTCGTCGAATTAATAGAGAAACCAAGGTTGAACACCTCGGCTAATCTTTGTTTGAATCTGATTTCGGCGAAAGACTATAAACGCATAATGTGAACTTAAGTGCAACTTAAGTTCACATTAGGGGGCAGGAAGCAGGAATGATGAATAAACTTGAGAGTTTGGGACATGTCGAAATTTTTTAGAGGAATTTACAAGTTAGAATTAGCTTAACACTTGTTGAAATTTCAGAAAAATTTACAAGTTGAAGTTAGCCGAGGTAATAATGAAAGAAGTATCCGAGGTACATATTAGCCAAGATGACCAACCAGGTTGCTAAGCTTGGAAATGATGGAAGGGTGAAGTCTTAATAGAAGACAGCAAGTAAAAGTAAAGAAGCAGTACTTGACTGAATAAGTTTAAAGAAACAAGCACTTGTAAAAATATTTCGAAATGTTTTTAAGTGTTAGCCGATGTATTCCAATTGTTAGCCGAAACAAACAGTCAAGGTTCATATTCGAGGTGATTATACAGTTAAGTTGTGCTTTGAAGACATGCAAAAAATATTCTAAGTATAGAAACATGCATAGAAGAAAAGAAGGCATACATTCAACACTTAGAAGGAAATATAAGACTTGCATTCAGAAGATGAAACTTGTTCACAGGCAAAAAGGCACTTCGGCCTGGCAAAAAGACAACTTGTTTGGGTACAAAAAAGGCACATCGGCCAAATTGAAGCTAAAACATTGTTTGAACAAAAAGGTTACAATTATTACAAAAAGGAAAAAAAGATTCTAAGTGGACCGTTCTGCATCGGCAATTGGCTGTGTGTCAGCCTTGGCAGATAGTTGGGAAAGCTTCTCGGCAGCCTTCTCCGCTTCAATCTCGGCATCGATCTTGAGGGGTTTGGTCGAGGCTTTTCTCGGCTGTCTGTACCTCGACTTTTGACATGGCTCTCTTGGGAGAGGCACTTTGGAGACCTCATCTTCCTCATCTTGAGTCAAGTTAAGGACTTGCTCATTCAGAGTGGGGGACTTGGCCCCAATAGCAGCCTCGTTTTCATTCGCAGCCTCTTCTTTGGTGTCATCCTTCTCGCATCATCATCAGATTCTTGTGGAGCCGGAGGGAAAGGCACTTGGAGTTGGTCAATATCAAGGAGTGGGGAGTCCATTAGTTGTTGAGCGCCACCGTCTAACCGAGGTAATAACCTTGGTTGCAAGCTAGGTTAACTTGCCCTTTTGTACTGATCGCGGACGGCGACTTGTTTTTCTTCGAAAGCCTTTTCATCGGCTGCTTTAACCTCAGCATCCTTTGAGTCAAGGGCCTCTTGGAGCTTGGCCTCTAACTCAGCTGCCTTGGCTTTGGCAGCTTCAAGATCGGCTTTGGTGCTTCGCCTTCTACCTCAGCCATTTTTGCTTACTATTCGACTTGGTTCTAAGCAGCCCTAGAAGCCTTAGCTTGATCCAACAGAGCTCTATTGTTGGCTTCGGCATGATTGAGCGAGGACAAGAGCTTGGCAGCTTCTTGAGTTTTCTTTGCCAACTCCTTCTTTGTTATCTCTGTCTTGACCGCGTATGAATGCACATGTTGGATGGCCTGCAAGGATTAAAACAGATTAGGAAAAATTTGAATAAGTGTTGAAAAACTGTAAAAGAGTAAATAAAGAGGCTTACCAAGACTGAGTGCTGCATCATCAAGCCGAAGTTCTTATTCTTATGAAGGTCGGCCATTTGATTCAAATCTTCTGGTAGGAGTACAACCGTTGACAAGGTGACGCCGACCTCCACGCCCTGGATTGCGCTGTCACCAGTTGTCAAACGTTGTCCCTTACCATGACCTTGGGCGTCCAGATCATGCTACGGGGAAAGCTGCTGCTACCTTCAGGGTGGTCAGACCTTGGCTTCTTTGCTGAAGGGGCGTCGGGCAATGAGGTCTCGGCTAGCCTCTTATCAGCAGCAGGAGTATTCTTTTCAGACTCGACTAGTTTTGAGATCGGTACAGTGTCCTCAGAATCAACCTGAGTCACTGTAGCCTTGGCCTTAGCCTTCTTGACTCTCTTAGGCTTTGGCTTGGATTGAGAGGGAGAAGAGGAGGACTGAACAGTCACTACCCCAGGGATATTGGCTAGAAGATCCTCAACGACGGCTGGTTTGCTGCCCATTTTGTCGGTAGTGGCAGCAAGTGTAACTTTGGTGTCGAAGTGAATGGCGAGAAGGGCAATGAAAGGATTGGCTGGATCATAGGCTGACGCCTCAAAATCTTGTCGTTTGTGGCTACGAGTTCGGCCTACTGGTACATTTGGTATAGCACGACATCGAAGTCGACGCTGAGATGGTAGGATTAGTTGAGCTGGAGCAAAAGTGGAGGGTTGCTCTACTGGGTCTGATAAAAAGGCCTGATCTAGCATTGGCGATGAAGCAACTGTTGGAGTTGTTGTTGATGGGGGAGTCTTGCTTCAGCGTGGGACGTCGGGTAACGCGCACTTGTAGGTCGGGATATAATTAAGCAGCAAAGGGGCTTTGCGCTTATTAATATCCAAGCCTAAAAGCCTTTTTAGATCAGGGCTAGGGAAGAAGGTTTGCTGGAAATTCTTTATTGGCTGGGGAAGAGCTACAAAAAGAAGTGAGAAATAGAACATTACAAAAAACAGATATATGTTGACAAATCCTAGCCGAAATATGATTAAAAGGGTAACTCAGCTCTTACCATCACCCTCTTTAAACACCGATCAACGCAGAGGATAGAGATGAAGGTCGTCGTCAAGTGTAAATTCCTAGTTGCCTCAGACGATGAAGTAATCATCTCTAGCACCCTTGTTAAAGTTTGGGAGGTCGGCTATTAGTTTGTAAACAGTGGACCTGAGCTTGAGGTAGTATATGTAGCCTTTTTAAGACTTAATGCCACACATGGTATAATAGAATTGGATGTCGGCTAAAGTGATCCTAGCTTTTTCTCAGTGTTGCTAGTTTAATTATGCCATTGATGATCCTATATGAGTTTATTGCAAGTTGCATGGGGTTAAGTTTGTAATAGTGGAGGATTTCACAAAAGAGAGTATCAAGGGGAAACCGAAATTCACATTCGATAAAGGCAACCACTGGGAAGGGCATGGAATCTCCATCCGGCATAATAGAGTCCTCTTCCCTAGTTAACCTAATCTGGACGTCGTCTAGGATAGAAAACTCTCTCCTAAAGTACTCAAGTTTTTTTGGGGTATCTACCTCCTCCTGAACATTCACATTGTCTTGACAAGAAGGGGTTGGGCAACAGAGTGATGAATATAGGTTTGAATACCTCGGCTAAAACCTAAACAGGCATTAGTGCAAGGGTTTTTGAAGATCTAAGAGGAACCCGTTTCGATTTTCGTAAAGAACAAGGTTCTAAAGCAAATCCCAATCCTAGAAACTATAGAAACAAGAATTGGGGAAAAACATGGAAATACAACAAGAAAAGCAAAAAAAAGAGCAGGATTCAAAATCAAGAAGCATCAAAGGCAAACAAAATTCAAGAATCAAACAAAGCAAAAGTATAGAAAAAAGTATAGATATGGCAAGAGCAGTGCCAGACATCCAAAGTGACCATTACAATGTGCCAAAGGTGTGAAAAATTACAAATGCTGTGTAAGTGTGTGAAAGCAGTGTGCACAAATCACAAGCAAATGCAATGACGAAAGTTCGAGGAATAAGACAGATTCAAGAACAGAGAATGTCTCATACTAAACAAAATTACAACTATGAAAATAGATGTGACTTCCACAGCAACAGATACGGAGTGGAACGTATAGCAAAACTCAAAGGGAAGATATATTGAAGAACATGACCAAGAAGTAGAAAGAAGAAACTGAGGATTTACCTAGTGAAGCTGACGGAAGGGATGCCGGAATGAGTCTCGCCGAAGTCGGACGGTGTGAATAATCAGAACCAAACGACGAAATGCTCGTCGGAGGAGATAATCGGAGCAGTTGCAGGAGTTTGGAAGCACGAAAATGGAGGGTTTTCTGGGAGCGTAGAGAGAAAATTTTGAGCAAGAGAGGGAAATCGTAATTGCAAAGGTGAAAGGACGGAAAGAGAGAGGGGAGGAGTTTTGTTAAAAACTCGAAAAGGCGGCAAACCATAATGAAATGCCTAGGATGATGTGCCTGTCAAGCAGCGTGGGCAGATCGACGTGACTCAGTGACACGTGAACGGTACGAGCCACTAGGGGCGTGACACATGAAGGAAACAGTTGAGAAAACCGTACGCGACAGCTCATGCGTAGATAAAACTCTTAGAGTTCTTGATTTAATGAGGCAACAAACCTCAGCTAGAGAAACGATATCGGTTAAAGAACTCAAAGAACTAGGTTTTTTGGTTCTTGGTCATTGATAAGAGATGGACAGTTGAGTCCTAGGTATTTGAAACCAACAAGTCATGATCTCGGTCGAGGGGAAGAATGAATTTCAGCCGACATAAATATAAATAAGCAATGTAGGTTCCATCACCTCAGGTTGCCGAGGTAATAGAACCTAAGGGGCAATTGTGGGTACATATTTTGTGAGTGACAGCACGTAGCCAAGGTGACGCCGGAGTGGCAGCCGAGGTGTCACGTGGCCTGGTCCTGACGCCGAGGTGATCTCTGCTAGGCCAAGGTTATCTGCGGAGATATCGGAATCTGAGATGAGCGAATAAGGGACAAGAGTCCTAGAACAGGAGAGGATCTCAGTCTGGATAAAGATAAAGTTCTTAGGGAGTTTATCCCTATCTAATTGAGAGTCCAAGATAAGCATTGAGCCTGAATCCATTGAAGTTAGGCCTCTACAGGGATTAGGTCAGCGCTGACTATAAAAGCAGGACACCCCCTTGGGTTTGAGGTATGTGAGATATACTAGGAGCAGTAAGTTCTTTTCTAGTGAGTTTGGAGTACTCTTTGCTATCTTTGAGAGATATTGATTACTAACTTGATCGTCAGAGTGCCCCCGGGTGGACGAACCACTGCCAGATTCTTATATTTTTGTGACAGGTTGTTCGGGCTTAATTTATTCTGTTGGTGCTCTCCAGCTAAGTCCCTCGTTCGGTTGTGTGGTCGGAAATCAACATCCACATATATATATATATATATATCTTTTACCTCTTTTCCAACTTTTTTTTTTTTTTTAAAATCCAATCTCAGTGTTAAAGTGTTCACGATACTTGTTAACATTGGTTTTTTCTTTCCTTGTTTTGCTCTTATTTGGGGATATAAGAAAAAAAAAATAAATAAATTAAAAGATTATGAGATTTCAAGAATTTGATAAATTTTTTAATCTTTAATCTCTTTTTAAATTTTTTTTATTTTAATCTCAATATTAATTAGTGTTCGTGTCACTTGTTAATATATATTTTTTGCTCCCTTGTCCAGAGATACAATTTAAAAAAAAAAAAAAAAATGAAAGACTACAAGATTTCATGATATTTTTTTCTTCCAAAATTTGTTATCTGGGGCACTTTCTAAAATTGGAAAATGAATTATCTCAAGAAAAAAGAAAAAGTACATTTAGGCACATTTAATGTATAGTTTTAAATTTGTCATACACAAGATGTCAACATACTTGATGATTTTGAATTTTTCTATAATATATTATGATATTAATTCGTTGGAATTATTATTATTATTATTTTTTTGTGGAAATGAGTTGAAAAGGTTTTAGATGTTTATGTTTTTAATAAATTCCAAAAAAGGATATCAAATGCGATGCATCTTGCATATAATCTCAACATGAAATGATTTTTTACATGCAATTTATCATTTAATTATTTCTATAAAACTTTATTTTTATTTTTAAATTATAATTTTTTTTTTCAATTGTTTGGTAATCAATACACATTCAAACTTTTTCACTTGATTATCTAATCAATATTCATACATACGTGATAATTTATTATGAAGAAAATATACAGAACATTCAGATAAACACATACACATAGAGACATGAACATAATCTCATGTGATTATTTTCTGCACTTTACATTTATTAGTTTACATAATGCCTGGTAGCTCGAAGCTACCAAGCTCGAAAATGGCTCGAGAGGAAGAGAGGGAGAGGGAGAGGAAGAGGGAGAGAAAGAGAGGGAGAGGAGAAAGAGAAGGGAGGGAGAGGAAGAAGGTCGGCGTCGCAGCTCCCCGCCCCGCCGTCGTCGCAGCTCCCGCCGTCGTCGTAGCTCCCGCCGCCGCCTCTGCTTCCTCCTCCGTCACAGCCCCGCCGATGTCGCAGCACCACCGTCGTCTGCCCAGCCTCCCCTCCTCCTCAAACCGGTTTTTATGGCCCCCTCCCCTCCCCCTCCTCCTCCCTCCTCTTCTTCTCTTCTTCTTCTTCTTCTTCTTCTTCTTCGTTCTGCAAAACCAGGGAAGAAAGAAAAAAAAAAAAAACAAAAAACAAAATCGACACCAAAACGACGTCGTTTTGGTGTCGAGCCGCGTTTCGAGCCGCGACATTCGAGCTACGTAGCATGATCGTTTTTGTTATATCAAATGGGCATGCTCACATAGTCATCCTTTGGGTTAAAATAGACAACACAAACTTTTTAGTCTCAGATTAAATAATGTTATATTAAAATCATAATTATTTTATTTTTTTTCTTATAAAAATCAAAAAAATAAAAATAAAAAAATCATCCCAAACGAGACTTTTTAACTCTAAGCTAAAATAATTAAAAAGTCAAAAAGTTAACTCATATCCCAAACGAATCTATAAATACCCACATAATCTCGCGTGATTTGTTTTTTGCACTTTACAGTTATTAGTTTACTCACGCCTAGACTTTTTTGTTATGGCTTATTTTTCCTACGAAAGAAAATATCAGAAATGCAAGTGTGCCAATAAGGATTGAAAAATCCTTACAGATTAAATTCAAGTCAATTATCAAACGATTGCGTTGACGGTTCTTTTGCCTTAACGAAGAGGATTTCAAAATTGTCAAGTGTAAAAAAAAGATAAATTAAAAGAAGAAAGAGGGAGTCTTGGCTACATATTTTGTAAAAGCCAGTTACAATTCGACACGTGGCAGAGTAAGGGTATTGTGGGGAGATTATTCAAGTCTTCAATCCTGATCATACACGTGGCAATTAATATTGGTTCTCACGTGATCTGAGTAGCACTAGATCAATAAAGAGATGCAAGGTGACGTGGCTTCAACGGTTACTCATATTCAAATTCAAATACAGGAGGGAAGCTCAACTGCAAGTGATGGCATAGTGGAACTACTTATAAGGCAACATGATCAGCGATCATGGAGAAGCAGTTCGACGGTTTGAAGTGCAGTTCGAAGGTTATCCTTGAGAAGTATAAATAGCAGGGAAGGTCCCAGAAAAAACCCCCAGACTCAGATCCAACAAACCAGTCATTTACTTCATACTTTCTTTTCCAGTCTTTACATTTCCTGCACTTTAAATACCTGTTCTTTACATTCCTGCACTTTAAATTCTCGCACTGTACTTCGTTCATAGGAGTAGTTTCAAGTAGATCGTCACTGTAAACCTCAACGAGGCTGAGTTTGGATCATTGTAAGTTTTCATTTTAAAGAAATACTTCAGTTACTTGTCATTTCACTGTTATTTTGCTTAATTTCTCCTAAGTCAAGCCACCAGTAAAAGTCCTCTTCATTGAGGCTGAAAGAACTAAAACACAATCGTCTGATAATTGGTTGGCAATTATAATTTCTGTAAGGACTGATTGATCCTTGCTGGCACGCTCGCATTTACAAAAATACCCTTCGAAAGCCAAAAAAGCCAACATATATTTTTGGCACGCCCGGTGGGACTTGTTAAAATGGCTAGACGAAGACGACAAGGAGAAAATGAACGCTTGGAAGAAGGCGTAGAAGGAGAGGTAGAAATACCTAATCCAGAGGATAATGTGGTAACACATCCTGTGGAAACTCCCATGTTATCAGAACCTATGGTCGAACAGACCAGTACTTCGGGACAAGAACCATATGTTCATAATATTGGACGAAACCAAGGAATTGGACCATCCACTGTTCCATCTACTCAGCCAACAAATCCATGGGATGGCCTAGTAGATGCTATGGGATAACAATTAATGAACACAATGGAAAGGTGGGCAACATCCTTTTTGGATCGAATGAATAACCACCAACCAACAAACGCAAGACACACAGAGGAAGTTTTAAATGTCCCTCAGCAAAGATTGGCTAGAGATAAACAGCCTATGCAAGTTAATGGACATTCTAATGGTCAAACTAGTAACCAGAACTATGAAAGACCATCGCCTCAGTCTTGGTATGAACCCATTTCGAGGCCTATAGTAGGCCAAAATGCCTCAGTACTTAACAATGAAGCCACACAAGTTGGTGGATCTGGTCAAGTACAAGAAACTGGCGTAAGAATGGTTACAAATCCCATGTTCGAAGCCATACCTGGCACTAGAGGGTATAATAATCCCTTATTCGAATTTATACCCGGGGGGTTGGAAGGTTGGCCTGCAAATGGAAGGGACACAACACCTGTTCCAGCACCTTTCGCAGGTCCTTTCGCAGGACAGGCTCAAAGGGGTTACCCACACCCCCAACAGCAACCTGCACCACAGGGGCAACCAGTCCCAAATGTACCACCTTATGGACCAAGAGGACCACAAGCACAAGTTTGTCCACCAAATCCTGTGTTTATCCCTTCAGTAGTGGTTCAGCAGGCACAAAATATGGTCCCTAGGGACCAAATTGCTGATATTGTTAGGGAGATGTGTGGACCGATGGCTCGGGGGGTCCAGACTCCTGTATACAGAAAACCATACCCAGAATGGGTGGATAAGGTACATGAATACCCAAGGGGGTTTAGGATACAGATTTTACCCTTTTCTATGGGACTGGAAATTAGTCAACAATAGAGCATATTGCTAGGTTTGCTGCTCAATGCGGTGAATTTACTAATCATGACTTTATGAAACTAAGATTATTCCCAAATTCTCTAACTGGAGGAGCGTTTATATGGTACATCAACCTTACACCTGGCTCCATTCAAAATTGGCAACAAATGGAAGAGGCATTTCATGCCTAATTCTTCCAATCGGAGCCAGAGGTTTCTATGGCAGACTTGGCTAGATTGAGTCAAAGGCCTGAAGAAAAGGCTACTCAGTTTGTTGCCAGATTTAAAAGGGCTCGAAATAAATGTAGAGTCATCCTGCCAGAATCAGAATTCGTAAGATTGGCTCAAAACGGCCTAGAGTTCAGGCTTCGAAAGAAGTTTGACTCAACTGAATTCAGAGATTTGGTGGAACTAACCTATAAGGTGTCTAGATACGAAGCATTACTAGAGGAGGAACAAGATCGAAATAATGCGTCGTACAAGACATATTATAGAGATCCTAATTATGAGATCGATGTAGCGGAGATTGTGGGCAAAGAACCTGTGATCTGTGAGGCATTAGTAAGGATACAACAATTGACCAGCAGTTTAAAAAGAAAGACTTTCATAGAAAGTACTCTTTCGACTTAACAAAAGCAGATGACATTTTTGATCATTTGCTTACGGCCAACTTCCTTAAGTTACCTAAAGGAGTAAAACTGCCATCTCCAGATGAACTTAAGGGAAAAGTATATTGTAAATGGCATAACTCTTGGTCTCACTCGACTAAAAACTGCATTGTTTTTCGAGACAGGATCCAAGAACAAATTCGGCATTCGCAGATGACCCCTTTTATACAGTTTACCCCCGCAGATGATGAACTGAACGGCCATTCTTCTAATTGCCCTTTTGTCTTTGGCATTTACCCCTGGCGGGTATGCTTCTTTCTCCAAGAAGTTTCAGATGTCGTAATACCAGGGGTTTTCGTTATGAGCTTCATCTATAGTGGCAATCGACTCGTAGGCAGGTGCAAATTTCTGGTCGATGATGACTGGACGCATCCGGACTCCACACGGGATGTCTATCATGGAAGATAGAGTTGCTAAAGAATCTGCGAACCTGTTGTTCTCTCTTAGTAGATGAGTAAAACTTAGCTTCTCAAACCGAGGAATCAGCAAGTCCAAAGTCTGGTGATACATCATCATCTTTTCCTCTTTCACTTTCCAGTCTCCTTTAGCTTGAGACACAACAAGGTTCGAGTCCCCAATGACGTCCAACCGTCTTGCCCTTAGTTTTAGGGTTGCTTCTAGACCGGCAATGCACGCCTCATATTCTGCTTCGTTGTTCGAGACTTTGAATCGGAGTTTGAAGGCTAGAGGGATACGGGAATTGTCGGGTGCTATCAGCAACACTCCTATCCCATACCCGTATTGATTTGACGCTCCGTCAAAGTACATCGTCCAAGTTTCGTCGTCGATGTGCAAAATGGCCTCATCTGGGAATAAGTACTCGACTGCTTCACCCCCTTCCACTGGATGGTCAGCTAAGAACTCTGCCACTGCTCTTCCTTTGACCGACTTGCGTGTTACATACTTTAGATCAAATTCGGAGAGCAACAGCAACCAACGAGCTAGCCTACCCGTAAGTGCTGGTTTCACGAAAAGATATTTGATGGGATCGAGTGTGAAACAACATTACGGAGTGAGCTAACAGGTAGTGCCGCAAGAGCTATTTGAGTGTACGGCCGTCGTGAAACCAACATTACGGAGTGAGCTAACAGGTAGTGCCGCAGCTTCCTAGTAGCCCATACCAAAGCTAAGCAAGCCTTTTCCAGCGGAGTGTAGCGGGTTTCGTACTCTAGCATCTTCTTGCTTAGATAGTAGATGGCTTTCTCCACCTTGTCTTCTGATTCTTGTGCAAGCATGCAGCCCATTGTAGTTTCAGTTACTGACAGATACAAAATCAACGGTTTCCCTGGTTCTGGCGGTGACAACACGGGCGGGTTCTGTAAATACTCTTTAATCTGTTCAAAAGCAGCTTGGCATCGGCCGTCCCATTGGAATTTCTTGCCTTTCTTCAGGAGACCAAAAAGTGGTTCACAAGTCAAGGTTAATTTCGAGATAAACCGTCTTATGAATTGCACTTTACCCAGAAAGCCTCGCACCTCCTTTTCAGTCCTTGGTGGGGGCATTTCTAGGATGGCCTTGATTTTGGAAGGGTCGACTTCGATGCCTCTCTGTGTAATCAGAAACCCTAGCATTTTTCCCGCTGTAACACCGAATGTACATTTTTTAGGGTTTAGGAATTCCCTGATCCTTTGAAAAACTTGTGCAAGGCGGTGTAGTGGCCCTCTCTTTCTTTGGACTTGACAATCATGTCATCCACGTACACCTCAACCTCTTTGTGGATCATGTCGTGTAATATTTTAGTTGCGGCCCGTTGATAAGTAGCTCCAGCGTTCTTGCATTACTCTGTAGCAGTATGTCCCCCACGGGGTGGTGAATGCAGTCTTTTCCCGGTCTTCTGGTGCCATTACTATCTGATTGTAGCCTGAGAAGCCATCCATGAATGAGAGCAGAGCATGCCCTGCTGTGAAATCCACCAACTCATCGATATGCGGTAAGGGAAAGTCGTCCTTCGGACTAGCTCTGTTCAAATCCCTGAAATCCACACCTACCCGGATCCTGCCATCTTTCTTCGGCACCGGAACAATGTTGGCCAACCAAGTCGGGTATTCGGATACCAGCAGGAAGCCTGCGTCGATTTGCTTGGTGACCTCTTCCTTGATCTTGAGAGCCCAATCGGGCGGATCCTTCTGAGTTTCTGTTTGACAGGTCGGGCTTCGGGGTCAAGGGGGATCCGATGCTGTACAATCTCAGGATCGATTCCAGGCATGTCTTCGTAGGACCACGCGAAAACATCTTTGAAATCTTTTAATAAAGCGACTAAGCGCTCGCGTTCCTCCGAAGACAACGTGGACCCGATCTGGACCAGCCGCGGGTCCTCCTCAGTACCAATGTTCACGGTAGTGATTTCATCCATTAAAGGTTTGACAAATCTCTCTTGCTCTTGGTCAATTCAACGTTGCAAAACCGAAGGAACTTCGTCCTCGTCGTTTTCATTAAAGTTTTGAAAGTCTGAATTAATGCAATAAATCAAGGGCACAGAAAAATACTCAGAAACCACAGTCACCTGATTCTCATTAAGCACATCCAAATCGTCCGATTCATTTACAACAGACTCAAATGAAAAGGAAAAAGACGACCTAGACAGGACTGTGGTATCCGGGTTATCATCCCCAGGATTACCAGATTCAGACTCAGTCGAGCTGGAACCTGATTCCGACTCATAAGACTCGGTGGAATCAGATTCCGGCTCACTACCTGACCCGGCGTTGCTGGACAAAAATCCTTCCTCGTATTGCCAAGTGAGAGAGGGTGTGATAGATGCATCCAAGATAGTTGCTGGCAGGCTCGCAGTCATTTCATCCCCAATCATGGAAACCGAGAAGTTATCCCCCAAGCACTTATGGTCGATCGGAGGATCTGAGAGTAGACTTGCCAATGCTACCCCCATTTCAATTTCAGCGCCCTCGGCGTCCCCTGCTTTACACTGCTCAACCTCAGCTGATGGGTCTGTCTGCTCTGTGGCAACGTCATCCCCGGGTAGTTGTAGGTCAAAGAAAATCTCGAAGCCTGGGACGCGCTTCTTCTCCGCGTTCAGCCACGGCTCGGGGAAGCCACAAAATGGAAAGTCCTTCCCCTCCCGGACGAAGCGTCCGTTCAGGGTACCCTGAATGGGCCTGTGTATTAAGTCAAAAGGCTTCCCCGTCTTCTTCGCTTTGGCTCTTCCGGCCATTTCCTTTCCCTTCCTCACCCAGTCCTCTTTGGTGGGCAGATAACCTAAGCCAAAGGTATGAGGGTTATGTGGCACTTCGGCTAATGCTGCGACGCCTTTTCAGCCGCTCCTTCCCAATCCCATCCCGGGGATGTGTTGTAGCTTGTTCATGAGGTAGACGGATTGAGCACTGACGTACACCCCCTCATTCACAGCCATAATATTCTGTACTACCCGGGCCTCAGCCAAAGTGAATCCTGATAAGAATACGTCCTCTGTGCCATGCTCGATTTCCAGGACTGGCGTAGATACCTCCGGAGGCAGATGGATTGATAAGTTCCCGAACACAATGGCTACTCCCTTTCCATAGGGGTATTTCACCATCTGATGTAGAGTGGAAGAGACTGCCTTCACTTGGTGCAACCACGGCCGTCCCAAGAGTAGATTGAAGGTTGCGGGAACGTCTAAGACATGAAATTCGATGTCGTGTTGTCCCGGACCAACCTGGGTCTGAACCTTGACAGTCCCCATCACTTCTCTGCTAGTATTATCATATGCTCTGATCACCTGAGTAGTTGGTGTGAAGTCCGCGGGCTTCAACCCAATTGCATATGCTGTTCTGGCTGGGCAGACGTTGATGGCGGATCCGGTATCAACAAGTACCACCGGTATCCACTTGTCTCTACATTCCACGGAAACGTAGAGGGGTTTGTTATGGTTTGTGCCCTCAGGCGGTAGTTCCTTGTCTGAAAAGGTTAATGCCGGGGAACCTCTTCCCGGAAAAACCAACCCAACCAGTTGCTCCGGTGTAGTATCTATAGAGAGTTTGGCCTTGTCCATGGCAGATAGGATGGCCTGCCTGTGCACCCGCGATGCCATAAGCAGTCCCAGATGGAGATGTCTGCTTGTGTCTTCTTCAATTGCTTAAGCACAGCTTCTTCTTCAATCTGCTTTTCCCTCTGTTTCTCGGCTTCCTTGTCTTTCCCAGATGCCTCAGGTTGGTCTAGGTGCGGGGGCTTGAAGTACCGCCCGCTTCTTGTCATATGAGCGACCTCGTCGAGGTACCAGGTGTCATCAGGCTGATTACTTCCCCAGTCCTCATCTGTGTGGGCAAGACATAAGTCATCGTCTTCCCACCACATTCCGTCGGCAGCCGACAGACACCTGTCCGGCTCCGGTATGACCGTACTCACAGCACCTTCAGTCTTCATGCCCGTAGCGTTTCCTGTTCCTGTGCACACAGCACTCTCGACCCCCATATGGGCCTTAGCTTTTCTAATTCTCTCGGAATCCTCAAATCTTTGTTGTTCCAACTGCGTTAGTACAGCTGGTGGTTCAATATTCCCTGTACTTACAATCCCCAAATTCTGAGCGAAATTCTTAGTGCCGGCGCTCTCCGGCGGTGTATTCTGACTCTCGGCCCTTCCGGCCACCATTGATACTCTCGCCCCTGCCGAGCCCTGTTCTGGTTGATATTCTACGACGTCTGGTTGATCATCTAACCATCCGGTAGCTTCTGCCAACTCCTCATATTCGAACCAGTTGATTGCTGCATCCCCTGATTCTTGGTCACTGAAGAACTGGAGGTTGGTAAAGTCCTCTCCCACAGCTGTTAGATCATCTGTTCCCCGTTGAAATCTGTCCCCCTGAATCACACATAACTCTGCTCTTTCTGGCAGCCCTATACTCAGCTCAGACTGGCCCACTGACTGGATGTATTCACTTGGATCATAGGCTCCTTCAGTAAGATTCCCAAACTGTTCAATCTCAGACTCAGCAACCCTACTTTCCTCTGAAATCTGCCCTGTCCCTTCTTCGGTGGTCACCACCATCGGCTCAGATCGGGTTGTGGAGATGTCCATCATGCACAAGTCAGTGCAGATAGGAAGGATCACCTCCGGCTTAGGTAGGTGGGATGGGGTGATATAGATACTAGGATCGTAAGACACGACCCCGGTTTGGATGAAGTTGATTCTGTTGGGAGGAGGGGCTTGGTTATGTGGTGGGAGAGGATTTGTCGTGACGTTGGGTTTTTCGGGAGGCGCGATCACCTGCTTGTCAATAAGATCCTGGATCTCATGACGCAATCTGAGGCAACGGTCGGTGTCATGACCGTGCTGTTGGTGATACGTGCAGTACTTTGCCGGGTCATGAGAGGGAGGAAGTGGATTTGGCAGTGGCCTCGGCTCTAGGGGCGTCAAATGCTTCTTCCTGATTAGTACCTAGAGCTTTGGACAGGGGCATATGTAGGGGTGTGAAAGTTCTTTGGCCTCTGGGTTGATATTTGGTGTTTTGGGTATTGCTTCCGGATGCGCCAGAGAAATGCGTGGCTGTCATGGGTCTTGGGGGAGGGGGAATGGTGGTGACCACGCTCACCTCTGAAGCTCGTGCAGTTGCAGCGCCACTCGGGCCTGAGTTGTTGTTACGGTTGAAAGTCCTTTTAGGTTGCTCCCTATCCTGGTCAATCAGACCTTGTTTCATGGCATCCTCGATCTGTACCCCCATCTCGTGTAAATCTGAGAAAGTGGGGAAGGGGAGTACAATCATCTTCTGCATCAATTTTGGTTGGAGATTGCGCACAATCATCCTGATTTGATCTTTGTCTGTGGGCCTCAAAGTCATCATCGATGCTTTGCCCTCCATCGAGTTAGTTAGGCTCCTGTAGACACCCCATTTTTGACCGACCTCAAGACTTGGACGTCACCGTTTGAACACTTGGTGATTATCCATGTTTGTGTTCGTTTGGAGTTCCCGGAGGTCTCGGCTACGCGCCCTGCCTCAGGATCTCCGAACTCGACCGTTTTGTGTCTGGTTTTGCACCAAACACTTGTGTTTTGTCTTGGAGGGGCAGGGAATGCCTTGTGAGGCATCCCCACACACCACCGGCAGTGGCTAGAGGCCACCGGCTGGTTTTTGTTGCCACCGGCAATGTATGTGGCCGGTCGGCACTCTTTGTTGCCGGTCGGCAGTCATTTTTGTCAAAATGACATTTTTGGCCAGCCGACTACTGTTCATCTGCTTTTGCAGATATTTTAGGACAGCTGTCTGGCATTTGGTTCCCCTCCATACACGTGTATGGAGGGATGCCCTCCTTGTAAGCTTGTTGTATAAGCTTTACAAGTTTGTTGCCTATAAGAGAAGGGTCTCCTCTCTTGGCATAGGGGTTAGAGAATTTTGGAGAGAAAAACACAGAGAGAAGCTCTGGTTTTAGGGTTAGGGTTGATACATATCTCCTATATCTCTTTTTCTCTCTTTATGTTCTAGGTGTTTTAGTCCATATTATTGCACACAAACACCTAGTGCTTCACCTTCCTTTGGCTACTGAGGTTCTAAGGGCTTGTCCTTGCTATTTTTGACTGGATTGAAGCTTAAGGAGGCAACAAGATCACCATTGTTGAAGAAAGGCTTCAAGGGTAAGAAACTAGTCCTTTTTACCCCATTTTTGCATCCTATTTCTACCTATCTTAGAGCTGTTTTTGTGTTTAGTGTATAACATAAAAAAGTTCTGTTTTTAGGCCCTCTTGATTGTTTGTTAAGAGTGTTTTGTGGTTTGGGTGTGTTTGACCACCCTTAGGCCTTGAAAGGCCCCATTTTTGTGCTATTTTGTGCAAGTTTCGAGACTTTGGTGTTTGGGCCTCTTCACCACTGAAATTTTGAGGGATTTCAGTGGTGAAGATGGTGCCTTGAAGTCTCAAAAAGGGGAGGGCCACCCCCTCTCCTTGTTGTCCTTGAAAAGGACCAATCTTGGCCTCTTAAGGGAGCATCTAGCTTAGGCTCTTGTTGATCATGCCATGGCTGTATTTTATGCTTATATTGCCATGATATAACTTTGTATTAAGTTAGTTTTGGTACACCATGCATGCCTTGCATACCTACCTTGTAATGCCTTGTTGTTGCCTTAATATGCCTTGGGTTGTAAACCATTATTCTAGCATGTTTTAGGCTTAGTCTTGTGAAGCTTTTGTGCTTGTTTTGCCATGTATGAGGTCTGTCCTAGGTTGTTTGGGTCGACCCTAGCATGCATTGTGTAGCCCCTTTGTATATTTGGGCTTGTTGGCCTTAAGTGCATAAGTGTATAGCATGCATTGCTTGCATTATTTCAGTGGTTTGGAACCACTTAGCATGAAATTTCAGTCCATTTAACATGTTTGCATACTTGCCTTAGAGGCTTCATTGTTGCTTTGAAAGCTTGTGTTGTATGCTCCATGTTTTGGTCATTATGTATGCCTTTGGATTTGAGCCACTTAGATGCCATCTAGGTGCACCCTTGGTTTTGTTTAAGCCTTCTTTTGACCTGTTTTAAGCCTCCTTAGCCTTGTGAGGCTTGGTGGAATTGACCTTGGTTCAAGCCTCCATGACTTGCCTTAAGTACTTGGACCATGCTTGCATGCTTATGCTTGTCTCATTTGAGTTGGTTTGGCACCACATTTTGACATGATTTTCAGAGCTAATATCGCATGCTAATTGTCCATCATAGCCTCTTTTAAGTGTGCTTGAAAGTTGCTAGTTTAATGCTTAAGCTTTAGACCACTATATGTGCACATGTGCATGTGTGTTTAGCCTTCATTTTTGGGCATTTTGGCCACTGTTTTAGGCCTATTTAGAGCCGCCTAAATCATGTTTAAGTCCACCTTTTCATTAGTTTGCATTGCCTCATGTTTGCTTGTATGCTTGCATAAGTGCCTTGCCATGCCATGTTGCATCCTTAGCTTGCATGCCTAGGTTGCATTGCATCTTGCATGCATGCCTTGTTCCTTGATTTGGTGATAGGAATTGGGCCTTGTTTTGTTTGATTGGTTTGCATTTCATTTGACATGAAAGTGCACACTTGATTCTTTAGGCCATCATGCATGGAAATGCGTGATTGGTGGCCCGAGAATCGAGGCACATACCCCTTTGAGTCGCAAACATGATAGGGGGCATGATTGGTGCATACATTGTTTGAATTGTATTGCCATGCAAGTTTTGCCCTCTGCTGCTGTGAGTTGCAGGTTCTGCAGGCATTGTTTGCCGACCGGCAACATTTTCTGCCGGCCGGCAGTAAGTCATCAGCCGATGGATTCATTTTGTGCCGATGGCCACATCCTATTGCCGGTGGTAATTCTACTCAGCCGGTGGTATCCCCCAGTGTCCTGAGAGGCATTCCTGAGACTTTGGCAGTTTTCAGAGGAGCAAAGCAGGGAAAACAGAGGCAGACTATGCATGGCAGTGCGATTCCGAGCAAGTCCCGAGCATGCGCTGCATCTGACCCGCTTCCCGAGGGCTTTACTGTTTTAATTAGATTAATTAATTTGTTTAGTTAATTTAATTAATTTGTATATTATTTTGGTCCCTCCGGGCGAGGGCAAATCTGTAATAAGCGTGTGTGAGTGGTGTGCATGTCTTCCAACCCCCACTTCTTTCTTCCCTTTTATTTACCGCTTACGATGGTTAGATTAGGGCACGTTTATTTTAGCATACCTTATGCTATGCATGCGTGCATCCATGCATTTGTTGACATGCACCGGGCTCGGTACATCATGCTAACTGCATTTGTACTTCAAATCAAATTGAATACGTGCACCGAATGATTGCATTTCACATGCCATTTTAGGGTTAGCCGAGCCTACTCTAAACTGCATCTTTGCATGTGTTGCATTAGCCACTTAACATGAACTAGGACATGCATGATTGCTAACTAGTTTATTGTTTTGGCACGGAGTACGATGTAAGTATTTATGCTTTAGCATCTCGCATGCGTGTGAATGTTAACATGACAGTATGCTTACCATGTGGCTAAATGCTTATATGAGATAAACTGTCTGAATGCCTGTGGGTGAAGGTTGGATTGTTTGAGTTGGAAAAACTCATTGAAATCCGTGTTTTAGCCTACTTGCGAGTAGCAAATTCAAAGCGCTTTTCAAAAACAAACGGATATGCAATGCTTGTTTCCAAATTAGGCAATCTAGTCTATACTTGTTTGCTGTGCGCATAACATAGTAATTCTAGGCTAATAACCGGAACAAGAACACATAACGTTTTCAAAATCGGATATCATGGTTAGTAGAGGCCGGTCTTCGGACCGGGCGAAAGGGGGTGCTCATAGCTGACCTTCCCCGATCGTACCCAAGCTCCCGAGCCAAGACAACTTTGGTGATGACGGACACGTGGCCTTCGGCACCGAGTCAGGGTTTCCTAAATTTCCCATTTTAAAAAATATTTAGGTGGCGACTCTGTATCTGGCAAAGCAGTCCATGTTTGGCACTTCTTTTCAAAATCTGTTTTTCTCAAAACGATTTGCCAGAGTTGGACTCTTTGGTTCAGATTAAGAACCGCAACAAAAAAAAAAGAGGGGAGTCCGAACTGTAGCCGAGGTCCCTCGCGGGCGTGTTACAGTTTCTGGCGACTCTGCTGGGGAGTTTGGAGAGCTTGACTCGAACTCGTGATATCCTGTTTTGATTTCATTTATGTGTTTCTTTGCATTGCATGTGCATTGGTGCGCCTAGGACACCGTGTTTGCCATCTGCCATTCCTGAACGGTTTGCCGGAGGCTTGTCTTGTCAAGGCATGACCATAAGGCTGACCGGTTATGGGCTCTGACAGCATGGGAACACAAACCCCGGTTTTACCGGGGCACCCTTTTGACCATTCGACCTAGTGCATATTCGGAATCCATAGTGACCATTCCAAACTAGGACAGGTTGCTTACCCGATGATAGGTTGTTTGAAACCGCTGTGTGCGTAGTGAAACCCTAGCTCCTGACAAAATAGGACAGGGAAACCCTACCCCAACATAGGGGTGTATTGGCTCTCATCTACTTGTTATGTGCTTTTAGAGTGTATCTCTGCAGGAACGCATATATCAGTTTGCAAAGTTTGAGCATCAGGCCCGAGGGCACCAGTATCAGTGTTGTTGAGAATCAGTTATGTCTGCGGGTATCAGTTCAGTTTTGAACAGTGATTCTGGGGAACAGTGATCAGTAGTAGAGTGCAGTTGATCGACTACACCCGTGTTTGATCTGTTTGGGGCTGAAATGCTGCTTGTTTTCCGTTTCAGTTCAGAGATTCAGAGAGTTGATCCAGAATAGCTAGTGTCTTCTCCTTGCTGAGGCAGGACTTAGCATGACGCAGAATTCAGAAGAGATCGTGGTCATGACGGCCGCGTTGGATCAAGGAATCACCCTACCAGTGAGACTAATGTTGATATGCCGCATCCACCCAGATCGCCTGCCGCACACCCAGTTTGGACCCCTCAACTATATCAGGCTCGCGAGCCTACTACATTTGAACTAATGGGAATGATAGGTGATCTTCAAAGATCCGTGGCGGATCTCGCCTATGGAATGTCTGCTTCGCCACCAGCCGCACCATATGCCGGAGGCTTTGTACCCCAGGAGCCCCCGCTATTGGGACGGATAGTCATCGAACTCAGCCAACCGGAGATGGCCTCCAGCTATGGCAACGACGTATCAACCCAAATTCTAGATCAGGCCGAGGCCAGAGACAAAGGTAAGATGAAGGCAGATGCCGACCCTATCGAACCACTGCTGTGGGCAGTCGAGGCTTTAAAAGCCGGGGGGATGAACAAGCAACAGATATCTGCAGTTGTGTCAAAAGCTGTGGAGGATGCTTTCCCCACTCCGCCTGAGGGCAGTTCCAGTCAATCAGAGAACCGGGATAGGCCCCATCATGCCAAAACAGTTCTTCCCGCTCCCAACCTTGCATCCGGAAAGGATCAGAAATCCAGGGCCGCACCCGCCGATCCGTTCGCTAGTGCATCTAGCAAGAGTGCTCAGGCTCCAAAGTACCTGCCCCGAGGGCGCAGGGTCTTCCATGCTCTCTACATGCCATTGTCCAAGGCACTTCAGATCCTTGCCGAGAGGGGACACCTTAAACCTCTGGAGCCTCGGCCTCTCCCGAAGAATCTCCCTGCCACTCATGACCCTGCTCAGTACTGTGCGTACCACCAGCAGACAGGCCATGCTACCGATAATTGTTTCCGCCTCCGTCATGAGGTACAGGATTTGATTGACAACGAGGTTATCCTCCCCCCCACCTCAGCAAAGTCCGTCACCACCCAGTTGTTGGATTTTGAGGACACAGATACTGCGAGTATGTAATCAGAAGGTGAACCGCCTGCGGGCAGTGCCTGGTGCATTTTGGATGTGGCGTTTGGCACGCATTTTTGAGCATCTGTCAATGCTAATTTTGTAAATTCTGGCTTGGGTGTCGAGTCAGTCTTTTGTTTTGTTTTGTTTTGAGTCTGTCTCATTGTCTTGAGTCAGTCCTTTTGCTTACGGGTCTGTCTTGTTGTAGCGAGTCAGTCCCCTTTGTATAAAATGTCAGGTGATTCCGAGGTTGTTGCCTCGAACACCGTTTTGTAATTATCCTTTTGTCTTTCCTTTTGAATCTGTCTCGGTTGAGGAGCCAGTCGCAATCAAAGAATCTGAATGAAACAGTTGTGGCTATCACGTTCCGTACTTGTTGCTATTTGAGTCAGCTGTGCCAGAGGATGTGAATGGAACGACAGTACATACCACCTACTCTCTTGTGCCTTAAACATCATTGTAATGACCTAAGCTTTTCATAAAAACCCTTTTCGAACACTGCGGTGATAAAAACGAAGAGGAAGGAATTCCTCGGGTTTTGCAAAATTTTGATCATTTTGAGAGAAAGAGAGGCATGCTAAGCTTTTAATGAATGAAATCATGCTTGTCGGCGTGAGTACTGAGAAGGATCCTGGTTTGATCCAGACTGGTTCCACACTATCTTCTGCGCGAGCGATTTGTCGCTTTCTTAAAAACTTTCAAAAACAAAATGTTTTGCGCGGTCTTGCGAAGACCTGTGTGGAATCGCTCTTGAGATTGTGCAGCCCAGGATCGCTCTCAGCCTCAAGATTCAATTTATCTGTTGCAAACTGGAATCCGTTCAAAACGTTCAACAGTGCCATGAAACGCCTGTGTGGCCCATTTTGAGGCAGCCCTCGAGCAAGAGGCATCAAAGTCAGATCAAGGAGATCAGATCCCACCAGGCAAGGCTCGTGAAGCAACCGTGATGGACTTTTCTGCAAATCAACACAACAGTCATTCTCCTGGATACAGAGAGGCTTCAATCTCAAAACCATTTGGCATGGGCTTGCTACACTTTTACCCTTTGAGAGGCTCGCTGGGCCGAAAACCCGAAGGGCGACCCAGGCAAAAGTTAGAGCAAAAAAAAAAAGAAAAAGAAAAAATACAAAAAGAAGCAACAAAAAAAGAAAAGAAAAGAACAAAGAATAGCAAAAGAAAAGAAAGAAAAAATGAAGAAAATGCAAAAGAAAAGAAAAGAAAGAAAAAGAAAAAGAAAAACATAGCTCGCAAGGTCGAAAACCCGCATTGGGCACCTTGGCAAAAGTTAGAGCCTAAACAGTGAAGGTTAAAATACCCGAGTGTACCTTAACCGGAACTACGTAAGGCTTGATTCCCATGTTTGGGATACGTAGGCAACTTCATCCTGAAGTCCAGCCCCCAACGCTTCCATAGCGTCTCAGTCCATGTCATGGTTTTGATCACTTGTGAATCCTCCGAATCTGATGTCTCGATTGCAGCAACCTGGAACTACGTGATTAACTTCCTCTTGAAATCCAACCACCAACACCTTCCAGGTGACTGTGTCCATATATTGATTCAAACCGTCTTCGTCTCCTCCGCGTCCGAGGGTCCGATCGTCATCAACGAGGACTGGCTTACAGCATGCCGCGGCATCATCCAAACAAGGGGCAACTTTCCGTTGCCATACAGTGCCATAAGTTGCCCTGAGTTGCCATCCAAACCAGGGGCAACTTTCCGTTGCCTTCCCCCCCTTTAAGCAAGGGGCAATTTCCCATTGCCTCCGATCCGAGGTTGTGCATCTCGAGGGTAAGTTCCGTGCTCGTTGAGCATTGACTGTTTGCAAAAATAGTTTTTGAAAATTTTTACTGAGGTTGACTATTTTCTCGAAAACTATTTCATTTTCCAAAATTGGACCATCTTCTTGGACCCGAAAAGGAGAATTTTCAGTGCTCACAGCCTGATTTGCATGATTTTGAATCAAAAAAATCGAACAAGTATGTTAATCCAACTCTCATTTTGATCAAAACTATTTTAGAAAACAAAAATGGTCAAAATGACGAGCTAGGGACGCATTCGAGTCAGGTCTTCTGTCTTTTCCTCGCCGTCAACATACTTCCCAGAAGGGCACTCTATCCACCGGAAGAATAGCCGTGAGCTAACAGTGTTGGGCGTGAACCTGTGACTTCCTATTCATCCATCAATCACTCTGGGAGGGATGAAAAATGAGAGAATAAAGAATAGAGAGGTGTAAGCAGAGAGAGAAGTGAGAAGAGGGTTTTGAGAGAAAAACCGAGCCTGAGGGCCGAGTGATGTGAGTATCACAAATCAGAAAGGGTGGGAAATACCCGGAGGAATTGGCTCCCCGAGATTTGAGGTCTCTTTGTGTAAACACGTCCGTGTGTCGTGTCTTTTGATTTGTCGGTTTCGATTTTAGCTTGGAGTCTTTTCCGAGCATGTCTCGTTATGTTAGGTCGTGTGCTTTTTGTTTCTTTGTTTGAGTCTGTCTCGCTGTGTTCTGTGGTAGGCTCGATACCCCGGTTGAAAACCCTTCTTTATTTCAAAAAATCGTTTGTGCTCAGAATGCTGTGCCATTCTCTACATTCGTGCGAAGCAAAAGAAGGAAAGGGAAAATTTGGGACATCCGAGTGTGTTTCAACTGCAACTGTGTCAGCTTTTGTGGTCCGTCTTGTCAGATTGGGGCTGTTTGTTCAGGGTTCGCTGTGTGCAGAATGAACCGAGTACTGTATTATGGGCTGTATGCAGATCAATCCCCAGTAGAGTAGGGGCTGTATATTCAGTTGAGCAGTGGTTTGTATGAGTTGTTTGCTATTGGCTGGTCGGTTACCCGATTATCATAGTGCAAGTGCTCAATTTTCAAACAACAGATCAATATCATTTACATTTGAGGTGTAATATGATGCAATACAGTGCAAAGTATGAAATGTGCAGATATAAAACACTCTTTCAGACAAAAAGTTTGTTTCATTTCATAATCTTTTCAAGTACATAAGTTTTGGAAACAAAATCTGCCTGCGGCAGTACAAAGTATCCTAACCACTAACAAAAGAGGAAAATGCAAAAAAGAAGAAAAACAGTAAAAATCTGTATCAAATGTCAAAAATGGCCCCGGGGCTATCAATCTGTCCTAGTCCTCTTCCTGGACGAAGGTCCAGGAGCATCATCACCAGGGCATCACCAGGGGCATCGCCGTCTGAGCTCGAGTCCGAGCCATCACCGGTCTCCTCCGCCTCTGTCTCTGCCTCAGACTCGTCATCTGGAACTGGAGCCCGCGAGCTGCTCCCGACATGAGTGCGCCCTCCTCTGGTGCGGGGATATACTCTGCCATCCCGGGTAGAAATGGGAGGTCCAGCCGGAGCGCCACCCACTGGAGGAATCTGGAAGGGAGGCTGAAAAAGCATGAAAGGCGAATGCATCAGAATACTGTGAGCAGTTTATCAATGCAGAATACAGCGTATGAGTACAGTGTGTGAATACTGTGAGCAGTGAACCAGTGCAGAATACAGTGTATGAGTACAGTGTGTGTGGATGCTGTGAGCAGTGAATTAGTACAGGATGCAGTATATGAGTACAGTGTATGTATGCTGTGAGCAGTGAATTAGTACAGGATGCAGTATATGAGTACAGTGTATGTAGTGTGTGAGTACAGTGTATCAGATGCCGTGAGCAGTTTATCAGATGTTGTGTTGTACATCAGATTATGTAAAGCAGTTTGTGTATGGTTTGAGGCTGTGGTCAGAAAGAACATACCGGAATGCTGTAAAGGGCTAGGAGGTCAAAGGTCCGCTGTAGCATCCCCATCATGGAGGCATTCATCTCCAATGACTGCCGGGTGTACTCAGAAGAAGCCTGCAAAAGTATCAGATGCATCAGTATTCTGTGGAATATCAAATAAACTGAAATGAAATAACTGTACAAGAATGCAGTAATACATACCGGAGGCAAGTCGGGGACACCGACAAACTCGTGATCAGCCGGCGGAGGAGCAAAGGGGATCTGTAGGTCGCCCCACCCTGCCCTCTGAAAGTCAATGAAGCGGGCAGAGCAGGCCAACCGGTCCCCGCCCTCGCTGAACTCCGCCCCTGCCACGGACTCGAGCTCTCCTCGACACTCCAGCCCCCGCTCCCACTCCAGCCGCTGGCGCCGCTGGTCTCTCTCTCTCCGCTCGGCGGCCGCCACTCAGAGGTCGCATGATGAAGGTCCGAACGTACTCCAAGTAATCGCCCTCGCCTCTGAAGTCGTCTGCCTCCCAGCCAATGGTGTAGTCCGCCATCTGCTCGGCGGTGAATCTCTCGGTATCCCTCATATGCTCAGGAGGGTGCACCGGGACTATCTGCTCCGGTAAACCCAGGGTCTGACGTAAGAAACGCTCACCCAGGTACCAAGCCCGACAGACCGGGCCCTCCAGCAGAATCCGGAAACGCGAGGTCTCATCGGCGCCGGCAAACCGATCCCGCATCACGGCTGGCAAAGGAGCCCAAGGCTGCCAGGTGATCTGAAAATGAAATACAGTTTGTTATCTACTGTTATTGAAATATGCAGTGGAAAGGCGAAGCTTAAATGAACTGCAAGTAAAAACATACCTCTGCGGGGGTGATGGTGTCGAATAACGGCGGAAGAAGCTAAATGTCTCTCGGGGCCTCCGCACGCATCTCCCGTCGAAGCGACGCGAGAAGGGACGACCAGAGGGGTCTCTGCGTCGGTACGGGAGCAAGCCTAGGAAAGTAGGCATAAACCCACAACTGCAAGGTAAAAACCAGTGCATTTATCAGATAAAGCACGAATATAGAGTAAAAGCAGAAATAGCAGAGCCGTGTGTTGTGCAGTGTATTGTGCAGAATGTACAGTGTGAGCAGTGTACAGCCAGTGTAAAGCAGAGTATGTGTGTGCCGTGTGTACAATATACAGCAAGTATAAAGCAGACTACAGTGTGTGCACTGTGCAGAGTACAGAAAATATAGGACAGAAATGAATGGTAGAAAAAGAAATGTACCTCCCAAACACGCCAGTAGCCCCCAAGCAACTGTCCGCTGCAGCGGGAAGCTGAGCTCATATATCCATAGAGAGTGGCCAGAGCGGCGCCACCCCAGTCATAATGTAAGATGTCCCTGACGTCCACCAGTGCGCTGAGCAGGCAGAGAGGCACTGTGTTCGCCCGGTCGGTGAAAATGGTCGTCCCAAACAGGAACATGAGGAAGCCGCGTGCGTATCTCTCCACGGCCTCCTGAGTCATCGGGGCTGCATCGACAAGGAGGGGCTGGACCCTGAACTGCACCTCAAACCAGGAGTATCGGACGAAGCCGGGACGCGCAAGAGGCGGTGCCGCGCCGAGCAAGTAGACCTGAGCCGCGGTCCACTCGTCCATATCAATGTCAAAGGGGATCGGATCACCCCCTACCCCGATGCCTGTGAGCATCGAGAAATCATAAGGGGTCATCGTCATGTCCCCTGCCGCAGAGAAATGGAATGAATCGGTGGTGTCCCACCACCTCTCCACCAGAGCGGCGAGGAGAGGTCTGCACGTAGTGAGCCTGGAGAGTCCTCTGCAGAATGCGCCAAAGCCGGCCTGGTCTACGATGTGGCGAACTGCGTCGGGTAGCTCGGCGTACCACTCACGAGCGACGGTGTTCCCATACCCGCGGATGGTATGGGAATCTCCCTGTTTTCAAACAAGTAGTTGCGAAGCAATATAAAATGTACAGTTTTGAAGAAACAGTCAAAAGCGGTGCAAATCTAGCATGCGTGCAAGTTTATCAGATTCAAACAGATACCGGGTGCCGGTGTGCTTATAGTGAACTACAACGTATGATGCGTCAGCATGTTTGAGTGGATCAGTGCAAATCTAGCATGCGTGCAAGTTTATCAGATTCAAACAGATACCGGGTGCCGGTGTGCTTATAGTGAACTACAACGTATGATGCGTCAGCATGTTTGTGTGGTTCGATGCAAATCTAGCATGTGTGCATATTTTCAGATTCAAACAGATACCGGGTGCCGGTGTGCTTATAGTAAGCTACAACGTATGATGCGTCAGCGTGTTTGTGTGGTTCGATGCAAATCTAGCATGCGTGCAAGTTTTTCAGATTCAAGCAGATGTTGGGTGTTGGTGAGTTTGCAGTGAGATACGGTGTGCGTCGTGTGTTTGGGCGATTAAGGCTAGTGCAGTGTGTGTGCATGTGTCGTTCTTAAACAGATATCAGTTGCGAGTTTGTTTGCGATCAACTACAATACACAGTGTATCAGAGCATCTGAGCTAAAGCAGTGAAAGAACAGAATCAGCTATGGCAGTTGACAGTTAAAAAGTTCTACATTGCAGAAAATAAAGCAGAGAAAAAAATGCTACCTCGGAAGCGCCGAAGGATAGGTGAGAGGCAGGCTCACGTAGCAGGAGCTCGGGATCCAACGCCATGTCGAAACTCCTGAACTGGCGTAGTCCGTCGGGTGGCAGAACATGAATCGCCGGCCGGTCGGGTCGACGGGCGCTCGCTCAAAGGTAGGAGCTCAACCCCGGGATCCATCTCGTGATCCGAGGGAGTCCCACCGCGCGGAATGTCGTCGGCCATGTCAAGTGTGATGAGAAAATGGTCGGAGAATGAAAATCGGGTCGGAATACGAAGAGTCAACCGAAAAGTCAACTCCCGGGAGGGTGGAAAATGGCCGGAAAGGTCGGGATGTGTAAAGGCACGGAAATGGAGAGGAAAGTGAGGGGAACAAACCCCAAAAAGGTGGAAATGGCAAAAGAGGCACCGAAACAAAGATTTGTTCGGTTGAAAATGTCCGAAACGCGAAGGAAATCGCGAATCCGACGACGAAACGGGCTTAGAATGCGAAGAAAACAAGGAAATGAGGCAGAAAAAAGACTCTAGAGAGAGAGAGGGGTCGTTTTCGGCGAAGGATAATGAAAAGAATAGGGTTTGGAACCCTATTTTAAAACACCCATGGTGAAATGTCGAATCTGCCCCGATCCAGGAACTTTTTGCCGGTCGGCAACATTTTGTGCCGACCGGCAGAATATTGTGCCGATGACATTATCTTGTAGCCGGTGGACAGCCGGTGGCTTCCCCTTCCGGCCGGTGGTGTTCCCACAACCTTGTTTAGGCCATATGAGTGGTTTTTGGTCTTCATAGCTCGAGAAAGTGCAAGAAAGTGTATCTCCGACACTCAACCGGCCTTCGTTTTGACTTCGGACCGCGTCTTCTGTGCGTAGCACTCAAATTCATGTAATGATTGTATCCTTTTGTAGCCTTTTGCCTTTTACAAGACTCAAAAGTTGCCCCGTGTGCGTTGCATGCTTCCATCATACTGTCCGGCGCGTCGCATCGCACCGTCATGCACACCCCTCATGCATTGTCGTGCATTTTATTACGAGCATTGTCATGCATTTCAAAAGACGTGCGTTGTCATGCACTTTAGTTCATTCGCATTGTCATGCATCTTTCGATCTACATTTCAGTTCAGGCCTTGTGGCATGCGTGCCTCAATTTCCATGAGGCATGCGTGTCTCATTTGCATTGTTTTGCATTGTGTGAGGCATGCGTGTCTCACTTACATCTCACTTACATTTTACATTCCGTGTGGCATGCGTGTCACACTTGCATCATTTTCCAATCTTATGAGGCGTGCGTGTCTCATTTGCATCATTTTGCATTCTTATGAGGCATGCGTGTCTCATTTGTTTCATTTGCATCATTTGCATCATTTTCCATTCTTATGAGGCATGCGTGTCTCATTTGTATCATTCACTTTCATTTTACATTCCGTGTGGCATGCGTCTCACACTTGCATCGTTTATCATTTGCATCGGCACGTGTGCCTCATTTGCATCGGCACGTGTGCCTCATTCTCATTGGCACGTGTGCCTCATTTGCATCGGCACGTGTGCCTCATTCTCATTGGCACGTGTGCCTCATTTGCATCGGCACGTGTGCCTCATTTGCATTGGCACGTGTGCCTCATTTGCATCGGCACGTGTGCCTCATTTGCATCGGCACGTGTGCCTCATTCTCATCGGCACGTGTGCCTCATTTGCATTGGCACGTGTGCCTCATTCTTATTGGCACGTGTGCCTCATTTGCATCGGCACGTGTGCCTCATTCTCATCGGCACGTGTGCCTCATTTGCATTGGCACGTGTGCCTCATTTGCATCGGCACGTGTGCCTCATTCTCATTGGCACGTGTGCCTCATTTGCATCGGCACGTGTGCCTCATTTGCATCGGCACGTGTGCCTCATTCTCATTGGCACGTGTGCCTCATTTGCATCGGCACGTGTGCCTCATTCTCATTGGCACGTGTGCCTCATTTGCATCGGCACGTGTGCCCCATTTGCATCGGCACGTGTGCCCCATTTGCATCGGCACGTGTGCCCCATTTGCATCGGCACGTGTGCCCCATTTGCATTGGCACGTGTGCCTCATTTCCATTGGCATGTGTGCCCCATCTTCATTGGCATGCGTGTCACATTTTCGTTGGCATGCGTGTCGTCATTTGCATTAGCATGCGTGCGTCATTTGCATTGTCTTACATTCCCTGCGACCTGCGTTGTCTTGCTTTCATTTGCATTGTCATGCATGTTGCTAACGACATTGTACCTGTTAAGTTTGTTTTCTTTTCAGGCACGACATTGTATGTACGGTTCATTTGAGGCCGGTGCAACCGGACGAGCCGCACAGGTATTGTATCCTCCGCGTGAGACGTATTGAGAATTGCATAATTCTCTTACATCCTTTCTGCATTGTAGTGTAGCTTGGTGTATGCTAGCTTAAAACTGTTGCATGTGTGCTTCGTTACAGCTTTCTTTGCATGATCATAAGTTATGCTCGGCTTCTTGCATTTTCAGTTGCATTTTGCCCCTGCCTTCGGGCGCATACCTTGTTTGTCTTGCATGTTTGTCCAAGTCTTCGGCCTTGTCAAAAATGGGTCGTCTCTGGGCTTTGACATTCACTCCCGTCATTGTTATGACTTTCGAGTTCTGTCAAAGAGGGGCAACTGTAGACACCCCATTTTTGACCGACCTCAAGACTTGGACGTCACCGTTTGAACACTCGGTGATTATCCATGTTTGTGTTCGTTTGGAGTTCCCGGAGGTCTCGGCTACGCGCCCTGCCTCAGGATCTCCGAACTCGACCGTTTTGTGTCTGGTTTTGCACCAAACACTTGTGTTTTGCCTTGGAGGGGCAGGGAATGCCTTGTGAGGCATCCCCACACACCACCGGCAGTGGCTAGAGGCCACCGGCTGGTTTTTGTTGCCACCGGCAATGTATGTGGCCGGTCGGCACTCTTTGTTGCCGGTCGGCAGTCATTTTTGTCAAAATGACATTTTTGGCCAGCCGACTACTGTTCATCTGCTTTTGCAGATATTTTAGGACAGCTGTCTGGCATTTGGTTCCCCTCCATACACGTGTATGGAGGGATGCCCTCCTTGTAAGCTTGTTGTATAAGCTTTACAAGTTTGTTGCCTATAAGAGAAGGGTCTCCTCTCTTGGCATAGGGGTTAGAGAATTTTGGAGAGAAAAACACAGAGAGAAGCTCTGGTTTTAGGGTTAGGGTTGATACATATCTCCTATATCTCTTTTTCTCTCTTTATGTTCTAGGTGTTTTAGTCCATATTATTGCACACAAACACCTAGTGCTTCACCTTCCTTTGGCTACTGAGGTTCTAAGGGCTTGTCCTTGCTATTTTTGACTGGATTGAAGCTTAAGGAGGCAACAAGATCACCATTGTTGAAGAAAGGCTTCAAGGGTAAGAAACTAGTCCTTTTTACCCCTTTTTTGCATCCTATTTCTACCTATCTTAGAGCTGTTTTTGTGTTTAGTGTATAACATAAAAAAGTTCTGTTTTTAGGCCCTCTTGATTGTTTGTTAAGAGTGTTTTGTGGTTTGGGTGGGTTTGACCACCCTTAGGCCTTGAAAGGCCCCATTTTTGTGCTATTTTGTGCAAGTTTCGAGACTTTGGTGTTTGGGCCTCTTCACCACTGAAATTTTGAGGGATTTCAGTGGTGAAGATGGTGCCTTGAAGTCTCAAAAAGGGGAGGGCCACCCCCTCTCCTTGTTGTCCTTGAAAAGGACCAATCTTGGCCTCTTAAGGGAGCATCTAGCTTAGGCTCTTGTTGATCATGCCATGGCTGTATTTTATGCTTATATTGCCATGATATAACTTTGTATTAAGTTAGTTTTGGTACACCATGCATGCCTTGCATACCTACCTTGTAATGCCTTGTTGTTGCCTTAATATGCCTTGGGTTGTAAACCATTATTCTAGCATGTTTTAGGCTTAGTCTTGTGAAGCTTTTGTGCTTGTTTTACCATGTATGAGGTCTGTCCTAGGTTGTTTGGGTCGACCCTAGCATGCATTGTGTAGCCCCTTTGTATATTTGGGCTTGTTGGCCTTAAGTGCATAAGTGTATAGCATGCATTGCTTGCATTATTTCAGTGGTTTGGAACCACTTAGCATGAAATTTCAGTCCATTTAACATGTTTGCATACTTGCCTTAGAGGCTTCATTGTTGCTTTGAAAGCTTGTGTTGTATGCTCCATGTTTTGGTCATTATGTATGCCTTTGGATTTGAGCCACTTAGATGCCATCTAGGTGCACCCTTGGTTTTGTTTAAGCCTTCTTTTGACCTGTTTTAAGCCTCCTTAGCCTTGTGAGGCTTGGTGGAATTGACCTTGGTTCAAGCCTCCATGACTTGCCTTAAGTACTTGAACCATGCTTGCATGCTTATGCTTGTCTCATTTGAGTTGGTTTGGCACCACATTTTGACATGATTTTCAGAGCTAATATTGCATGCTAATTGTCCATCATAGCCTCTTTTAAGTGTGCTTGAAAGTTGCTAGCTTAATGCTTAAGCTTTAGACCACTGTATGTGCACATGTGCATGTGTGTTTAGCCTTCATTTTTGGGCATTTTGGCCACTGTTTTAGGCCTAGTTAGAGCCGCCTAAATCATGTTTAAGTCCACCCTTTCATTAGTTTGCATTGCCTCATGTTTGCTTGTATGCTTGCATAAGTGCCTTGCCATGCCATGTTGCATCCTTAGCTTGCATGCCTAGGTTGCATTGCATCTTGCATGCATGCCTTGTTTTGTTTGATTGGTTTGCATTTCATTTGACATGAAAGTGCACACTTGATTCTTTAGGCCATCATGCATGGAAATGCGTGATTGGTGGCCCGAGAATCGAGGCACATACCCATTTGAGTCGCAAACATGATAGGGGGCATGATTGGTGCATACATTGTTTGAATTGTATTGCCATGCAAGTTTTGCCCTCTGCTGCTGTGAGTTGCAGGTTTTGCAGGCATTGTTTGCCGACCGGCAACATTTTCTGCCGGCCGGCAGTAAGTCATCAGCCGATGGATTCATTTTGTGCCGATGGCCACATCCTATTGCCGGTGGTAATTCTACTCAGCTGGTGGTATCCCCCAGTGTCCTGAGAGGCATTCCTGAGACTTTGGCAGTTTTCAGAGGAGCAAAGCAGGGAAAACAGAGGCAGACTATGCATGGCAGTGCGATTCCGAGCAAGTCCCGAGCATGCGCTGCATCTGACCCGCTTCCCGAGGGCTTTACTGTTTTAATTAGATTAATTAATTTGTTTAGTTAATTTAATTAATTTGTATATTATTTTGGTCCCTCCGGGCGAGGGCAAATCTGTAATAAGCGTGTGTGAGTGGTGTGCATGTCTTCCAACCCCCACTTCTTTCTTCCCTTTTATTTACCTGCTTATGATGGTAGATTAGGGCACGTCTATTTTAGCATACCTTATGCTATGCATGCGTGCATCCATGCATTTGTTGACATGCACCGGGCTCGGTACATCATGCTGATTGCATTTGTACTTCAAATCTAACTTGAATACGTGCACCGAATGATTGCATTTCACATGCCATTTTAGGGTTAGCCGAGCCTACTCTAAACTGCATCTTTGCATGTGTTGCATTAGCCACTTAACATGAACTAGGACATGCATGATTGCTAACCAGTTTATTGTTTTGGCACGGAGTACGATGTAAGTATTTATGCTTTAGCATCTCGCATGCGTGTGAATGTTAACATGACAGTATGCTTACCATGTGGCTAAATGCTTATATGAAATAAACTGTCTGATTGCCTGTGGGTGAAGGTTGGATTGTTTGAGTTGGAAAAACTCATTGAAATCCGTGTTTTAGCCTACTTGCGAGTAGCAAATTTCAAAGCGCTTTTCAAAAAACAAACGGATATGCAATGCTTGTTTCCAAATTAGGCAATCTAGTCTATACTTGTTTGCTGTGCGCATAACATAGTAATTCTAGGCTAATAACCGGAACAAGAACACATAACGTTTTCAAAATCGGATATCATGGTTAGTAGAGGCCGGTCTTCGGACCGGGCGAAAGGGGGTGCTCATAGCTGACCTTCCCCGATCGTACCCAAGCTCCCGAGCCAAGACAACTTTGGTGATGACGGACACGTGGCCTTCGGCACCGAGTCAGGGTTTCCTAAATTTCCCATTTTAAAAAATATTTAGGTGGCGACTCTGTATCTGGCAAAGCAGTCCATGTTTGGCACTTCTTTTCAAAATCTGTCTTTTTCTCAAAACGATTTGCCAGAGTTGGACTCTTTGGTTCAGATTAAGAACCGCAACAAACAAAAAAAAGGAGGGGAGTCCGAACTGTAGCCGAGGTCCCTCGCGGGCGTGTTACAGCTCCAGCCTCGTCGTTTCGAGATCACGAGTCGTAACGTCGATCTGGGTATTGTACGAGTACTGTGCAACAAAGGCCTCAGCCATTTCATCCCAGTTTCTTTTTACCTCATCTTCTAACTTCGCGTACCAGATGGCGGCCACACCCGACAGGGTTCGGCCGAACAGCGAAAGCTTTTGTGGTCGGGTTAGGCCCATTGGCCGCAGGATGTCTGAGAATAGCCGAAGATGGACCATGGGGTCCCCGGACCCATCGAAGCGGTCAATTTGTGGCATCTTGAATCTGTCTGGCAATGTCACGGCCACATCAGTATATCATCTTCGATGTCCGGAATTGCCTTCACTCCTTGCGACTTCTTGAAAAGCTTCTCAAGCTTGCTCAATTTCAGAGCTGTATGGTCTATTTCGAACTCGAAAGGAGAGTCCGGGTGGTTGGGTGTGTGGGCCTTGGACAGTTGAGGTGGAAGCGGGGGCGGAGCTGGCCCCGTTGGAAGGTTCGTGTCCTCTTGGATGTTCTGGGTATTTGGCCTGGTGTTCTGGGTGTTTGGCAGAGCATTCTGGACAGTAGGTGCCTGTTCAGGTAATGGGGCCCCTGGTGGAGGAGGAACCTGATGTGAAGCGGATGCTGCATTCTGCTGTTGCAGTCTGGTGATTAGCTCGGCCTGCTGGGCCATGATTGTGGCTTGTTGCTTGGAGAACTCCGCTTGGCGGGCAGCGTCCTCTTGCATCTGTTTCATGCTCTCCTGCATTTGGCGCATCAGGGCTTCTACCCCTGACGTATTTTGCTGATCCATCCGACTGATCGGTATGTCTATTTCTATAGCAACAATTGAGACCTCAGTCCTACTGCCCTCTGATGGAGTAACCCACTGTTCTGGCAGCCTCTGTTCTGACACACTGCGTTTCCTTGGCCTTCTCCTGGCAACGGGGGGTAAAGAATGGAACACGGGCTGTCCGTCAACCAGATCCTCAGATCGATTGAGTCGGCGACCTCTTTTCCAAAGTGCTTGGGGAATATCTACCGGGTTGGAAGCAATTGTGCTAAAACTGCCCTAGCAAAAGATAAATAAAGCGAAAAGGAAATAAATAACCAGATAAATGAACAGCATGACAGCTTAAAATAAATACACAACACACAGTCGAGCATACAACACACGGCTGATAAGCTGAAAAACACACTATCTCCAAATACTGATCACTGTCCCTGAATCACTGTTTCCCAAAGACTGAATCGGATACCCGCAGATAACTGATTCTCAAATTCTGACTGTTGCCCGCAGGCCTGATGCCCAAACTCATATACTGATACATGCATTCCTGTAGAGACGCACTCTAAAGCACATAACAGATAAATGAGAGCCAAAACACCCCTATGTTGGGGTAGGGTTTCCCTGTCCTATTTTGTCAGGAGCTAGGGTTTCACTACGCACGCAGCGGTTTCAAACAACCTATAAACGGGTAAGCAACCTGTCCTAGTTTGGAATGGTCACTACGGATCCGAATATGCACTAGGTCGAATGGTCAAAGAGGGTGCCCCGGTAAAACCGGGGTTTGTGTTCCCATACTGGCAGAGCCCGTAACCGGTCAGCCTTATGGTCATGCCTTGACAAGACAAGCCTCCGGCAAACCGTTCAGGAATAGCAGATGGCAAACACGGTGTCCTAGGCGCACCAATGCAAATGCAATGCAAAGAAACACACAAGTGTAGTCAAAACCAGATATCATGAGTTCGAGTCAAGTTCTCTAAATCCCCAGCAGAGTCGCCAGAAACTGTAGACAGGCCCGCGGGGGACCTCGCTACAGCTCGGACTCGATTTGTGTCACGGTTCGTAATCTGAACCAAAGAGTCCAAATCCGGCAAATCGTTTTGAGAAAACAGATTTTTGAAAGAAGTGCCAAACATGGACTGCTTTGCCAGATACAGAGTCGCCACCTAAATATTTTATTTTTGGGAAATTTAGGAAACCCTGACTCGTTTGCCTAAGGCCACGTGTCCGTCATCACCAAAGTTGCCTCGGCTCGGGAACTTGGGTACGATTGGGGAAGGTCACTTCGTGAGCACCCCCGCTCGCCCGATCAAAGATCGGCCTCTACTAACCATGATATCTAGTTTTGAAAACTTTGTGTGCTCTTATTCCGGTTATTAGCCTAGATTACTATGTGATGCGCACAGCATACAAGTATAGACTGGATCGCCTAAATTGGAACAAAACATTTCATGTTTGTTTGTTTGAAAATGGTTTGATGGTGCTACCCGCAAGTAGGCTAAGACGTGGATTTGCCACTCTCGGGTGGGCTTAGAAAACATGGTTTTGCCACTATCTAGTGGGCTTAAAACAAACATTTGATGAATTGTTCCAATCCAAATAACCCAACCTTCACCCACAGGCATTCAGGCAGTTATATCACATAAGCAATTAGCCTCATGGTAAGCATGCTATTCATGGCAGTCACTCACACGCATGCAAGGATGCTAAAGCATAAAACTCACCGAGTACTCCAAGCCAAAACAGAAATCGATTAGAAATCCATGCATGATCCTAGATATACAGAAATGCCTAATGCAACACATGCGAAAATGCAACTATAGCAGGCTCGGCTACTCTAAACATGGCGTATGGAATGCTACAGCTAACATGTATTCATCTTAGAATTGAAATACAAATGCAGTTAGTATGATGCGCCGAGCCCGGTGCATGCAAAACAGATGAATGAATGCAAACATGCTATCATACTGTATGCTAATTGAAACATGCCCTAATCTAACCATCATAAGCGGATAAATAAAAGGGAAGAAAGACGTGGGGTTGGAAGACATACATCACACACACGCACACTTATTACAATTATGCCCTCGCACAGAGGGTCCGAAAGAATAATATACAGTCCCGAATAGTACAGTCCAAATAAATAATACAGTCCAAAATATGTACAAATTCCTAATTAATTAACAAATTAACTAAGAAAACAATAAACTGGCATGCAAGCCAGGGATTGCCTTGATTCTGATGAATGATGTATGTTTAGGCTGCCTTGCGCGGAAATCCACTGGGATGCCCCAATTAGCCTCTGTTTTGCAATGGTTCTTGGAAAGCGCGCCAAGCCTCGGAAGACTGCTGATTCTTGATTTTGTTGCAACAGAGAGCAGGAAAGGGGCATAGCAATGTATTTTCACGAATGTATGCATGCCTCGATCCTCGTGTCCCCAATCACGCATCTCGATGCATGATGGCCGAGGAGTCGATTTGCACAATTCAATATGGAATGAATGCACATGAAAACACAACAAAACCTAACTCCATCATGGATGATCCGGAGTGTCGGTGACTGGGGAATTGAGACACGTTTCGTCACTCGGAGTACGAAACGTACCTCGTTTCCCGTGCTCGGGCTAACTCCTGTCCCGAACACAATGCAGTATGCATGATATGCATGGATGCAACTAAGATACAACCTAACATGCACAATGCTATGGAATGGCATACACGATGCACGAGATAACATGGCATACACAATGCGCTAACATACAGCCTAGCATACACAATGCTATGGAATGAAATGACATACACAATGCATAATGGACTTACACTAACACAAGTGGACCTCAGCCACACTCACATAAGAGGCCATTAGATGAAAACGAGACAACTCGAGATGCGTGCATGCGTGCACGCAAACCGAGGACCGAACCTACGGCACGGAATGCCATTCTAACAAGACATAGCAAAACATGGAATATGGCATACTATCATGCAAATTTCAGAGGCAAAATGAGATGTAAAACAGCCCCGAAACATGGTAAAATGATACCCGATGCATGGAACGAGTCCCGAAACACGAATTTTGGCACATGAAATGGCCTATAGCTATGCAATGCATAAAATATTTGAACATGAAGTGTAAATACAGAAGTAATGCAGCCCCAAAACAAGCATGTTTAAGTTATGAGCAAGGTCAAGCAGTGAGCACAAATGGGGCTAAGCTAGCATACAAGAATGGCCCCGAAAGCAAGATATTGAAGCAACTCACAGATTCTGGCCCCGAACAGAGAAGGGGCCTTCTACAATATTGAAGAGGGGCCAAAAATATGATGTTTTACAGTTTATGACAAACCCCAAAAACAGATACAAGTATGCTCAAAATGCTATGCAAAATAAGGGCCAAAATAGAGATAAAGAAGCAACTGATACATGATGGCCTCAAACAGGTAAGGGCCCTTCAACAATGTTTAAGAGGGGCCCAAAACATGACTTTTTACAGTTGATAGCCGAGCCCAAAACAGTGTAAAACTATGCTCAAAATGCAATGCAAGATATGGCCTAAAAGAGAGGCTACAACACAAAGTATACAAATGATGCTCCAAACAGCAGTAGACCCTTAATGAAACATGGAGAGGGGGTCAAAAAAATGCCATTTTCAGTTCGGAACCAAGGTCCAAAAACAGAAGCAAAATAGGCTAATAAATCATGCAAAAATGGGACCAAAAGATGGATATCAAAGCAAGTGATACATGGAGGCCCCAAACAGTGATGAGCCCTTCAAAAATGTTGAATAAGGGCTCAAAATAAGCAACTTCACAGTTTACTACATGCTCCAAAACAGCTTACATATAGGCCAAAAACAACATGCAAGGAAATGGCCTATAAGAGGGATAATGAAGTAAGTACCAAATGGGGGCCTCTAACAGTAAGAGGCCCTTAATGAAAGATGGAATAGAGCTCAAAAAAATGCCACTTTCAGTTATGGCCGGAGCTCAAAAGTACAAGCAAGGAGGGCTAAGAATTAGTGCAAAAATGAGCTCAAAAGAGGGAGAAAGCAACTCACCCTTGTAGACCAACTCTTTGCTGCCTCTTGGACCAAGAAATGCTGTCTCTTAGCCTCTGAGAAGACCCTCCTAGCTGCTGGAATGGAGTGGTGGTGTGGTGCTAGGTGGTGGTGAAGAAATGGTGTAGGAACTTGGATGTTTAAAGCTTGGAAGTATAGAGATAGGGGGAGGGGTGTAAGGCAAGCTTGAAGCAATTTTTTCCAACCCCAAAAACTAGAGCTGGAGGCTGGTTATATAGGTCAAAGAGGGGGAGAAAAAGGGAGGGAAAATCCCTCCAAGTTTCCCTCCAAAAAAAGTCCCCCCGGATGCAGAATCTGGGGGGAAAAAAGTGTATATTTGAAGTGAACAGGATGCAAGGAAGCTGGTCGGCCAGTTTGCTAGGGTTTGGGTGGCCGGCCGCCCCTCCCCATGGCCGGCCGGCCAAGGGTCAAAAGGGTCAAGTGTGGTTAGTGGCCGGCCACCACAGATTGGTGGCCTCCCATGTGTCCTCAACACAACCCTGTGGTTGAAAATTGGCAACTGTGAACCAGGAGAGAGAACAACCCATTTTTCAAAGGGGTTCAAAAGGGGCCAATGGAATTACTGGCCGGCCACCACATATTGGTGGCCTCCCAGATTTGTACATCACAAATATAGGGTTTAGGGTGCAAGAAAATGGCCCAAGGGTGGTCAACATTGGCTTTGAAGTGAGAAAAACGGGCGTCGAAGGGCGAAAATGGAATATAACTGGTTGCTGGAACAATTACTGGCCACCCACCCTTCTACGACCTTCCTGGTGATGAAACAGAGGTCCCTGCCAAAAATGAACGAAAACCGATGCAAAATGAAGGTTCGGGGGCCGAAACGCGCAGTCCGAGGCCCCGAAAACCGACTGTTAAGCACCGGGAGTGGTATTCGACCACGAAGCTGGTCTCTCGGACCACAGTGTCCCTTAAAAGGGAGGAAATAAGATGTATGCCAAGAACCGGGGCAAACGGAGGTGGTTAGGCGGTCCCGAACCGAGGCACTCGGCCTGACGGCTCCGAAAACCGGGAACCGGGCTCCGAAATGGCCAAAATGGCCTACGACCATGAAATGTAGCCCACGGCCACTGAGAGATGGTCTACAAGACCTCTCCCTCCCCTCAGGGAAAAGAAACAGAGAAAACCAAGCCTGGTTCGCAAACTGAGGTAAAGCACAAAAGAGTCCGGAAGTCCGGAGGCAAGGCTCGCAGCCGGGACTCCGCAACCTCAGAACAAGCACAATATGCAACATCACTGAGCGCTCAATCGGTGACGTCTGAGTTTTAAGGTCGGTCAAAAATGGGGTGTCTACACAGAGCCATCGAAGAGGTTGATATGCAGCATTTTCAACCCCTCCGGTAAGGTAACTGCAGATTCAGTATACCCGTCCTCTAAATTCGGGATGGAGTTCACTCATTGTGCTCATTTGAATAACTTCTCCAATTTATTGACCTTAATTACAGTTGGGTCAACCTCAAATTCAAACGGAGCTTCGGTTTGATAGACAGGAGCTTTAGAGGCCTGTTCTAGGATTGGCTCCACTGGATTGCCCTGAGTCTCTTGGACATTAGTAGTATGGGTAGTGGCTCCGAGTGTCGGATTACCCGTGGAAGGTGTATGAGATACAGAAGCTATGGCCGGCTGTGGCTATTGTTGTTGTAGCTGGGTTATCACTTCGGCCTGACGAGCCATGACTTCAGCCTGACGGACTGTATCCTGCTGCAGTGCTTCGATTGTCTGTTACAGGTGTTGTATCTGTTCTTCCACACTGGCTGGGGGGATATTGAGCCATGGTAATGGGTGATTGATCTCATGCTGAGCTGAATGTAGACAACTGTTCCCAGACTAGACTAGACCTGGGTGAACTGAAGGGTGACTGCTGTAGAAACTGCACTGGTGAATTCTGCCTGAACCTCCTTCGTCTTGTAACTGGTGAGGTAAACACAGGTTGCTTCTGAACCAATTCCGACCTGACAAAGTCTATTGATACAAGTCTAGAGTACTCGGGGGATATTGGAGCCTTCTGAAGCTATGGTTCCAGGACTACCTTGCAAAAGAGAAAACAGACAGCACCTTAGCCTGATTTCACTAGAACAGATATGAGTATAGCTGAATGACTGTACTCTTTACTGAATTCTGTCCCAAAACAGATACCAACTTGGCAACTGATATGTACATCCCTGTACAGTTTCACTGTAAAGCACATACCAGTTAAGTGAGAGCCAAAACACCCCTATGATGGGGTAGGGTTACCCTGTCCTAATCTTGTCAGGAGCTAGGGATTCAATACGCAAACAAGCGGTTTCATACAATCCTGCATTCGGGTGAGCAACCTGTCCTAGTTTGAAACAGTCTCTATGGCTTCCGATATGCAACTAGGCCGATTGGTCAAAAAGGGTACCTCAGCAAGACTACCTAATATACCTCTCGCACCTAACACCGAGAAGTAAAAGGAGGATCAAACGGTACAGCGGTAGTCCAGATCCAAGGGTTGTGTTCCCATCGTGGCAGAGCCCGCAACCGGTCAGCCTTATGGCACGCTTTTCCAAGCAAGCCTCCGACAAACCGTTCAGGAATAGCAGATGGCAAACACTATGACTTAGGCGCACCAATGAAAATGCAATGCAAAGAAACACATACGTGTAGATAAAACAACATATTATGAGTTCGAGTCAAATTCTCTAATTCCCCAGCAGAGTCGCCAGAAACTGTGGGCTCGCCTTTTTCCGCGCCCCCACCTTTCGGAAAAAGGTTTAAAATGAAGGCCTCACAGTTCGGACTCTACCTGTGGTTCTGAATCTAATATCACAATGTAGACGTCCCCGAACGCCCCGGGAGGGTTAGGTCCCGTTCCGTTCGCATTGGGTTCGCTACAGTTCAAGGACTCAAATTGTCACGGTTCTTAATCTGAACCAAGGAGTCCAACTCTGGCAAATCGTTTTGAGAAAAAACAGATTTTGAAAAGAAGTGCCAAACATGGACTGCTTTGCCAGATACAGAGTCGCCACCTAAATATTTTTAAAATGGGAAATTTAGGAAACCCTGACTCGGTGCCGAAGGCCACGTGTCCGTCATCACAAAATGTCTCGGCTCGGGAGCTTGGGTACGATCGGGGAAGGTCAGCTATGAGCACCCCCTTTCGCCCGGTCCGAAGACCGGCCTCTACTAACCGTGATATCTAATTTTGAAAACATTATGTGTTCTTATTCCGGTTATTAGCCTAGAATTACTATGTTATGCGCACAGCAAACAAGTATAGACCAAATCGCCTAAATTGGAATAAAACACTTCATGTTTGTTTTGAAAATGGTTTGCTACTTGCAAGTAGGCTAAAATGCAGGTTTTGCCACCCTTAAGTGGGCTTTTAGAAAAGACAGTTTTGCCACTATCTGGTGGGTTTAAAACTCACAGTTTTAATGCATTATTCCAATCTAGGTAATTTGACCTCCATCCACAGGCATTCAAGCAGTTATATCACATAAGCACTTAGCCTCATGGTAGTCATGCTATTATGACAACACTCACACACGCATGCGATATGCTAAAACATAAAAGCTCACCTAGTACTCCAAGTCAAAACAGAAACTAGTTAGTAATCATATGCATGATCCTAGTTCATGTTAAGTGGCTAATGCAACACATGCAGAGATGTAATCTAGATAGGCTCGGCTATCCTAAACATGGCATGTGAAATGCTACAACTATCACGTATTCAATTTGGAATACAGATGCAGTTTGAATGATGTACCGAGCCCGGTGCATGTAAACAAATGCATGGATGCACGCATGCATTGCATAAGGTATGCTAAAATAGATATGCCCTAATCTACCATCATAAGCAGGTAAATAAAAGGGAGAAAGAAGTGGAGGTTGGAAGGCATGCACACCACTCACACACACTTATTACAAATACGCCCTCACACGGAGGGACCAAAAGAATAATACAGTCCGAATACTAAATTAATTATTACAAAACTTCTAATTAATTAAAAATTAAATGCAAAAAGGAGGTGGCCGCAGCCCTGCCTCGGGATGCGTGAATGATGCATGCTCGAATCCGACTTGCCCGGAAACCCGCATCATGACACTGTTACCTCTGCTTTTGCTGCCCTGCCTCTCTGGAAAACAGCCAAAGTCTTAGGACATGCTCCCTGAACACTGAGGATTATCATCGGCTGAATAGGATGCCCACCGGCCGTGTACAAAAGTCACCGGCCATGAGTGAAGTTATCGGCACAAAATGTTTGCCGGTCGGCACCATATACTGCCGGTCGGCACAAAATTCCTGCAGAGGACAGTTTGACAGCAACAGCAGGCAGACAGTGCATGATATGGATTTTAGAGTAAATGTAAGCATGGTCAATGCTCCCTATCATGTATGGGACTCAAGGAAGCATGACCCTTGGTTCTTGGGCCATCAATTATGCATCTTGGTGTATGATAGCCTAAGGAACCAAGATTGCATTTTAATGTGAGAATGCATGCAACACACAAATGAGACCAAAACCTTATCATGCATGGATCAAAGGCCTTGGTGACCAAGGGTTGAAACAAGTTGCACCACTTGTAGTGTGAACTCCACTCAACCCTCATGCTTGGCTTGACAACCCCAAACCAAGCTATGAAATGCATGTATGCAACATAGCTCAAATGATGCAACATGAGAATTAGGATGCAAGCGCACCAAATGTCATGCAACTACCATGTTAAGCATGCAAAATGCTAGAGTATACAAGATGCAAATGTCATGCAAATATGGGCCATATGTAAGAAGAATCATCATGCTACCACACCTAATGGACCCAACATGCAATAAGCATATGGTAAGTATACAATGATGGACTTAACCGCAATGGGGGAGGCCTTGAACCTCCCCAAAACAGTGGCAAAAGATGCCCGAAATGGTGACCAATTACCTATGCAAACATGCAAGTCAAAGGGTCTAAGGTTAAGGCACAAAGGGAGCACTCCTTGCTACCATTAAAATGGCCACTCATGGCATATATTAGACAAGCAAAACAGATTTTTAGCATGCAAAAATACACCCCAAAACCTTGATATGGCAGCCCTAAAATGCATTAAACATGGAAGCATGCAAAAGGCCTATTTCAAGGCATAAAATTGCAACATTTCAAAGCATGAATAAGATGGTAAACGGAAACATATAGGCATGATGTAGGGACTGAAATAGCATATGAAAGGACTCCAAATCACTTAAATAGCCTAACCAATGCATGTTCATGGACCATATGCTCAAGACTAACAAGCCATCATGCAAAACAAACATGTCAAGCATGCCAAAGGTGACGAAATCAGTGGCCCACAGCCTCTAAACATGGCAAAATGATGCTAATACCATCATGGAATTAGGCTAAGACATGCAAAGAACATGGACTAGGTGCATGGCACACTTCTAAGCATAAGAGAGCATTACAAAACAAGTATGAGAAGCATGCTAAGGGGTACAAATCCAACCTTGGACAGAGGTTAGATATGACCTAAAACACCCAAGAGAACTCTGAAATGAAGCCAAATGCAAGTATGCATACATGCTACCTTGTGAGCCAAAGACAAAGGCAAGGAAGGGGCCAAGGGGAGAGGGGTGTCCCTCCCCTATTCATGACTTCAAAATTCCTTCCTCACCACTGAAAACCCACTGGTTTTCAGTGGTGAGAAGACCAAGAACACCAAGTTAAACAAAGCTTCAAAAAAAGGCACTAAAATGACCAAAACAAGGCCTAAAAGGGTGAGTTGGTACCCAAACCACAAAACACCCTTAATGAATGTTCTTAAGCATGAAAATGTAAGCCTTTTTTATGTTGAACACAAAGCCAAAAACACAAAGCAAGATAGGTAGAAAGCTAGTGCAAGTTTGGGGAAACTAAAGCAACATGCTTACCCTTGAAGACTCCTTGAAGAACAAATGATGTAGCCCTCCTCTAACGATCAAAACCAGTCCAAAACCACCACAAACAACCCTCCAAGTCCCTCAATCTCGGAGCTAGGTGTAATAGTGTGTGTAATGGTGTAAAAGTAAGATAAAACACACTATTTAGATCTAAAACACCCACACAAGGATGAGAGAGATGGAAAATATAGAGAGAGGAAGTGTATCTCAGATATAGAGATATATGAGCTCTGGTTTTTATCTCTCAAATGGCCAACCCTTGACAAAGGGAGATGGATGGTGCTTAAATAGGCAAAAGAAAGCTATATAACTTAATGGCTAAGCAAAAGGAAAAGGGTCAAAGGGGCAAAGAGGTGCAAGGCTTCTAGAGGAAGCTAAAACAGCTGGCCAAGCTTCTCCAAGAAGCTTGGCCAAAGGTTCAAGCTCCTAGAAGAGAGAGGAGGTCAAAGGAACCAAAGGGGTCACTCCTGTGCACGGGGATGAGTGATGGTGCATTCCAGCTGGCACAGCTGGCATGCACCATGCCTCAGGGGTGCAAAGGGTGCACACCGGCCAGCCAAAGAGATCATCGGCACAAAAAAGTGCCGGTCGGCAGAATATAATGCCGACCGGCCAAATATTTTGACAAAACAGTGCCGGCGGCACACAAATGTGGCCGGTGATGGTAGGGAAGGGCCGGTGGTGTGTGGGGATGCCTCAAAAGGCATTCTCTGCCCCTCCAAGGCAAAACACAAGTGTTTGGTGCAAAACCAGACACAAAACAGTCAAGTTCGGGGATCCTGAGGCAAGGCGCGTAGCCGAGAACTCCGGGAACTCCAAACGAACACGAACATGGATAATCACCGAGTGTTCAAACGGTGACGTCCAAGTCTTGAGGACGGTCAAAAATGGGGTGTCTACACACAAGTGCAATGTGAAACTGATAAACACCAAAGAGTCCAAATCCGACAAATCTTTTGGAAAACTGATTTTAAGTCAAATAATTCCAAAATTGGACTGCTTTACTAGATTACAGAGTTGCCACCTAAATATTTTGTTTTGGAAAAATTTAGAAAATCCTGACTTGTGCCAAAGGTCACGTGTCCGTCATTACCAAAGTTACTTTGGCTCAGGAACTTGGGTACGAGAGGGGAAGGTCCTGAAATGAGCACCCCCGCTCGCCTGATCAAAGGATCGGCCTTTACTAATCATGATATGTCATTTTATAAACCTTATGTGTTCTTATTCCTGTTATTAACTAACTTTACTATGTGATGCACGCAAGCAAGTATAGACTAAGTCGCAAGACTTGGAACGAATTCAACTCATGTTTGCTTTCGAAAATGGTTTGAAGTTGCTACCCTCAAGTGGGCTTAGAAATGCGGATTTGCCACCTCAAATGGGCATAAAACATGATTTGCCACTTCGCAAAGTGGGCTTAAAACGTACATTTGTTGAATTGTTCTAATTCAAACAATAAGCCTTCATCCACAAGTATTCATGCAGTTTAGCACGTAAGCACATAGCCTCATGGCAAGCATGCTATCATGGCATCATGACAATCACACTCATACAAGCATGTAAAGCGTAAAACTTACCAAGTACTCCAAGCCAAAACAAAAACTAGTTAGAAACAATGCATGATCCTAATTATATAAGATGCCTAATACAACATATGCAATGATGCAATAAAATAGGCTCGGCTACTTAATCATGGTATTTGCAACACTTTGATAGCATGCTTTGAAACACGTATTCAAAGAAGATATTGAAATGACAATACAGTTTGAATGATGCGCCGAGTCTCGATGCATGCAAGACAAATAAATAGATACAAGCATAAGGTATGCTAATTGAAACATGATCCCTAATCTAACCATCAAAAGCTAAATGAAAGGGAGAAAGACGCGAGGTTAGAAGACATGCACACACGTACGCACACTTATTACAACATTGTGCCATCGCGAAAGAGGGTCCGAATGAATAAGAGATAAGCTAATCTAAGCTAAGTTAATCAAACTAATCTAATTAAACTAATTATTACAAATCAAATGAATAACTAGCAAACTACTAATTATTACAACACTTAACTAATTAGCAAACTAATCAATTAAAACAATTGCGCACTAACTAAACATGCAAGGCATTAAACTATGCTACTACTGCTCTGCTTCAAGAAGTGGAACGTACATGTACTCAGTTTTCGCCCCGAAAAGCCACCGTTTTGCTCTTGTGAGGCTATGTTTGCAGGGTTGAACATACTCTAGAATCTTTCTGCTCTAACTTACCAAAACTTGCTGAGGTTTACACCAGTGACCTGCCAGCCATAGAAGGTTGCTGCCGGCCATCTGCCGGCCAAAAGTGTGCCTTACCGGCAAAGAATGAGGCACTGCCGACCACTGGTGAGGCACTACCGACCACTGATGCTCTAAGTCATCACACTACAGCAAAGCACAAACAGAGCAAAATGACGGTTTTTCCAGAGGTATGTTTGTACTGTACCCCTCCTTATCATCTCAAAACCTCAGAGGAGTGGCACTCTTGGATCCAAAACCACCAATCAAGTAATTTCATTGCATGATGGCTAAAGATCCAAGTTGTACAATTTCAATAAATGCACAAATATGACATAAAGGACCACCACCCTATCATGCATGATCAAGGGTGATGGAGACTAAGGAAAATGGCACATTTTATCACTATTGAGTATGAAACGTCCCATTTGCCTTGTGTTCGAATTAACGTCCGATCCGAACACATGCAATGCAACACGAAAGATGCTTTATCTTGCCTCTTTTACTTGTTCATTTTTGTTTACTCATTTTAAGTTACCGATCCATTCTTTAACTGGTTAGTCCAAAAATGAGAGTCCTCTAAAGAGAAAGAAGCGTCAACAAAAGGATGATGTAAGGCAAGAGAGAGATCATGCCTTTGGTTAGTAGAAACTCTCAAAAGAGGATTAAAACCATTAAGCACAAATCTTAATCTCAAGCTTAAAGAATCCCAAGCTTGAAGCAACTCTCAAAAGCAATTGAAAGAGTGAAACAAATGAGAATGTGACAGAGCTATGTATGCTGAAATTACATACAAAATGACACTATAACATGCAACCAACTTAAACAACTCATGTTTAAAGGCCTAAAACAATGAGCTAGTGAAAGAATTAACCCTACAATTATGCCACACAAGGCTCAAAAGCAACAACCAGCCCAAAATAGAGGTAAAACAGTCCAAAATATAACCTAAAACATTCTGAAATTAAGCTAACACAAGCTAGAATAATAAGCCAAAACATGAAGCATGCTAGACTAGTAAGCAAGATACAAGGAGGGGAGGCTAATCCCTCCAATTTTGGACTTCAAAACATGTTTTTAGCCACTAAAATAACTCTGAAAAACAATGTTTAAAAGCTCTGAAAAAGATGATGCAAAGGTGGGAAATACAAGAGTAAAGGCCTTCAAAACAAGGTACAAAGAAAGGCTATCAACCCCTCAACTTTTAATGGCCTTTGAACCCAAGCTTCAGCCCAAAAACACATAGTTTTTATAGCCCAAAATCAATTGAAAGACATGCTAGAATGAAGACAAAACTAGCTAAGACAATAAGTTTAAACATGGGGTTACACTACAACTATGCAAAAGACTACTCATACAACACAAATAGCTCAAAACAGAGCTAAAGCAACCCAAATCAGAGGCAAAAACATGCTGGAAATAAGCTAAATTAAGCTACAAAAACATGCTAACATATGGAGCTAATTAGGCTTGAAACACAAGGAGGGGAGGCTAATCCCTCCAATTTTGGACCTCAAAACAATTTTTTTACTACTAAAAAACCTCTGAATTTTAGTGGTTAAAAGGCCAAAAGAGTTGGTTTGAAAGTGATGAAAACATGGCACAAAAGCTTAATAAGCAAAGAGACAAAAAGGGTAGACCACCCCCAAACTCAAAATAGCCTCAAATCACCATTTTTAAGCCTCAAAAATAGAGGTTTTTGTAGTTGAAAACCAGGCCAAAAATAGTACAAAAAGACGACAAAAACAAGTATGAAAAACAAACTTAAAGGGTAAAGGTTATACCTCTTGGAGTCAAGCATACTTTAGGCACAAATGAGGCACCAAATCAAGCTAAAATCACATTCTAAAGCTCAAAGAAGGTCCCAAGGAATCTCAGCCCAACGATAACCAACTTTGGTCAAGGATGTATAGGCAAATGAGAAGTGTATCTCTACTTGTATGCACAAAGGTTCAAGAGAGAGAGAAATGTAGAAAGAGAGACTTGTAGAGAGAGAGAGACTCCCAAAATATTTCACTCCTAAAATGTTCTAACCTTGAAAACCATAGAGAATGGCCTCTATATATAGAAAAAAAAGAGCTCAGGTCGAAAATATCCCAAAATGGACAGCTGGAATAGCTAGAAGACAAATATCTGCAGAAATTTGACTTTTTGCACCAATGGCCGGCAAGGGATCATTGATGGCCGGCACAGGTCGATTCTTGGCCAGCAAGGCACACTCTTGGACGGCACATGGCCAGAAAAGGAAATTTATGGCCGGCACATGGCCAGAAAAGCCCATCCATGGCCAGCAACTTCCACCTCTGGTTGGCTAGAAAAATATGCTTTTTGGGCCCAATTTCAAATGAGCATATCTCCTTCATCTGGACTTCTTTGTAGGTCATTCTTGAGCCTAAATTTAAGCCCTGGAAGTATTATTTCCAATGGTAGCAGCCTCACATCAAAATCCCAAGTCTGTAAGAAGATATGCCTCTTTTAGTGAAGACTGCTCAGTTTTGATCCTACCCGAATTCATGCCTAACTTCTTCTCATCTAGTTTTCTTACCTCTGCTCCTCTTTTCTTCAACCCCAAACCCCTAAATAAGGTGTTTTGAAAGATTTTTCAAAGAGTTTACCTCTCTTCCATTCATTTCCATTTTGTCCTTGCTTGGTTTACCGAAAAGCGCAACATTTAACGAAATGCGAGCCTCGGAACATTGTAGGAACTTTTTCAAAAACTATTTTGAAAGAGAGGGTTTTAAGGTCTAAAATCATTTTGGTCAACATAGTTTTGGTCCAAAATGGTTTGTAAGGTTGGGATTTGAAGCTCCTCTTGCCAAAGAAATCGAACATTTGCACTGCACAACTTTCATCACCAAGTAAGCAATCAGTGGCGCCCAAGTCTTAAGGGCATTTAAAAATGGGGTGTCTACAAGATCTATATCAGATCCAGCTAGATCTAAACAAAAAATAGTTGCTGGAGTACAATCCTCTCTCTATTTCTACCTCTCATTCGATCTCTTAATTTTTTTACATTTTCTCTACTATACACTTCTTTTTTTTTTTTTTTTAATGGAGAAAATTTTCAAGTTCTGAACAAGTTGTTTTCGAGTTTTAGTTACAGGCAGTAAAAACTGTAAAATTTTACAGTTTCAATTTTTTTTTATGCTGGAATGAATCATGGTTTAAAATTACAAAATTTTACAGTTTCATAACATTATTTAGAAATGTAAAATTTTGCAGTTTCATAACATGTTTTTCAGTTTGATTAATAAGGATAAATGCTTAATAGATTTTTGCTTTGAAACTATAACATTTTACAGATTCAAAGTTTGTTTTTCAGTTTGATTAATATTGGAGATTATTTGCTTAAACCCTACAAAAATCGAAAAATAACATATGTTTTTTTCCCATTGATGTTTTTTGTCGTTACATTTTTTTTTCTTTTAGTTTATCAATATTTAGCACATTTTGTTATGTTTTTTAGCTCTAATTTCTTCATTTATTCTTTTTTTTTTGGACAATATTCTGAAAATTCCGGTGAGTTTCCAATGATGTTCTTAATGTCCAGCAAACGTTCTGGACATTTCGGCGACTTCCATTGACATTCACAACACTCCGGTGATACTCTGACGACTTCCCAGTGATGTTGAACATTTCAGCGAGTCTTCGACGGAAATCTGACGGTGGTGACGAAAGTCCGACGGTAGTGAGATGTAACGACGTTTATAAATTAAAAAAAAAAAAGGAGATTTTTTTGGTAATAATTAAAAATATATAGGACTAATTGGTGCAAATGTTTTATTTTGAGATTAGCTGAGTTTTAAACTTTGTATATGAGACTTATTGGTAAGTTCTCCTTTTATATTCTAATATAATGTGGAATAATTTATTTATTTATCAATTTAAGTTTTAACCATTACATATTTGGACGATTGTCTCTAAATCATAAAGCTGAAATAATAATAATAATAATAATAATATACTTATGTATTTACAATTGAATAATATTATATGGATCAATTAGTGTACTAATTAGTGTATCAATTGATGATGTAACATAATTTAAGATATTTTTGGTATTTATAATTTGTATAATGAGTGGAGTCAATAATAATATCATAACTAGTGTTAGTACACTAATTAGTACATTAATTGATGCATGTAGTACCACCGTTTACAATTAGTAAGAGGAGAATAAAGAAAGGTAAGTATGAGTAAATAAGACTCAAAAATTAATTTTTTATGAATGAAATAAAAAATAAATAAATGTTGAAGATGAAAGTGTAATTATATTTTTATGTTAAAAAATAACATTCAAATTAATAAAAAAATTAAAAATATTATTAATATAATTATGTTAACATTTTATTAATTTGTAGTATAATGTTTTCAATTTTATTTACATTGGAGATAAAATGTTATACTAAAATTTACAAAAATATTTCAGACTTCTAAATGAGGAGTTAGAAGGAGTTTTAGAAGTGGGTCTTATCTTATAATTTGATATTTTGACTTGTCATTTTGTATTTTATTTTTTTAATGTATCATCACATTATTAGAATTAACATTAAAACTCTAACTCTAATGCTCTATCATTATTGTAAAATTTAATGGACACATAGTGAGGAGATAAAATTATTAGAGTTATATTAGAGATTTTAAATATTTTATTAAATTTTTTATGTTAGTATGGAATCTATATCCGATATAAGATTTAATAAAATATTTTATAGAATATTTCTCAAATGATTAAAGCTTTGGCGGTTCTGGAGCTTTTTGACATCTGTTGGGATCGTACGGTCGGTCTCTCTCGCACGCTCGAGAGATGGATTCGAAGGAGAAGATAGAGCTGATACAGCTCACAATCCAGCAATTAATGGACGATCAAAGATACGATACATTGAGTTCTTCACCGGACGAGACCAGCTTCGCCGTAGACGGTGAAGATCATCACCGCCTCCTCCTCTGTAGATTGCTTTCTCAGGTTAGTAACAATCGCTATGTCGTTTTTTGTTGTAGAGTTAGGTTTTTTTTTTTGAAGTGATTATTGGTGTAATAATAAATGAGTAGTGATGTGTCTCTCACAGTTTGATCTGTATTGTTTGATTTTGTTTTGTTGTTGAAGAGATCGAAAACTGTGTTTGTGGAAAGTATAAAGTTTGTGTTTGGATTTCATGAATCGAATCTGAATTTTTCTTGTATGGAAAATGAGACTTTCTTATTGCATGTGTTTCAACTTAAGAGAGACATATATACTTTGTTGAATTAAACTTGAAAAATGCACAATTCTATATGATCAACATATGTACCAATTTAGTTGAGATGAGGATTTTTCCTTGAGTTAATTTGATCTTTTGAATTATGCTTTGCAAATTGGTTTATGAATCTAAATCCTATAACATTTTATAATTTGTTTTGTATGGTTTAGTGTTCCTTTTTTGCATCTCAAAATGCTTTTGTTCTTAAAATCGAGTCATTGACTCCGCTTCAAATCCAGCTCTTCACTCCCCTTCATCACCACAGTCAATCCACTTCTTGCTTTCAAATCTACAACCAAAGTAACCTCCTTGCCTTGCCTTATGAAACCATTATCACTGCCCCCACAACACATGTTGATAAATTGTGCAGCACCTAACCGTAAGCATTATCACCGCCGTTAGAGAGTCTACCGACATCATCATTGCCTCCACTGTTGTTGAATTGAACCTACTTAATAGTATTAAGTTAATACCAGCACTTTGGGCTCCACAGGCACTACTTCTTCCACTTGTCAAAACCAATGCTTCCTCAGGAACACCTACGCACATTGTAGTGCCACCACGTGCTGCTCTCACTACCTATGTAGCTTTGTCTCAAGCACCTGTAAGTAGTAGTAGTTCGTTCATTTATCCTTTTTACCCTCACATCTTTAGATCATATATTCATGGGAACTACCTCTCTCTAGAAAGGGGGAGGAGAGGGGTAAGGCTGCATACATCTTGACCTCTCCACACCTTGCTTCAGCGGGAGTCTCATACGTTGGTTACCTGCTTTTATTTTTAGATTGTATATTAATAAATTGGAGTGACTTTGTATTATCCCTGAAAAACCAAAATTAACAGGCCTTTAGTAATTTGTTTTAACGGTTAGAAACACTAAAAGGGGATGATGGCAAACTTCAGCAACCTGAACCACCAGCCGATCCAAAGGAAGTACCTTCCCCTGCAGTTGCTGACTCAAATAGTGAGACTGCCAAGGAGGCGGAGGGTGGTAGTGCTGACGATGGTGTCAGAAAAGAGATAGTCAAAGAGCTTCGGAATGTGAAGAGACAGAATTTTATCACTCATTGTCTTCTTTCGGCCATGATTGTCCTTACCATTACGTGGCAGATATCCGAGGTCTCTCTTGTTCTTAGCCTTAAAGATGGACTGAGCCACCCTTTCAAAACCTTTGGTGGTATGCTGGCAGGGATGCTAAAAGGCCCTGTTCTAGATGCTCAGAATGGGGAGAAAAAGTCATCTACAAACCAACCGCAGATTGAAGTCCCTGCAATCCCTCCCCTCAAAAATTCCAGATCTTCCCCTTCTGGATTTGCCATTGGGTCTGGATTGTGATAAGGACTGAGATATGTTTGAAACTACGCCTAAGAGTGTAGATTCATGGTTGTGCTGATTTAAAGTTTAATGCTTGGTTTTGTTTTGCAACAGTTGAAGCAACAGAGGGGGTATTTGGAAAAACCTATCTCCTCTATCAATTTCATCAATTTCCTTTATTAATGTTTATTTTAATTTTTTTTGAAAAAAAAGAAGCTACAAGCCAATATTTTCTTGACTTCATATTTGTACCACTTTGCTCGAATTTGGTCTCTATGTGTGGACATACTTGAGAGAGCCATCAAGCAGAAGTTCTCAAAACAGACCAGAGGTTTTAAGGTGATACTTGTGAATAAAGAACCATCTAAAGATTTACAGAAAGTATCATAAAAAAAAGTACTCTGACAACTGGACTCCTAGGGGTTGTTTGAGATGACTTAAATAAGTGTATTTTTTATCTTTTTATGAAAAGATGTACAGAAAAGTAGAGAAGTGATGTGATAAAAAAAAGATAAAAAGATGAATTATTTTTGAGTTGCCAAACTTGGCCTTAATGTAACCTACCTACCTAGCATGATCCTTGGGCAAAACTCAGGAATTGCTTGAACATATCCTGCCCTCGAGTTTCATCAGCCAAACTTGTAACAAAATTTTACTGAGAACTAACTAGCTCTAGTTGGTAAACTGACTGGGAAAACAGAAAGTGTAGTTCCAGCAGAAAAATACCTATGCCTACTGTTGATAAAACATTGAAAGATATATCTGTATATAATATTATATAAAGTGAAGGAAGAGAGTTTCAAACCTACTGTATAGATAGAATAAGAGCCCAATACTTAGGCCAAGTTTGGCATATATTAAAAAAGTTAAAAAGTCAAAAAGTTACTCAAAAAGTTAAAAAGTTAACACTATTCACCAAAAGTCAACAATTACGGCTGCACAACTCTCAATATTAATTTTTCCCTACAAATCAATTTTTATAATTTTTTATTACATATTTTTCCATAAAAAGTCAAAAAGTTAACCCAAACATCCATATTTTCTTTCTCAATTTTTTAGTCCAAAAAGACAAAAAGTACACTTATTTAGGACACCCCAAACAACCCCTTAGTTTGTTTGGAACTATTGATAATATTTCCCACCATCAAAGAAATTTTAAATTTCCATGCATAATGGGTTGTTAATGTCAAATTATTCAAATTTTATTGACTCAATATATACAATTTATATAAATAACTATAACTAAATGTGACACATGACCATTTTCTGATTCTAATGAAGATGAGACTTACGGATCAAACTCTTAAGGTTGCGTTTAGTAGAGCTTTTTAACTATGATTTGAGAATATGAGTTGTATTTTAAGTTTATGAGTTTTGGAATTATGATTTGAGTGTAGAAAATTTGTTTGGTAAAATGAGTTTTGAAAAGAGTTTTAAATTGAGTGAAGAATTTTTGATGTGACATATGATATCTGATATAAAAATTTACAATTCATAACCAAATATACAACTTAAAAATCTATTAAAGCCTCATAATTTTTTAAAAAAAATTTCAAAATTATTGTTTTATTAAAAATATAAAAAACACACAAGTGCAAAAAAAAAAAAAAAAAAAAAAAATCACACTGTAGAGGTCAACTAGCCAGACATCTGGTAGGCCAAATTTCAAAATTTAAAAGTCCGCCTGGAACGAGTTTTCAAAACAAGAGGTGAAATTAGCTTTCCAAAACTGAAACCACACATCATACTAGAGTATAAAGGTGGAACTATAATTTCAAAATACTTCCAAACACAGCCTTAACAGGCTATTTGACAACGAGGTTCATGGGTAAAACTCTTAAATCTCACTAAGAGGTTATTTGACTGCACGGTTTTAAAAATCGGACCGGATCGGCTGGTTCGACCGGTTGAACCGTCGACCGGTCGGGGTTCCGATCCGGATATACCCCTTGAACCGGTCGAAGCCAAAAATTGGTGTATTTAGAGAGAACCGGAAAAATCGGCGGTTGAACCGCCGAACCGGTCAACCCGACGCCGATTCACCGGGTTTTTCAGATTGAAAATTTTGAACTTTTTTTGGATATTTTCTATTTTTCTTTATTCTTTCTTTTTTTTCTCTTTCTTTCTTATTATATATATATATATATATATATAAAAGAAAACTTTAACTGAAAACTCTTTTTCAAGGGTCTCCTCTTGTGAGGAATCTCATTAAGAGCTTGAAATTATTGTGAGAGTCTCTACCTATTTATAAGAAAAAAAATCTTCCAAAAAAACTCAAGAAATCCATGTGGGATTCAATCAAATTTATTGGAGGGAGAATTGAAATTTTGATATCCCTCCAAAATTTTAGCTCTTCTTTCAATTAAATTATTTGAATTAAAATCATATGGAGGAAATATTGAATATTTGATTTTCTCTTCCATAATTAAAATTATTAATATTTTAAAATATATTATTATATTTTTTAGTAAAAAAAATATTAGGAGAAATATTTAAGATAATTTAATATTTTATTTTATTTTAATTTTATTACTTATATTTTTATTTAAATATAAATTTAATATATTTATTACGTCACTGTTTGATTCCGATTCAACCCAACGGTTGAATTAGTGACCCGTCCACCTGATCTCTTTTCCGGTTTGATCACCGGTCCGATTTTTAAAACATTTGACTCTCTTTCCTTGCACCAAAATCCAATGACAACCATATTAGGCCACAGCTTCATGCTGTTTAGGTGTCCTTCATGTTCTTGTTGTCTTGATAATTTGAGTCGTTTATTTTGTAAATCACAATATGTAAATTATTTATAAAAAGAATTTGATCAATCCGATAATCATAATCACGGTAATTCATAAAATTTATTTCAAAAAAATGAATGACAAATATTATTTAAAAAGTTGACCATCTATTTTTTTTAAAACAAATAAAATAAACTAATGTAATTATAATTATCAGATTGATTTTTTTTTTTTATGAATAATTTATACATTTTGATTTAAAAAATGAATTATTCGAATCATTAAGATAAGACTTGCGGTAGGCCCCCAAGCTTAAACAGCATGGTCCAATCACAAGTTATGCCCTAAGATGTTTTTTTTTTTGGGGCAAATTACATATACCCCTCAAGGTTTGGCTAAATTACACATACCCCCTGAAGTTTGAAAAATTACAAATTTCCCCCTGAATGCTATATTTACATAACAAATTAGGGAGTAATTTGTTATGAAATTTAAACTTCAGGGGACAAATTGTTATGAAAATACAAACCTCAGGGGGCAGGATGTAATTTCCGAAACCTCAAGGAGGTATCTGTAATTTAACCAAACCTCAAGGGAGGTATATGTAATTGCCCTTTTTTTTTTAAGGAAAAAACCCTAATTACACTAAATTGCAAGAAAGGCAAGCAACAAGAGCAAAAGAAGGACGAGATACCCAATCCAAAGATAAGAAATCTCAAGCACAAGCAGTCCACTGAGCTGCCCCATGGACACCATTTCAAAGACATACAACCTCGCCTTGCCATAGATGTAATATCCTCGAGAATAGCTCCGCATTCCCTGCAACACAACTCAATTCAATAACTTTCTTGCTGTCCCCTTCTATCTCAACTTGGGAGAGGTTAAGGGAAGGAACCATCAAACAGGCAGAGGGGCAACCATCAAACAAAACATGGGCAACCATCAAGTAATGTTTACATTCAGGTATATTTAACCCCCTGCATTTTCTCTAACAAAATCTTCAAGCATCCAACATCAATCCATTCATGAAAACTGAAGCAGATATGAAAAATCATCTTTCATCAATTCATCCAATCAAACAAAGTAATATAATCATTCACCAATTCACCCAAACAAACCAAACGATCTCCCAATCATGGAGACTGGATGACACATACATTTTACGAATAGCTGAGCATAGAAAGTCTGATAAAAATTAGCAAAAGGCGAAAAAATCATTGGTTCTTGATTTTTAAAAGTCTCACTAAAATAAGCTGAACAGAATTTGTTCGAAGACATTTGGCATCATGGATTCTCCGCCCGTTGTGTTTAAACCATCCATCGTCTTCATGCATAATTCAATCGGAAAATGTCGTTCAACACATAGAAGCTACCTTGAGGTGTTGGCATCAGATGAAACATCTGGGAGCAAAAAGAACAGGAAGAAATTTTGATGAGAATAACTGAAATATTATGTAAACACAGATAGCTGACAACAATCTTAATTCAAATTGATAACTGTGCATTAGAATAAAAAAATTTGTTTTTTATTTTCTTTTAAAAGGTAAAAACAATATGATTCACCCAAAAAAACAAAAATACAATATGCATTACGTAAAGCATGTACATAAAGCAGAAGGGTGAAAGAGAACAGAAAAAAACAGAATTAACAGAAAAATTGGTTTTACTTTGAAGCTTGTGCAAATCATTATATATCAGGACAAATACAAAAATAATCAGAGCTTTATTGCAATAACAGAGAAATTTAAATCAACAGCTGAACGGCGCATAGAATACAATTCAAGCTATAAAATACCAAAACAAATAAAAGTTTGTCAACCAAGCAAATTGAGATATGAGTAGGAGGATCATATTCAATTGCTTCATACACATTACAATCTGTGTGTTCATTCTTTTTATCCTTTTGCAATAAAAAACAGGTCAGAATTTCACGTGGCAAAGTAAAATCAACAGAGCAAATCCAGAGTTGAACTGGTTCCCATATATCACTGCCCTGAACATGACAAGGTCTACCGTGTGATGTGCTTTAGGATTTCAACTCCCTGATAGTAACTTTTAACTCAAAGAAACTACAATGTGATGTACTTTAACATTTTGACTAAAGAACTACACATATCACTAAAAGAAAAGACCAAGGAAGAAAAAATGAGAGAGAAGTGAAAAGCACTTGGACAATCTTTATTGTTGTTTTTGTCTAATTTATTTGTTAGCTTATCTCTTCATTTATATAATTTATTAAGTTACTTAGACATCCTCAACATCTCATGTCGTGGATGAAGGAGTGCAGTAATTAAAACAAAATGTTGAGTTTTTCTAACAAAGCGGGAATAATGAAGCATGATAATTCACGAGAGCGACCATAAATCAACATGATTAAAAATTTTATTAACGTCACTGTCCATTATTTTCAGGCATTAGCAAAAGAATGTTACTTTAAAAAAAATAAAAATAAAAAAATTAGAATAATCCGACACCAAGAGAAAGCTCGGTGCATGTCATAGTCAAGCAGATTACCATAGACTACCTAAACGCAATTATTTACGGCTTATTAAAAACATTAATAAAACAGAGGCTATTACAAGAGAGAGAACACCAGTTGAGTAAAAAGAAACTAATCAAATATTTTCACAACTCGGAGATGATTAACTAACTAATATTGCCAAAATACCTTCTGAATCCAATTGGAAGTAACAAGTGGAGAAAAGGAAGATGCAAACAAAAACAATAATCCTCAAATAACAGCTTCGTAGGGGATTAATTTTTATTTATTTATTTTTTTTTTTAATTTGATCAGAAATTTCATGAGCAACTTAACATTTGAAAAACAATTAGGCTAAAATGTCTGGAGCCAAGGCAAGTAAGCACTGCTGTTTGCACTTTATGAGATCAGGAGTTTAAAATAATGAAGGAGAAGGAGGCAAGTAAAAATCCGTAGATCTACTAAAGAAAGAAACAATCAAATCGTAGTCTGAACACCACACATTCAAATCGTAATAAAATAAATAACAAATCCTCAGTTAAATTTCCAGTTACAACTTAAAATACACGAAGAATAAACTTCCACTTTGATACAAACTCAAAGTTACTAATCAAACCTGACAACACCGCATCCGCACGTAATCCTAAATAGCATTTACTTCAAAAAAATTAGGGGGGAAAAAATCAAATCAAATCAAATCATCAAAACCAATAGATACTAATGCCTGAATGAAGTTCTCAAATCAATCGAAGTCAGATCAGTCCAAATCCTCAATTAATTTCGTCGATCAGAACAATCGAATCACAAAAAGCACAAGTGTATATAGATTTTACATATACCTGACTGAACTTGAGAGCGTGCTGTTCGCCGGCGAGTTGGAGGTTACCGCTGACGAAGACGAGCATGCCGCCGGCGGGGCAGGAGGGCTGGCAATCGACGGTGGTGATGCTGTGCTGGCAGTGCTGGAAGGGAAGGCTAGTGAGCTTCGCGACGATGTTCTGAGAGCCTTGGATCTTCTGACCTTCGAAGGTCAGCGTCGACGATTCCTGGTAAAGGTTCGCTAGTCCTGTTCGATTCGCATCGAAAGTAGAGTAGAAGTGCTCCACGAAAGCCTTCGCCACCGCGTCTGGATCCATCGCCGCCGCAACAGATTCTCCTCCTCCTCCGCCGCCGCCCTCCTCTGCCTCTCTGTCTTCTTCCTTTCGCTTCGCTTAGGACTCACGCGGAAACACACAACACTCGCACACAATGGTACATGAGTGAGGGGCAAAGATGTAAAAATAAATGAGTTGCATTCCTTCGGTCTACGATACGGTCTTATTTATAGACCTGAGATACGATCTACTGTGTAGTCATGGTTGGCGTTAGAGCTGAGAAAAGATCCGTAAAATCCGTAATAGTCTAGCCCAATTTGATAAGTTTGGATTGATTTTTAAATTTGCCGTTCGATTTCAGATTGAAAATTAAAAATTCATAGTACATGGATTGGTTCCGGATTAAACCCTACGATTTCGAATTGGAATCGATCCAAACCGTATATAAATAGCCTATATTTATATTATACATACTTCTACATAGTATTTTCACTTATTCCATATAAAACCTAAACCTAAATCTAAACTTGCGTAATATTTTTTTTTATTGCTTTTGTTTGTTAGTTTTTAGTTTTAATTTGTAATGGTTTAAATGCTTATGGTGGAACCCGTTTTCTTATTGTTGTTTAAATTTTAAAATAGTATGTCGCTATTATGGAAAGACATGTTGCTATTATGGAACTAATATGATATTATTTTTATGTTTTTATGAAATTAAAATGTTCTATATTTTTTTTGTTCTTTAATTACATGAATCCGTAGTTATAAAGCAATCCAATCCATGTTTAAATGGATTAGTTCAGATTAGTTTTACAATTTAAACGGATTGGATTGGTTTCAATTTTTCAGGAATCGTAGATAACGGATTGGTTCTAATTTTACCTAGGGGTGCAACTTGGGCGAGCTCAACTTGAGCAACCCGAGCCCAGTCCGAATTTTTTTAGGACTTGGACAAAATATTTTTAAATTCGGTACGGGCTTGGGCAAAAATTCAGAAGCCCGAATTAAATTTGGACGGCCTTGGGCAAAGATGTCAAGCAACCCGAAACCTGAATTATACATATATAGATATATAAAAAATTAAATATACATATAAATTATTAGCCATTACATGATATTAAAGTAATTTATATTATTAAATCATATTGAATATACATTATATATACAAATAACATAAAATCTTACTTTTTTTCTTTTTATTTTCACTCATAAATTGTAAGGACTACTATAATGGCATCTCTTTTATATTATAGAAATTATTTGTTTTGATTGTATTAATGATTTTCTATAAAATAATAATAATAATAATAATTGTAAATAGAGTCCAATTTTAATAATTTCATAGTGTAGCTGCCAAAAAAAAAAAAAAACTGAAATTCATTTATAACTCGGGCAATTCGGGTTTAATTCGGGTCGGGCTTGGACAGACAACCTCGGGTTACAATTCGGGCTTAGGCGGGCTTGGGTAGGTCTCAGCACAACTTGGGGTGGGCTTGGACAACCTCCAAATCCGACCGAACCCGCCCGAGTTGCACTCCTAATTTTACTCCAACCCAGACCATACTCACCCCTAATTAGAGTATGAAAAACGCTCCTCCTCATATTTTTGATTTTTTTTTAGCTGATAATAAATATCCGGAGATATAAGAAAAAAAATATTTTTAAAAAGGGTAAATTACAAATACACCTCTGAGATTTGCTTAAAATACAGATTACCTTCTGTGATTTAAAAAATTACAAATACTCCATTGTTAGAAATTTTTTATTCAACAAAATTAACTAAAAAAATAAAATTCATAATTCCTCTCTTATACAATAATTAAATTAACTAAATTATTAATTGAAACATATTTTAATATCATTAAAAATTGTTAATTAACTTGATGATTTATTAATAAAAAGAGTGATTTATTATAAAATTAGAAATCTCAAGGATGAAATGAAATTTCTAGAATCACAGAGGGTATTTCGTATTTTAATGGGTGCATTTGTAATTTATCATTTTAAAAAAGAAAATTTATGGGATTTCATGAATTTCAATATATAGATCTTGGAAAATGATTCGTGCCTTGATAAAGTGTGGCGCGATTGCCTCGACGCGTGTAATTCACTCTCTATTCTCATTCCTCACTTGCACTTTACTTACTGACCCAAACCCATTTAAACCCAAAAACTCTCGGCCTCTCTCTCTCATCCTCTAGGTCTCCTCTCTACTGAAACACCAAAAGTGATTTAGTGGTATTTTGGAAAGATGGTAAAAATCAACTTTTTTGCTTTTAACCAAGATTTTTTGAGTGATTTGGAAAGTTGGTAAAAATCTACTTTTTTTGTTTGGATTAATATTTATTTATGGTGTCACATCACACCAAAATGACTAAAATACCCTCATTCAACTTAAAAAATTACATTTTACCCAAATTTACAAAATGTAAATATTGAGGGTAATTATGTAATTTTTGAGCTTGCTTTTTGCACTAGCCAAATGAAAAGAAAAACGCAACCTGTGTTTTTGCTGGAAAACGCAAACCATGCGTTTTTATGCTTTCCCAAAAGAGCCCTTAGTTCAGCAACCAGACCAAAGTGATTCGGTTCGGCGGTGGAGGGCTTCCGGCCACATTGCTTTGTTTATCCAACCCAAACCCTAGATCCCCAAATCTCCTCTATTGACAACCAACAAAAGGTTAGTTATTTATTTATTTATTTATTTTTATTTTTTTCTCCATTTAATCCCCATGATGAAAAGCTGTGTGATTTTTCAAAAGTTCTTGTTTGTTGTTCTTGTTTTTCTGGAGTGCCAACCGTTGTGTGCCACATATTTTTGCTTTTATTTTGTATTTTTTTTTAATTTTATAAATCCTTTCCATTTAATCCCCATAATGAAAAGCTGTGTGATATTTCAAAAGTTCTTGTTTGTTGTTGTTGTTGTTTTCTGGAGTGCCAACTGTCGAGTGCCAAAAGAATTGAAAGTAGGTGTGATTCTCTCTAGACTTACATTTTGCATTGCAAGTGTATGATAAAATGCCTCAATGAAATTCTTTGTGCTTCCATGGGCCATTTTATATGAAGAATCGTCGCCTTGCCATGAATACTTAGGCCTCGTTTGGGAACTCTCATTTTTAGCCAAAAAGTCAAAAAGTTACTAAATTAGCCAAAAAGCCAACAACCCATAGCAAAAAGTCAAAGATTCTCTTTTCTCTCTGCTTTTTGCACATCTTTTCGTAAAAAGTCAAAAAGTCATCCCAAACATACTAGTTTTTTTTAGCTCATATTTTAGCCAAATAGCCAAAAAGTTACTAAATTAGCCTATTCCCAAACGGGGCCTTAATATATAAGTCTCTAACATAAAAGAAAAAAAGAAGCAGTAGCAGCTAATCTCCATTGAGTATAATTTTTCCAATATATATCAAATGGAACTCTATAACACCAAAGCCTTGCTAAATAGATGGAGTAGTTAATATTGAAGGTTTAATAGTATATGTTGTCAAATGTATAATAGGTGAGTGCTTTCCTTACCTCTCTTTAGACTTTCTCCTGTAACAATACAATCACGCCTACTTTCCTATTACTCTACTTATATCCTCTAGAGCTTTAAGAGACAGATAAATTGGGATACAATTCTAGGAGTAGATATAACACCATAACAGTGCCAATATGTTGTGCAAAATTAAGATAGATGATTGCTTCCTTCCTGCCTACTGTTCTTTCAAGTAAAATACATGATTGCATTGAGACTTATTTAACAATACCATCCTTATTGAGAATTATGTTCTTGATTTGCAGTGCAACCCCCAATTTGCATTGGGAGGACTTTGATTGGAAAAGTAAATTGGATTTTGCAGTAATTTTAAAATTATGTGCAACCATATTATGTGCAGATTGGTTTAACCATATTATGTGCAGTAACTTAAGTATATTTGGTTTAACCATATTATGTGCAGTAACTTAAGTATATTTGGTTTAACCATATTATGTATACTTAAGTATATTTGGTTTAACCATATCATGTGCAGTAACCATATTATGTGCAGTAACTTAAGTATATTGGTTTAACCATATTATTTGCAACCATATTATGTGCAGTAACTTAAGTATATTTAACACCAAATCTCAAGCTAATAACCAGATTGGTTTCAGTAAATTCAAAATTATGTACAACCATAAATTATGCTTTGTGCTTCCATGGGCCATTTGACATTATTAATGGAGACATTTTTTTATTTTTTATTTTGGGTGCTGAATAATGTACTAATTCCATGGGCTATTTGACATTATTAATGGAGACAATTTTTTTTTATTTTTTTGCTGAATAATGTACTAATTATGTGATAAAATGCCACTATTAGGAGTAACATGTCAATGGCTTACACCTCCACTAGTTCAACCAACGATGGTCGCCTTTTCGAAAATCAAGGTTGCAAATGTGGCAAAAAAGCGGCCATTAAGATATCAGACTCACAAAAAAATCTAAGGAGGCTTTACTTCAAGTGTGCAGATGGCAGGTGCGATTACTTTGCATGGTGGGCACCTATTAGCCAACATGGAAATGCATCAACTATCCAATGGAGGCCTAATTCTATTCATAGGAACAATGAAGATGAGGGGGAGAAGAATGATTCTGAAAGAAACAATGTTGTTAATATGTTTAATGTTAAAATGAATGTTGTAAACTTAGATGTTATTGTGCTGGTTTAGCTTTAAAATGAATGAATGTTTTAGCTTTTCCTTCTTGTTGAACAGTCATTTTCTTGTGAATGAATGAATGAATGTTTTTGTATAGTAAATGAATAGGGTGTTGAATGAATGTTAGCAATTGAACAGCCATTATGTGCATGAATTTATAAATGTTTTTGTTGGTGGAAAAAAAATGTATGCTTCCAGGAATAGTGGAGTTTGCTGGAATAAAAAGTTTTGTGTTGTAAACTGTATGCTTCAAGGAAAATAGTATTGGACTCTCAAGATCACTCATACAATTTGAAAATAGTATTGGACTCTCAAGATCACTCTCAAAATAGTTTTGTGCTGGTTTGTTCATTCAAGATCAGTCATACAATTTGAACAAACTAATTCAAGATCACTCATTCATGAACAAGCCAGTTTAAAGCATTACACAATTTGAACCAAAACTAACTCTCTACATTTACCATATTTCTTGACAAACAACTGCAACCAAAATTTAATGAAGCCAAAATCCATTCAGCATTTGGAACATTCAGCATTAGTCATACAATCTAAACAAGCTAATTCAAGATTGCTCATTCATAATCATGAACAAACCAATTTAAAGCATTACACTACAATTTGAACCAAAATTGAATGAAGCCAAAACCCATTCGAATAATAAGTCACCTTCCAACCATTAACATTTCTACATAATCAAACCGAAGTATCCAAAGCTCACAAAACAAAGTCATAAAATTACTACTGCAAACTAAAAATAAAATGGGGCATTTGGATCCAAGGTGCTTCGCATATTTTGCATAAAATGCATACACTTGTTGCTTTGAGGTAAAACACATACCCTGCTTAGGTTCTTCAACTTCACCACTTTGCGGTTCTTAAACTTCCTCACTCAGATTGTTTGACCCTTCCATCATTTTGTTGCTCTTTCAAGATTCTAGGTTCAAATTCATAAATATAGGGCTTAGTTAGTGCTAAAAAGGAGCAATAATAATAATAATAATAATAATAATAATAATAATAATTGTAAATGAATAAACTCAATTTACATAAAATGTGAGGTGAAACCTTCATAATATCCCTGTCTGATTGACACTTGCATTTATATATGTAAGAGTATGTTTCCTAAAGATACAAGCCTTTATGCTTTTAGGCTACTGTTGGGGAACATATAATCTTTAACGAGCTAATGTCCAGATCTATGCATTCACTAGTAGGTGTATCAATTTTGGGAGATCATTTTATGTTTAATATACAGGAAAATAGAACAATAGTGTCAAATTCAAAATAGCTCACCTGTTTGGAAAATAGAGAATTCCCACGATGTTCCGACACTCGCATTTCGTTAAATGTTGCGCTTTTCGGTAAACCGAGCAAGGAAAGAGTGGAAATGAATGAAAGATAGATGAAATATTTGAAAAATATTTCAAAACACCTTGTTTAGGGGTTTGGAGTTGAGGAAAATTGGAGAAAAGGGAAGAAACCAAGTTGAAGAAGAAAATGGGCATGAACCGTTAAGAGGGAGTCGAGCAGCCCTCGCTCAATCGGGCCTATTCATTTGAATACTTGGATTTCAGCTATGAGGCCACCACCATTGGAAAGCTTACTTCCGGGGCTTCATTTTTCACTCAAGAATCTCCTAAAGCCAAGTCCGGACAGGGGAGATATGGTTGGTTGAAGTAGGGCATCAATCCGGTTGGATCGAAACTACGCAGCTTCACCAAAACAGGCATAACTTTTTTCACAGTTGGAACTTTGATACAAAGATGGTGCCATTGGAAATATTACTTCCGGAGCTTCATTTTACACTCAAGAATCTCCTAAAGCCAAGTCCGGATGGGAGAGATATGGTTGGTTGAAGCAGGGGATCAATTCGATTGGACCGAAACTGCGCGGCTTCACCAAAACAGGCATAACTTTTTGCATAGGTCGAATTATGATGCAAGGCTGGTTGAATTGGAAAGATAACTTCTGGGGCTTCATTTTGGATACTAGTTGACCAGTTTTTGGCATTGGAGACCACCTGCCAACCACTTTTCTTTCCGGGAGACCACTTTTTGTCCTGAAAAACCAGAAAAAGTAGCAGGCCGACCAGAAAAAGTGGTCGGCCGACCACTTTAATTGGTCAGCAGCCTTCCTGCATATTTTACAGAGTCTGTGGATGCCAGTTGTGTCAGCTGGAGGGCACAGACTGTATCCTCTATACACGTGTATGAAGGGATTGCTTGGGGCTCTTGGCTTCCTCAAGAAGCTTGAGAGTTGTTTCTCTATAAGAGAGGAGGGCTCTCCCCCTTCTCCAGGTTCTGAAGTTGGCCAAGAGTGATACTTACTCTCTCTCTCTATATTCCCCCCTCTCTCTCTATATTGAAGCCTTGAAGTGCATTTTCTTCACATTTGTGCACACAACCTCCTATCCAAACACTCCTACCTTGTTGCTGAGTTGCTGGAGGGTCTTGAGAGGGCTCAAGAGTTGGTTTTGGTTAAGAAAATCTGCTGGTTTTGCTGAGCTTCAAGGGTAACCTCTTTTCTCCCTTTTGAGCTTTGTTTTGGTCACTCTCTTAGCCATACTTGCATGCTTATTTGAGCTTTGTTTTCAACTGAAAAAAGTCTTGTTTTAAATTGCTTAAAATGTTTGTTTAAGGCCCTTTTGGTGTTGAGGGTCATTTTCCCTCTTGCATGCCCTATTTGGCCTTGTTTTGTGCCATGCCATAAGGCCTTTGAGTTGATCTTTGCTTGGCCTTTTTGCCACTGAAATCTAGTGAATTTTCAGTGGTTGGCATGTGGTTTTGAGGGCCTAAATCAGAGAGGGGAGACCCTCTCTCTTTTGGTCTTGTTTGCTTGTATTTTTGGCCTATCAAAGGAGCATATGTTTTCATACTTTCAAGGTTTGGTTTAGGCACTTTTTGGTGATTTTTAGGGCCTGCCTAGACTCTGTCTATGGCTGGTTTGGTCACCTTGGGTTTGCCTCTTGCATGTGTAGAGTAATCCCTTTTATGGCTTATCAAAGTAGCATGTCATTCTTGCATGTATTGGTCATATTTCAGTGGGTTTTTGGTCATCATTTGGCATGCCATGACTCTTTTTTTGGCTGGTTTGGTAGCCTCTCACATGCTTCATATGCTTGTAGTGTAAATCATGTTTATTAGCTTAGAATGCATGCTGTTTTGGCCCTCTATTCTAGCACATTTTGGCCATGCTCCAACCTGATTTTGTTCATATTTTGGGCTACCTTAGCTCTATTTTGAGGCCTCTTGGTCGAATGATGCTTGCCATGCATGCTTGTAGTGTAATACCCTTGATTAGCTTTGAGTTTCGAAGTTCCTTACATGCTTAACTTGAGGTATTTGCATGTTTCGGCATCATTGAGAATGTTATTTTAGAGCATGTAGGGCTGCTACACTTCCATATTTTTCACTCTTTAAGTGCTCTTTAGAGTGGTGCTTCCATGCCTTATTTGTGAGTCATTATATGAGCTCCATTTTTGTGCCTTTCAAAGCCATCATCCCAACTCATTTTGCTACTCATTTTGCATAGGGTCTGTTTGGGGTTGGTTTGGTCATTTGAGCATCGCCTTGCATGCCTCTAGTGTAATATGCTTCACTAGCTTTTGATACTTGAGCCTTTCAACATGCATTGCGTGAGTTGTTTGCATGATTCAAAGTCATTTTGTATGCTATTTCAGTGTTGGAACACATGCCATTGTACTCTATGTTTCATCTTTTCAATGTTTTCAATGCTCTTGGAGGGTTGTATTTTGTGCCTTAGGCTTGGGCCATTGCATCATGTATGCTTGTGTGTGTTTTGGTGCCTTAATTTCATCATCATTGGCCACTGATTTGGGTGTGGCTGAGGCCCATCCATTTTGGTTTAAGTCCCTTTTGCATTGAGTATGCCATTGTAGTTCATAGCATTGAGTATGCCATGTTATCGCATGATTGATCATTGCATTGTGCATGCCTTGTTCATCTCATTGTGTATGTTAGTTTCTACGAGCATTGTGTATGCTAAGTATCATGTGCATTGAGTATGCCATTGTTAGTTCATAGCATTGTGTATGCTAGTTGCATGTTTGCATGTTATCCCTTGTATGTTTGCATGACTTAGTTGCATTGCATTAAGCTTGCATGCTAGAGTTGCATTGGTGCATGCCTTGTTTGTTGCATTGTGTTTGGAATAGGGGTTAGTCCGAACACGGGGAATGAGGGGCGTTTCATGCTTGAAATGATGAAACGTGCCTCGATTCCCGGTCGCCAACACTCTTGACTAACCATGACGGAGTTGTTGGCTTTAGGTGCTTGTATGTGCATTCATTTCACATTGAGTTGTGCAATTCGACTCCTCGGCCATCATGCATCGAGATGCGTGATTTGTGGCCCGAGGGTCAAGGACTATACTTCCTTGAGCTTATGCAATGATGGGGAGAGTGGTCGTGCACACATGTGTTGCGAATACTTTGCCATCTCTCTCTCTTGCCTTCTGTTGCAGAAAACCAGAAACCAGGGGTAGAAACTGGTCGGCCGACCAAATTTAATGGCTGGCCGACCACTTTTTCTGATTTTTCACCACAAAAGTGGTCGGTAGGTGGTCTCCAAGGCCAATAGCTGGTCAGCAGCCTTCCTACAGATTCCTAGGGTGGAGTTTCAGCCTTCTAGAGATTTGTGCAGTGTTCTGAGGTCCATTGCAAATAGAGGCAAGTTGGGACGTCACGAGGGATTTTCGAACAAGACAATTCAAGCATGCATGCATCCTTTGTCATTCAAAACAGAGCTGGGATAGACCACATTCATTTAGTTTGCATGCTCATTTAGATTGCTTATTTAGTTAAGGTTGTGTAATAAGTAGTTGTAACTTGTTATTCATTTCGTCATGTAATAACTAGTTTAATTAGATTAGCTTAGATTAGCTAGTTAGTTCTGTATTATTCATTCGGACCCTCCGTCGAGAGGGCCAACTGTTGTAATAAGTGTGCGTGTGTGTGATGCATGTCTTTCAACCCCCATTTCTTTCTCCATTTTATTTACTAGCTTACGATGGTTAGTTTTAGGGCATGTTTGAATTAGCATCCTTATGCTCGTATGTTTGCATCCATTCATCTGTCTTGTATGCACCGGGCTCGGCGCATCATACTAACTGCATCGTATTTCAATTCCAAGTTGAATGCGTGTTATCTGCAGCATCTCATATGCCATCTTAGAATAGCCGAGCCTATCTTAGTTGCATTTTGCATGTGTTGCATTAGCCATCTTAAGCATGAACTAGGATCATGCATTGATTTCTAACATAGCTTTTGTTTTGGCTCGGAGTACTCGGTAAGTGTTTATGCTTTAGCATCCTTGCATGTGTGTGAGTGACTGCCACGATAGCATGCTTACCATGAGGTATGTGACATAACTGCTTGAATGCCTGTGGGTGAATGTTAGATTACTTGAATTGGGACAATTCATTGATTGCAAGTTCTAAGCCCACTTGAGAGTGGCAAATCACCATGTTTTCTAAGCCCACTTGAGGGTGGCAAAATCTGCATTTTAGCCTACTTGCGAGTAGCAAACCGCTTTCAAAAACAAATATGAGATGATTTGTTCCAATTCAGGCAATCCAGTCTATACTTGTATGCTGTGTGCATCACATAGTAATTCTAGGTTAATACACCAGAATAAGAACACATGTGTTTTCAAAAACAAGATATCATGTTAGTAAAGGCCGATCTTTGATCGGGCGAGCGGGAGTGCTCATTGCATGACCAAACATGTTGCTCATATTACCCTGACTAGGAGGCATCAATTTGTTTCTTCCTCGTACCCAATTTCTCAGAAGAATTGATGATAACCATGTTTATATGCAGCCTTTCAGTTGATCATAGCAAAGTATTTTTAGGGACATAGTAAGTCTTAGGTGAGTTTTTATGATGATAGGCCTGTGGACTATCACTAATAAGTTGTGCAGATAAGCATTTTGGAAGCTTGAAAATCATTCTGAAGCAGTGCCTCTCTGAATGCTTTTTCAACAGGGAAAAAATAGTTGCTTCCCTCATCGCATCTGGTGTATCAGCTGGGGCAGTGACAGATCCCACTTCACAAGATCCAACGGGTAAAACACCGGCATTCATTGCTTCCACCAATGGACACAAGGGCCTTGCAGGTTATCTTTCTGAGGTGGAACTAACTAGCCATCTTTCATCCCTCAAACTGGTAGAAAACGAGCTGTCCAAAGGCTCTACTGAGGTGGAAGCAGAAAGTGCCGTAAATAGTATCTCGCAGAGGAGTGTTGCTACAAATGAGGATCATCTCTCTCTTAAAGACACTTTAGCTGCACTCAGGAATACAGCTCAGGCTGCTGCATGTATACAAGCTGCGTTCCGTGCACATTCTTTTAAGAGAAGGCAACAGAGAGACGCTAGTTCTGCTGCTACAGTTGCTAGTGTAGATGAGTACAGTATTCTTTCAAATGATATTCAGGGGATTTCGGTTGCATCGAAGTTGGCGTTTCGCAATGCACGTGATTACAATATAGTTGCTTTATCTATTCAAAATAAATTTCGGGGTTGGAAAGGTCGCAAGGATTTTCTGGCATTTTGCCAGAAAGTAGTGACAATACAGGTATCATGTTTCTCTTTTAACTAATCCAAAATCTCGTGGCCAATGATTTACATAATTTTCAATATACACTATAGAGAAATCTGTAGGCGTAATCCACTTCTCCCTTTCAATTGTGTTACATGACTCTTCTATTTCCCCCAAAATACATGTGCCGTGTTTATTGGATATGACAAGGATAAGGGGATGGGATGTGTCTGACACCTGTACCTAATTTAGACACTTGAATCCTCTAATTTTTATAATGTTTGAAGGAGAAAAAGCACTCACATTTGGTAGTAAAGAAACATTTCTAGCATCTCACTTGGATGAGATAGGAATTCCATATATATATATATAACATTTTACAATTTCAAAGCTTATTTTTCAGTTTGATTAATATTGGAGATTATTTGCTTTCACCCTACAAAAATTTAAAAATAACATATGTTTTTTTTCTCATTATTGTTTTTTTTTTGTCGTTAAATTTTTTTCCCCTTTTAGTTTATCAATATTTAGCACATTTTGCTATGTTTTTTAGCTTTAATTTCTTTATTTATTCTTTTTTTTTGGCAATATTCTGAAAATTTCGGTGAGTCTTCAGTGATATTCTTAACGTCCAGCGAACGTTTTGGACATTTCAGCGACTTCCATTGACGTTCATAACACTTCGGTAAACTTTCGGTGATACTCTGGCGACTTTTCAGTGATGTTGAACATTCCGACGAGTCTTTGGTGGCTGTATGACGGAAAGCCAACTGTGACAAAAATCCGACGGTAGTAGGATATAAAACTTTCTTTTTTTCAGTGATGTTAAACTTTCTTTCTTTTTTTCTTCTTTTTCTTCATTTTCTTGCTTTTGAACACAATCAAAGGCGAGAGACAGAAAGGAGAGAAGAGAAGAGAAGAGGAAGAGAGAAGAAGGAGAAAAGATAGAGAGAATGAGGAGGAAGAGAAGAAGACGGTGATGGCGGAGGAGGAAAAGAAGGAGGATCGACGGTGATGGCGTTGATCGGATCTGAATCTGAATCTGAATCTTTTTTTTTTTTTTTGGCTGATGATGATGTGTTGATGATGATGATGTTGTTGTTGATGATGATGAAGATGTTGTTGATTTTTTATTTTTATTTTTCTAGTGGATCTAATTTGAAGATGAAGGGGGGAAAAAAAAATTATTGGCTGTTGATGATGTGCTGATGAAGATGTTGATGATGATGATGTGTTGATGAATGTTGTTGGTTGCTCCCTCTTCTCTTTTGTTCTTCTTCTCTTCTTCTTCTTCTTCTTCTTCTTCTTCTTCTTCTTCATCTTCAAAAAAACGAGAAAGAAAGAAGAAAAAAAAAAAAATCCAAATCAACGTCGTTTTGGATTCAAGGCAAATTCGAGCTTGGAAATTTCGGGCCACACATCAGAATTGTAAGTAAGAGGAGAATAAAGAAAGGAAAGCCTAAGTAAATAAGACTCAAAAATTTATTTTTTATGAATGAAATAAAAATAAATAAATGTTGAAGACGAGAGTGTAATTATATTTTAATGTTAAAAAATAACATTCAAATTAATAATTTCTTTTAAAAAATATTATTAATATAATTATGTTAACATTTTATTAATTTGTAGTATAATGTTTTCAATTTTATTTACATTGGAGAAAAAATATTATATTCAAATTTACAAAAATATTTCAAACTTCTAAATGAGGAGTTAGAGGGAGCTCTAGAGGTGGATTCTATCTTATGATTTAATATTTTGAGTTGTGATTTTGTATTTTTTTTTACAGTAGTGATTTAGACCCCCTCAAACTTCAACCCCCACCACCCCCACACACACGTGGCGGGTGGTGATTGGAGGAGAAGAAAAAAAAGAAAAAGAAAAAGAAAAAGTGACCAATCAAAAAAGAAAGGGGGTCAAAGGGGGTGGGGGAAAGGGGGTCCCAATCTTTATTCTTTTTTTTAATGTATTATGACATTACTAGAGTTGATATTAAAACTCAAACTCTAGTGTTCTATCATTAGTGTTAAATTCATTAGTGTTAAATTTAATGGACACGTGGCAGGGAGATAAAATGATTAGAGTTATGTTAGGAATTTTAAATATTTTATTAGATTTCTCACATATATATAAATTTGTGTGAGTCTCATCTAACGCGAAAGATTTAATAGAATATTTAATAGAGTATTTAGGATTCGTTTGTCAACATGGTTTGTGGCTAAAATAGCTACAAAAGACAAAATAGACTATTTTAACCACAACAAACAAAACATCATTTCCAACCCATAATTATTACACTATTTTCTCATAAAAAAAATTAAAAAAATCAAAAAATTAAAAAATTCTTCCCAAACCAAACTTTTTAACCAAACATTAGAGTGGATAGCATTTCTCAAATGATTAAAAGCTTTGGGGGTTCTAGAGCTTTTTCACATCAGTTGTGATCGTACGGTCAGTCTCTCTCGCTCGCTCGAGAGATGGATTCGAAGGAGAAGATAGAGCTGATACAGCTCACAATCCAGCAATTAATGGACGGTCAAAGATACAATGCATTGAGTTCTTCACCGGACGAGACCGGCTTCGCCGTCGACGGTGAAGATCATCACCTCCTACTCCTCTGTAGATTGCTTTCTCAGGTAAGTAACAATCGCTATATCGTTTTTTGTTGTAGAGTTAGGTTTTTTTTTTGAAGTGATTATTGGTGTAATAACAAATGAGATTTACACTATGTTTGGGAACTTAGGAGAGAAAAGAAAAGAAATGATTACTTAAGTAATAAGAGAAAAGAAAAGAAATGAAATGATTGTAATTTCTCTCCTTTTTGTTTGGATAAGGAAAAAATAAAAGAAAAGAAATGATTGTGATTTCTCTCATTCTTGTTTGGTTAGGTTTCATTAAGAGAAAAGAAACGAAATTATTTTATGTTATATTACCAAAATAACCTTTTTATATTTTCAATCATTTTATTTCTTTTATTTTTATAGGGACAAAATAGGTATTATGAAAATAGTGATTTCTTTTCCCTCCCAATCTCTCCACTTTTGGGAAGATTGAAATTGAGGCTTATAAGAGAAATGAGTTTCTCTCCATTTCTTTCTATTTCTTTTCATTTCTCTCTACTTAGTGATGTGTCTCTCACAGTTTGATCTGTATTGTTTGAATTTGTTTTGTTGTTGAAGAGATTGAAAACTGTGTTTATGGAAAGTATAAAGTTTGGGGAAAGTCTATAGTACATTTTGTTTAAAAAATGTATGGTACATCGAAAATCAATGGCTCAGATTGAGCCACATCATTAAAAGTGACCTGGTAAGCAGGTCACTTTTTATAGTTATGAGCCAAAATCATATTTGTTCATAACTAGAATCAAATTAATCATAACTTAGTTATGAGCTCTCATCACTTATTTCATAACCATATCTCATAACCAGCACCATTTTGTTGATAACCAATATCACATATTTTATAACTACAATCACATATCTCATAACTACATCTCATAACCAATATCCTTTAGCTCATAATCACACCACTCTGATCATAACCACTATCACATATCTCATAACTATTAATTACATATCTCATAACTACTACTCATATAGCTTATAACCACATCTTATAACCAATCCCCCTTTAACTCATAACCAACATTACATATCTCATAATCAACACCCTTTTGCTCATAACCACATCACTTTGATCATAACCAATATCACATATCTTATAACTAATAACCACATATCTCATAACCAAACACCCTTTTGATTTATAACTACATCACTTTGTTCATAACCAAAATCATATATCTCATAATCAACAATCATATATCTCATAACCATTACCCACATATCTCATAACCAACACTCTTTGGCTCATAACTAACATCACATATGTCATAACTACTAATCACATATCTCATAACACCCTTTGGCTCATAGTCACACCACTTTGATCATAATTAACATCACATATCTCATAACCATTAGTCATATATCTCATAATCAATACTCTTTGGCTCATAACCATACCACTTTATTTATAACCACTAATCACATATCTCATAACCAATATTCTTTGGCTCATAACCACACCACTTTACTCATAACCACTAATCACGTATCTCATAACCAACATTCTTTGGCTCATAACCACACCACTTTACTCATAACCACATCTCATAACCACATCTCATAACCAATACATTTTGGCTCGTAACCATACCATTTTGATCATAACCACCATCACATATCTCATAACCACATCTTATAACTAACATCATTTTCACCCATAACCCCTAACTTTGATCATAACCAACTCAAAACCACTAACCACATATCGCTATTTTAGATTTATTTACTAAATACAATAAAAAGGGTAATATACAAACAATATACATTTTAAAATATTTATATACACATAGACATACATATAAATAATTTGGCTAAATTTTAATAAAAAATGTGTTGAAATTTTTTTATCTACGATTCACTACAAGAAAAGTGGGCTTATGAGACAGAACTTTTGCAACGGCACATTTGCCGTCGTAAAAAATGGCTTTTTGCGACGGCACAACTTGCCGTCGCAAAAAATGTGACTTTTTTGAGACGGCACAACTTGCCGTTTCAAAAAATGTGACTTTTTTAGACGGCATAACTTGCTGTCGCCAAAAAATGTGACTTTTTGAGACGGCACAACTTGCCGTCGCAAAAAATAAAGTATTTGTGACGGCAGAAATTGCTGTCGTAAAAAAAAAAATAGAGTATTTGCGATGGCAGAGATTGCTGTCGCAAAAAAAAAAAAAGAGTTTTTGCGACGGTACTAGCTGCAGTCGCAAAAAAAAAAAAAGAAGAGTTTTTTGCGATTGTAATACGTACCGTTGCAAAAAAAAATATATATATATATATATATATATTGTGGCTTTGATATGGCTTCATATATATATATAGAGTCATAAAATGGTTTAAATAAATGCAACGGTATTTTTCTGTTACAAAAAAAAATAAAAACGACGTCATCTTACTCTTTTGAACATTTCTCTTTTCACCAATTTTTTCATCTTTCTATCTCTCTTCTCTCTCTCTCTCTCACTCGTCACTCTTCTTTGTCTCTCTATGTCTCTGTCTCTCTTCTCTTTCTCTCTCTTACTCATCACTCTTCTCTGTCTGTCTGTCTGTCTCTCTTTCTCTCTGTGTCTCTCGTCCATCTTTCTTCTCTTTATCTCTCTCATCTCTATTCTCTTTATCTCTCTCGCTCAATTCTCTCTGTCTCTCTCTCGTTTATCTCTTTTCGCTCTTCTCTCTCTTTCTTTGTCTATATCTTTTCATCCATTTTTTCATCTCCATCTCTCTCTTCTCTTTCTCTCTCGTACTCATCACTCTTCTCTCTCTATTTGTCTCTCTCTCTCTCTCTGTGTCTCTCATTCATCTATCTTTTCTATCATCTCTTTTCTCTCTTTGTCTCTTTCGTTCATCTCTCTTCTCTTTATCTCTCGCACCCATCTCTCTTCTCTCTATCTTTCTCGTCTTTCTCTGTCTCTCTCGCTCACCTCTCTATCTTTCTCATTGTCTCTCTCGTTCATCTCTCTTCTCTCTATCTCTCTCTGTCTCTCTCGTCTATCTCTCTTCTCTCTCTGTCTCTTTTCTGTCTCTCACTATCTATCTCTATCTCTTTCTCTTTTTCTCCATCTCTCTCTCCCACTATGTTTGCGTTGCTCACTCTCTCCCTCCCGTCTTCTCCATTTACTGAGCTCCCTCTCGATTTATCGATCCACTACACGAAAATGCACTTTTAGCAACCACTTTGTCTCTCTCTCGCTCATCACTCCGTCTCTCTCTCTCTCTCTTCTTTATCTGTCTCTCACTCATCTCTCTCTCACCATCCATCTCCTCTACCACATTCAACACTACTGCAAACGCCATTTCACCACCACCACTACTTCCATTGTCGCCACTTCACCTCTACGACTACCATGACTACTACTATTGCCACCACTCCACTACCACTACTGCTACTACTACTATTACCTCTCATCCACCGCCACCACTCCATCTCCCATACCACTACCACAACTTCATCATTAATCTCCTTCGCCATCACCACCACCATCACCACCTCTTATCCATCACTTTCACCACTATTGTCGCTCCCTTTCCTCTACTATAAAAAATTTGTTTGGTTATAGTTTTTTAATAGAGTGTTGAATTGAGTTTTGAATTGTATGTGGAATTGAGTTTTGAAAGTTTGACGTGACATGTGAAATAAAAAAATTTGTTTGGTGATGAGTTTTCAAAACTTAATTCAACATATAATTGATAATCAAACACACAACTCATAACTCGATATCCGTATTTTTGATCAACAGTCATAACCAAACTATTTTTAAAATACTCAAATAAAAAAATGTTTTTTTTTTTAATTAATTGTTTTTAAGTAATTTTTTTGAATATTTTTTTTTCAATTCATTTTTTTTTTCAAACAACTTCTATGTCAATTATTTTCTGTCAATTAATTTTTTTGGCCTGTATAAACATTAAAAATATTTTAAAAATTAAAATATTAAAAATATTTAAAAAATTAAATATTAAAAATATTAAAAATATTCCGAAAACCTAAACCTAACAAAATCTCAATTTCTCCCCTTTTTTTTTCATTTCCTTTCAGGTTTATAGAGCCCCTCTCTCTCTCTCTCTCTCTCTCTCTCTCTCACGGAGGCGACGACGAGCGGCGACAGTGGTGGCTAGCGACGATCGGCGATCGGCGACAATGGCGGCGAGCAGCGATCGAATCATCGATTCGAAGGTATTCTTCTCTTCTCTTCTATTCTCTTCTTCTCTGCTCTTCTCTTCTCTTCTCTTCTCTTCATTGCTCTATGAGATTTGGACCTCTCTCTCTCTGTTTTTGATTTGGACCTCTGTTCTCTTCTCTTCTCTTCTCTTCATTGCTCTATGACATTGGCAAGTGAAGGTGAAGAAGATGTGAGATGGCTTGACAGTGGTCTGCAGGAGGCTATGGATAATTTATTAGAAGGGCGTTCTGTGGGGCAATTTGATACATTTTATTTTCCAGATGATGATAATGTGTACAGTTCAGAAATTAGAGAACTTTTAAGCAGGTTTGGATCTGATTATTGAAGGCATTAGGCATTTTGGTACTTTGTAATGATGACTTTTATAGGAGGTTTTGTTCATGTTGTAGGAGAAGAGTCTCTAATCTTCTTCGAAGTGATTTCCGTGAGAGCCTAGACCAATTGATACAATCATATGTGGAAAGGCAAGTTTATGCTTCGGTTGACTGGGAACTGGATGGAACTTCATCACCCTCTCCAAACTCTCCAGCATTGGTGGTGCAAGATGTGCAGCAGAGTGGAGATCAGAACCAGGGTCAGTTGGATGATGTGGGGGGTCCACTTGTTCTTCCTTCAATGCCCTTTCAGGACCAGGAGTTGCAAGATGATAACTGGCCTCGAAACAACTTGCATCAATGCTCGGGCATTGTGAGTTTATCCCAAATCAAGTATTGCTGTGTTTTTTTTTTTTTTTTTGCACAGATTTTCTCAATTACTTCAATTAGCCTTAAAAAATGAAAACTTATCTTGGCGCATAAAGGGTGAAATTTTGTATGTGAAAAGCTCTAGCTTTCTTCATGGTTAAATTCTGATTTCAGCCATCCAATTGATGAATTTTTGAATTGGACCTACCTATCTAAAAGTTGAGTATTATTTGGTTGAAGTTTTTCATTTGAACAAGTCTCATTTGTTGTTTGTTTGTTTAGTTTCTTTTGCATCTCCCCACTTAACTAATTTTTAGTTTGACTAGTTTACATCTCTATTCTCTGTGTATTCATTTCTACACTTCCTAAGTTTGAAATGAGTGTTGTTGTTGATTGGAGCAGGATTGGGAGATCATTAATGATTTGAGGATCGACATGGCTAGGCTTCAGCAGTGGATGAGTGACATGCAGAGGATGCTGGAAACCTGCATGTATATGCAGCTTGAATTGCAGCGTTCAGTACAACAAGAGGTTTCTGCTGCTCTGAATAGGTCAACTGGTCCAACAGGTTTGTCTACAATTTTAAAACAGCTGCTTGTGTGCATTTATTCTTTTTCCCTGATTCTTACTTTTCTTGTTTTTTTTTTTTTTTTGGGTTTCCCCTTCATTTGATTAAATTCGCATATGCAACTCTAGTTGGTCTGTTGGGTGTTCTTGTTTATATTTTGCACGACTTTTTCTTGCAAATTCAAGAATTGATTGCTGACACATTATTAATATGATGCAGAGGACGATCACAGTCTGCCAACGGCTGAATCCAATTGGGATTTTGTGAGGAAAGGAATTTGCTGTTTATGTTGCGATAACAGTATTAATTGTGTTTTGGGGAATGTGGATCATCTAGAATAGGTGACTTTTATTCTTTTTCTTTTCAACCTACGTCTCACTAAGTCACAACTTTTGGGTTTTGTCTTCTATAGGAAATTCCAATTCGGAATCCTGTATATCTCATGTTAGGTGGATCTTTTGGTTCAGCAGCAAAAGGAACTGGGCTCAAGGCTCTTGAGTTTGCTCTCTCCATTTGTGACACTGTCAACATGTATGTTTTCACTGTTGATCCAGGTTATAAGGAATGGTAAGAAACTATAGAATTTGAATTAGCATATTGTACCGAGGAGGAGATAATTGTAACAATTGTAATGCATGTACCTTACCAAGGTGCCATAACTAAATTCATTTCAGGACAAGGTATTTCTCGGAGTCTCGAAAAGGTCATACTCCACTGCAGGGTAGGGCTTACTACCAGATGATGGAGTGTTTAGGAGTAAGTTTATGGCTTCTGTATTCTTTTATGCTGAATTTTGTATCTTGCTTGAACAAATTTAACAAATTCAATGTAGTTATGAGAATCGAAAATATAATATAACAAAATAAAAATGTTGATGACAGAAATAAGGAATGCGAACCACAACCATTATGGATACCAGATAGGAGTGGATTATCACAAATTAAAGGATTATCACAACCCCCCCCTTTTTTTTTTCCATTCCCGCTCAGGTTACCAAAAACCCCCAATCTCCCCCCCCGGCCCGCCCTTTTTTTTTCCATTCCCGCTCGGGTTACCAAAAACCCCCAATCTCTTCAACCAAAATCTCCAATCTCTTGAACCAAAAATCTCATTCAACCAAAAATTCCTAATCTCTTCTTACGGCTCTCTCTCTCCGGCGAGCGGCGGCAGACGACGGTGAGCGGCAGACGACGTCATCGAGCAGCGTGCGACGAATATGAAGTTCCTCATTTCTTGTCTCTCCTTCTAGACCTTTGAAGCCTCCTCGCCTTCCAAGTTCGTACAAAACGCCGCGGTTTCATCCGAGTATGAGCAAGAACAGGACCTATTGAGCGATGCAGAGGAACCCAGTTATGTTTGATAATGTTTAGCTCATTGTTTTTTTGTAAATTTATATTTAAAATTTCAAACTATTATGTATTATAATTTTAAAATTTTGATATTGATATTCATTTGTAAATGACAGGTGTTTGGAGGAAGGGGCAGAGGATTTTATAGTAAACCTGTTAAATGATCAGACGTGAAACGTTTGAAAGATAAGTCTTCGATGATGATGATGTTCATGTTCTTGTAAAGGTATTAAGCAAATTCGTATTTTTTTGGCATCCATTTTCATGCACATCAAGTGTTTGATTAAATGTGTCAATGGGTTTGTTTTGTTTGTGTTGATAGTCACTGCAGTGGATGGTGGAAGGAGAGCTCTGCAATTTCTAGGATTGGATGATGAGGAAAAGAGCTATGTTGGGTTTGATGATGATGTTCATGGTTTTTTTTTTTTTGTGTAGAAGAAAATGCTTCGCTTATTTTTCCTCTCTGTTTTGTGTGTTGATCAAATGATTCATAATAATTCTAGAACATCATCAGGTGAAGATGATTTCACTTTGGGGAACTAACTGTTGTACCCACTAAAACACCAAACAAATGTTATGAAAAAAAAAAAAAAGTATCTGAAAAAAAAAAACAGCATGTTATATATGTGTTTTAAGACCCACCTTCAACAATGAAACCAACCTTCAAAAAAAAGTGCCATCCTTGCTGGGGTTTGTTGAATTTGATTAACTGTGTTTACCTGTTGTGTTTATCAAATTTTGAGGTTTATGATAATGGGTCGATGGTAAAGCAAAAGAAAATCAAATTCCTTGTTTTTGGTTTTGGAATTTGATGTGTTGTTTACTCATGATGTCAGGATTCGGGGATGACAGTTACAACTTTGATTGATAGTATTTGGCATAAATAGATGCGTTAAAATGTCTGTAACGGATATCAATGCTTGATGCGAAGCTGGCATAAGCATTAGTGTAACATTTCTTAGAGTGCGCCCATTTTTAGGGATGCACACCATAGATTTTTCCTTTAATATTATGTCTTACTTTATTTTTTATTCATGAATTGAAATATGATAGTTTATATCAATTACTAAAAAAATTCATTATCATTCTCACCCCTTCGGATAGGAAATTATAGCTCCATATCCTTGTCTATGTATAGATTATTGGCTAAGGTTATTGAATTGTGGGTCTTTTGATTTTGATTTATTTATTTTTGGCTTTATTTTTTAATTTGTAGGTATGAGTTGGCTGAGGATTGCGCAGATGACGATGATGCTAAGATTGGGATTAGTCAGTTGAGGAAAAGTCTCCTAGAAAAGCTGAAAATGCATGGTTCGTTTGTCAAAGTAAGACATTGAACATTGTTTTGCTTTATTTTGTTTCCTTGCTAGTTATTGGAAATGATCAGGTCCTGTTCGTATCATGATATTAGATCAATGAGACAATTCTTTTGTTCCATATGGCGAGTCTTGAGGCTACTACAACTAATTGCTGGACCAAACAACAACAGTAATGTGTTTATGTGCATGAGTGAGTGTGGTTATTTAGAATAACAATCTAGAAAACTGGAACTCAAGATCTAGCACTTGAATTCCTAACCTCACTTAAAAAACTGCTAGTACTAAGTGTGCTTCTTATATATTTTTTGATAAGTTGACTTTATTCCTTATTTTATCAGCAATGTTGGTCTCGATCAATTTTTCTATTAAAAATTATTTCTTTTGAAGATTGGGGTCCGGATCCCAAAAAAAAAAGTAGAAAAAGAAAAATAGTTGGGTCCTGTTAGACTACTGGTTGTGCACGACGATAGTTGCTGCAAGAGCATTGAGTGCATGAGCCATTTTCTTCCTGGATGATTTTTGATTGCAAGTTGTTGTTGTAGCATTGGACATGGTGGGTTTGAGTACCTAAAGCTAAAAAATGTTTACAAGCTAGTTGTAACTGTAGAGCTAGTTGTATGTGTGGGAGAAATGTAAGAGAAATTTGAGTGCATAAAGATAAAGAATATTTGTCTAAAAGAAATTTCAAATGCTTCTTTCAATTGCAACACTATTCGTGCTCTACATCCATGCAGCTTGATCACTGAAGCTTTTCTTGGGGAATGGATAGATATGCAATCAGTACCATTTATTATGGGCTATCAACTAAACAATTCACTTGTTAATATGCAGTCTGTTTGGAGCTTTTAATTCAACTATTGCCTTCATGTATCTTTGCTAATCAGTTTTGCGAAATTAATTTACACTAATCAGATACCTATGCATGGATAATGCAGCAAATGATGCTTTTGGGAAATTTTAGTTAATTCTTCCGTTGCATGGATAATGCACCCTTATTAACAATATTACTAATTGTTTGTTAGATGTTATGCAAATATAAATATGATGCTAGTTAAATTTCAGTCTATTCCATATCCAGTATTCCCAGGTGGAGCAATTATTGGATGCTTAGCTGGCTTCTTAAATGTACCAAAAATAAAGGGCACACATACTGCCATGAAATCAGGTATAACTCACATTATCTCAAGCAGTGCTTTATCTTTAATGTGAAAACCATACGATATGTCTAGTTGGTATCTAGTTGATATAAAACAATGTTATTTTATGATTGTTTGGTGTTGTAAATTGCTAAATTCTAGGATAAAGTCATTCAAGATTTAGTTACTATGAGATTAAGTATGCCAGATGATTTTTTGTTGCAGCAGTAAATTGTTATATATCTGAGGTAAATTGCCTTGCCTTGCCTTGCCCCCCCCCCCCCCCCCCAAAAAAAAAAAAAACAAACAAACAAATTAAACCTTTTTTTTTCAAAAAAAATTCTTAAACCCTAAACTTCTTGGTACTATGCCATCTGTCCATCTTCGTAACAGAGAAGGATAATTTTGTCAATTTACCCCTCTTTCTTGGATAATTTTGTGAACATACCTCTTCTTCCACTGTCTTCCTCCCTCCTAGAAGCCACCTCCACCACCAGTGGCAACCCCTCTGCAACTCACCCATCCTCTTGTTGAAAAAAATGCGTACACATACACCTACACTAATACATACTCCATAACCAAATAACTTATATTCCAGATGGGTGTGAGAGGAACAGAGAGTTAGAATCACCCTCCCCTGCCCCTGCCCACCCTCCCCTGCCACACCCAACTCCTCTACAGTCCACCTCTGCTACATGCAACCCACCAAATAAACTATTAGAAAAAATGAAATAACATATAGAATGGTTGGAATTTGTGATCAGAAAATAAAGGAGTACTTCTAAAGCTTATTTTCTTACAGGAATGCTAGCAGCAGAAGCTGCATTTAGTGTACTTCACGAAGGCTTAAATATGGAAACATACTGGAACAACTTAAAAAATTCATGGATATGGGAAGAACTTTACAGAGCTCGGAACTATCGACCAGTATGTATTGAAATTTATCCTTTCTAACTTTCTGAATGATCTTTCCTCTGATTCCTATTTCATATTTTGATCTTCTTCACTCTTTGTTTTCTCAGAGGCGCTAATTGATGGCATTGCAATTATATTTTTGATATCCAAATCTATGGTCCATTTCAACAATTTATTGTCTAAATAAACCACCTCTTGAATGAATTATATTTTTATGATATCCAAATCTATTTTTCCGTGTTTTCTTGTTTCTCTCTGTGATGTGGTACACATCCAGAAAATTGTATTTCCGGAGTTTTGTGTGTTTTCAGGCTTGCGATATCAAAGACCCAAAGCAGAATATGAATGGACTGTGCCGAAGGTGGTGGCGGCCCAGGCTACTCCATCATGTAGGACCGTTGCTTGGATTTAACTGCACGCAAAATAAAAATGTATTCCCAATGTATTACAATTGCAAATAAAAGTCAATCTAATTGGAAAAAAAATTTAACCTGTGCTGAGGTTTCTCTGCAGAACTCCATATCCGTAGTTAATATAAATTGTAATTCCTTCTTGTACCCATTAGATCATTTGATTGAGTAGTCGCTGCATTGTGAATCATGTCAAGAGATTCCTCAATGAAATGCACACCAAACCTTTATTATCTGGAGTTCATGTTCCAGATTATTAGCTACTCACCACCAAGCTGCCGAGAATGGAAAGTAGGACTACACAGATCAAATACAAATCAAAATCCAAATATAACTTCAGAGCTTTTACACTAGGAGAAATTTGTGACATGGGAATGGTAAATGAACGATTTTTATTTTTTTTTCTTCTCCCAAAAACGTAGTTTTTTACAAACTAGCATAGTATAATCTTAAAAAGTTTGCCAGAAGCCCTCACAAAATTTCCAAGAGTTTTGCCAAGTGTGCCACGTCATTCCACTGTTTTGGCAAATTAAGAGTACATCCCAAAAGTGCCCCTTTGGCAAATTAAGAGTACATCCCAAAAGTGCCCCTAAGCAAGATGTCAAGGATTTGGCTTTCTTGCAGATTCCAGATATCTTTAGTTCAATGCATAAAATTGTAACACATTAAAATCTAAAATCAGGAGTCTACAAATGGCCAAATCAATTTAAGTTGAAGATCTCACTGTTTTGGGTTTTAAATAAAGATTTGGTGATGCAAGTCTTTTTACAATCAATTAATCACCTACTTTCATGAAAGAGTGTCCTATTCTTCATATGGAGAGACTAGATGCTAAGAGTCAACATTCTTCCTATAAGCAGAACATATTAAAGGGCTCTTGTGTTCAAAAAAAATATTAAAGGGCTCTTCTAATGAATTGCTTCCTAAAAACAGTACCTGCAATTTGCAAAAGCAATTTCAAATACTAACAGTACGAGTAATCATACATAAGCACTTTCAACATTCCAAAAACACAACCAACAATAGAGAGAGAGAGAGAGCATTTTGAAAAATTTAAATACAAGACTACCACCAATATATTCGCCAACACATGTGCTACATGACTAAAATAAATGAATGAAATCACCCCCACAATTCAACCACGAACTAAATCCAACATAATACTCCTACAAATAGATCAACCGCCACATCTCAAATCCTGAATATAAATCCAAATATAAACTGCCTACAAAATAGTTACACAGACGCATCTAGTCACACACACAACAGATAGAAAATGGACATATCTGACACCATAATCGGAACACCAAAGATTTGGACAATAACTGACCCTTCAAGCTCCACAGATCCGCCCATTTCCACATCCGCTCATTTCTATTCCGCAATTAATCCTTTGATGAAGGGTTGACATCTGAATTGTTCTCTTTCTGGCTTGGAGAATGCATTGAAGCACGCAATTGTTGTGAGTGCTGCTCCTGTTGCTGTTGCTGCTACTGAAGTTGTTGCTGCTGAAACTGGTGTAGTTGATGCTGTGAAAACTGGTGCTGCTGCTGCTGCAGCTGCTGCTTCTGGGGATGAATTTGGAGTTGCTAAAACTACTGGGCAGTTAAGAAACTGTGCATAGGATGATTGTTGGGATAAAATTGTTGGTTGGCTCCAAACGATGGAGGAAAGTTCATCATTGGTCCACCGTTCGGAATAGTTTGGCCAGTCAGTAATTTCAAATGCTGAATCTCCTTTTTCAGTGCGTCATTTAATGCTACATACAAGAAAAATGGAAGCAAAATAGTGTTATCATTAATATATTGATGCCAAAAAGGGGGAATGTTCAGCCCATATGTGCTAAATAGTATGCAAAATCCGTTAACTTGTTTCACAAACACAACCTTCACCTACTTAGCATAAGAAAATTCTTCTTTCCTAGTCTAATCAATCAAATTTAATTTGGCTCTCAACAATTAATCCCAACATAGGCACAATTATTGGTCTAAGAGATGCAGAAATAGTACTAGTACTACAAGATGTACTCTGGAAAAAACTTCGATTTCCAGTTATAAACAATTAAATCCAATGCTTCCTTTTTGAGTTTTTCACTGCTGCAGGGAACTCTTCCATAGTTTTTTTTTTTTTTTTTTTTGATTAGCTATATAAAACCACAAAGGAGGAAACATGACAAAGGATTTACAACAGAATATAGAGAAAATTTTATTTGAATTCTGAACACAAGCTTCGCGGAGGGATGGTCGACCCTCAAGCCCCAATAAAACTTGCATAGAACTCCAGAGCTTTCACCCGTTACAAAACTACCATTATAGACTAAGAAGCACGACCACTTATAAGGTGTCATGTCTATGTCGAACACTGACAACACGTGTCGCGCACACGTCCAACACTGTCATTTTTTTAAACCCGAACACAGTTAAGACACTGACAAACACATTACAAGTTTGAAGAAAATAACTTGAAAACAAAAACGTAGATTTATACCTACTAATTCTTCCTCTTTTAGAGTTTAGGAATTAATGTGATAGTTTTTTATCATCATTAGATGAAATATTCATATATATTTATATAAACATAAATTAAATATAAAAAAAAACCCCATATTTAGTGCGTGTCACCCATTTGTCATGTCAAGCATTTGTTTCCTAAATTGTTGTGTCAGCATGTCCAAATTGTGCAGCATGTCCATGTCTGTGCTTCTTAGATTATAGCTAAGTCACAAAAGGAAAACTGCACTCTTTATTACATCCATTGAGGAAGACATACAAGAGAATACTGGAAATGATTTTATTTGAATACTGAAAATAAGATTCAAGGACAGGTGACTGAACCTCTAGCCCAAATACAGTATATATAACACTCCACAGCTCTCACTCCTGTTCTCTGACAAGACCTATGTTACATGGACTCTATCACTTCTACTATACCATGTCCACCAGACATTACAAGCATAAGGATTGGGGATATGTGTCCAACACTATAGAATCCAATTTCACTACTTGGATCAACTAAGTTTATATGATGTTTGAAGAATATACTTACATTTGCTAGTACAGAAACATTTCTAACTCCTCACACGAACGAGAGACATAAATTCCATATTTTTCCTAAATCTCATTTAATTTGAAATACATTTCCAAATAAATTGGGTTTAAAAATATTAAACAATATGATTTATCAAAAATATATATATATATTAAACAATATGCAATATATACGTGTTTAAGGCGTGTCCCTGTATCCATACCTACCTTTTAAATGCATATCCTAATATCCTACGATTTAGTTTAAGAAGATCTGATGCTTGGACACACAATGAGTCCATGTAACATAGCACAAGAGCCAAGACTACTAATTGAACTCTTTATTACAGAAGGACAAAGTCAACTATTCACAATTGTCTCCATTCCCGTAGGTCTTCCAAGTCTTCTACATATTTATTTTCAATGAAAATTTTATTACCTACATACACCTGCACCAACAGAAAAGAACCTTCTCCCTCACAGGTTTAATTTCCATGGCAACAGTGACCATTACACTAGTCGATACAGTAATTTAAAACCATGCTTCTGATACCTCACTGGGGCCTTCACATTTTGCCCAATGGTCTTCAGATCCCTTCCTTCCACCCCCATACAGAATGAAATCCAGAAGCATCTCTGCCACACCTATGCACCCATCACCATACTTAAAGACTTTGGAAGGCAAACCTTGTTCTCTCCTCAGACTCTAGACGGCAAATCCCGCTCTAGATAATAATTTTTGAAGAATTCATCAAGAAAATTGGTTGCACCTGTCTTCAACTAGCCTAAGTTGAAAGAAAAGAATTCATCAAAAAAAATTATTTATATTTTTTGGAAAATTTTGATAAAACTCTAATTTGAACAAGAGTGTTAAGATGAGTTGGGTTTTCCCATATCACACTAATCTTGCACACAACTTTCAAATTAAAAATTTCATATCAGGAAGTACTAAACAATCCAAGAAGGCTCTTTTGATTCTAACATATTAATCAGAAACTCAAACAAGGTCTACAATTTCTTACATATCTATTGGTTTTCATAACAAAATCATATGATCAAAACAAGACCCAGATAAATTATTCTATCAAACAACACCATTCAAGCTCGATCCACAGATCATTTTAAGATAAGTAAATACACCGATTAGATTATATTATTTTATTATAAATTTTATTTTACACATTATTATGTTAAAATTAGTGTTTGTTTTATATGTCTAGATTTTTTATTTTACTTGTGTCTAATAAAAATTTGGATCTGCCAAACTTTTTTTTTAAAAAAAAAAAAAAAAACTAAAACTTAAAAGTAATTTTGTAGCTTAAAAACAGAGAAAATTTATTTTATATAAAAATTTACATTGTAAAAAAAACTCGTTTAGATTTTTTTCCTTAGGTGCACTTTTAGATTTTCTCAAAAAAGCTTGAGCTGGGTCGCCTGTGTGTTTAATCAGCATGTAGACGTATAATGCTATAGCAAAGAGAAAGCAATTAAACAAATGCCAATATGATTGAGAACCGATGTTAATTTTCAATGTGAACAAAACTTAATATCATCAGCTATTCACTTTTTAGGGTTAGGGTTTTGAAATCAAAGCCCTATCTTGGGTGGTTACAGATGTTAATTTTGACTGAGAACAAACCTTAATATTAGATATTCAATAAGGGTTAGGGTTTTGAAATCAAAGCCCCAATGGCACAGCTATCTTGGGTGGCTGTAAATAGGAACATACCTGACCTACAGAAGAAAGCTCTCGTAAATATTCAATTCGACTAGAAGGGAAAATATTTGCTGACAAACCCATGGTGGAGACGTGAACAGATTGATGGCTTGTGAAGAAGATGTTGACAACGGTGGCGTGAATCACCGACGGGGCTGGTGGTCTTTGGCCATGGCGGAAGCTTCGGCTATGGTGGAAGAGAAGCGAAAGGTGAAGAGCAAGAGAGAGAGGCTATGGTGGAAGAGAGGAGAAAGGTGAAGAACGGTGGCCCCGACGCTTGACCGTTGGACTTCGACAATCGCTGCAGCTTCGGCTATGGTGGAACAGAGGAAGGAGGAGAAGAGAAGAGCAAGAGCACGAACCAAAGCAAGAGAGGGAGGCAACTGGCTTGGGACCGTTGGACTTCTGATTTACTTTGCTCTGTTTGGCAACCGGTTAGACCGGTTGCCAATTCAAAATTAAATTATTAAAATAATTTAGTTATATGATAGTTATGAGATAATATGATATATATAAATAACTAAATATAACTAAGTTATGAGTTAATGTGAGAATAGTTATGATTTATATGATATTAGTTATGATATCAAATCATATAATCCCATAACTAATGTATGGTACATTCAAATGTACCATAGCATCACCCTAAAGTTTGTGTTTGGATTTCATGAATCGAATCTGAATTTTTCTTGTATGGAAAATGAGACTTTCTTATTGCATGTGTTTCAACTTAAGAGAGACATATATACTTTGTTGAATTAAACTTGAAAAATGCACAATTCTATATGATCAACATATGTACCAATTTAGTTGAGATGAGGATTTCTCCTTGAGTTAATTTGATCTTTTGAATTATGCTTTGCAAATTGGTTTATGAATCTAAATCCTATAACATTTTATAATTTGTTTTGTATGGTTTAGTGTTCCTTTTTTGCATCTCAAAATGCTTTTGTTCTTAAAATCAAGTCATTGACTCCGCTTCAAATCCACCTCTTCACTCCCCTTCATCACCGCAGTTAATCCACTTCTTGCTTTCAAATCTACAACCAAAGTAACCTCCTTGCCTTGCCTTGCCTTGCCTTATGAAACCATTATCACCGCCCCCACAACACATGCTGATAAATTGTGCAGCACCTAACCGTAAGCATTATCACCGCCGTTAGAGAGTCTACCGACATCATCATTGCCTCCACTATTGTTGAATTGGACCTACTTAAATAAGTTAATACCAGCACTTTGGGCTCCACAGGCACTACTTCTTCCACTTATCAAAACCAATGCTTCATCAGGAACACCTACCCACATTGTAGTGCCACCACATGCTGCTCTCACTGGCCCTGTTTGGTAGAGCTGTGGGAAAGTGCTTATAGCTTATGCCTTAACAGCTTATAGCTTATAACTATGAACATAAGCTGATTTCTGACTTATAAATTAAGCTTCTCCTGCCCCACTCAAAGAATAAGCCGATTTCTGACTTACAAAAAGCTATAAGTTGCATTGTTAAACTAAACCAAACACATCAAAATAGCTTAAATTAAGCTGAAAGTTGAAATAAGCTGAAAAAAAGCTATACCAAACAATGTAGCTTTGTCTCAAGCACCTGTAAGTAGTAGTAGTTCGTTCATTCATCCTTTTTACCCTCACATCTTTAGATCATATATTCATGAAAACTACCTCTCTCTAGAAAGGGGGAGGAGAGGGGTAAGGCTGCATACATCTTGACCTCTACAGACCTTCGCTTCAGCGGGAGTCTCATACGTTGGGTACCTTCTTTTATTTTTAGATGGTATATTAATAAATTGGAGTGACTTTGTGTTATTCCTGAAAAACCAAAATTAACAGGCCTTTAGTAATTTGTATTAACAGTTAGAAACACTAAAAGGGGATGATGGCAAACTTCAGCAACCTGAACCACCAGCCGATCCAAAGGAAGTACCTTCCCCTGCAGTTGCTGACTCAAATAATGAGACTGCCAAGGAGACGGAGGGTGGTAGTATTGACGACGGTGTCAGAAAAGAGATAGTCAAAGAGCTTCGGAATGTGAAGAGACAGAATTTTATCACTCAATGCCTTCTTTCGGCCATGATTGTCCTTACCATTACGTGGCAGATATCCGAGGTCTCTCTTGTTCTTAGCCTTAAAGATGGACTGAGCCACCCTTTCAAAACCTTTGGTGGTATGCTGGCAGGGATGCTAAAAGGCCCTGTTTTAGATGCTCAGAATGGGGAGAAAAAGTCATCTACAAACCAACCGCAGGTTGAAGTCCCTGCAATCCCTCCCCTCAAAATTCCAGAGCTGCCCCTTCTGGATTTGCCATTGGGTCTGGATTGTGATAAGGACTGAGATATGTTTGAAACTATGCCTAAGAGTGTAGATTCATGGTTGTGCTGATGGAAAGTTTAATGCTTGGTTTTGTTTTGCAACAGTTGAAGCAACAGAGGGGGTATTTGGAAAAACCTATCTCCTCTATCAATTTCATCAATTTCCTTTATTAATGTTTATTTTAATTTTTTTTTAAAAAAAAGAAGCTACAAGCCAATATTTTCTTGACTTCATATTTGTACCACTTTGCTCGAATTTGGTCTCTATGTGTGGACATATTTGAGAGAGCCATCAAGCAGAAGTTCTCAAAACAGACCAGAGGTTTTAAGGTGATAATTGTGGATAAAGAACCATCTAAAGATTTACAGAAAGTATCATAAAAAAAAGTACTCTGACAACTGGACTCTTAATGTAACCTACCTCCCTAGCATGATCCTTGGGCAAAACTCAGGAATTGCTTGAACATATCCTGCCCTCGAGTTTCATCAGCCAAACTTGTAACAAAATTTTATTGAGAACTAACTAGCTCTAGTTGGTAAACTGACTGGGAAAACAGAAAGTGTAGTTCCAGCAGAAAAATACCTATACCTACTGTTGATAAAACATTAAAAGATATATCTGTATATAATATTATATAGAGAGAAGGAAGAGAGTTTCAAACCTACTGTATAGATAGGATAAGATCCCAATACTTGGTTTGTTTGGAATTATTGATAATATTTCCCACCATCAAAGAAATTTTAAATTTCCATGCATAATGGGTTGTTCATGTCAAATTATTCAAATTTTATTGACTCAATATATACAATTTATATAAATAACTATAACTAAATGTGACACGTCACCATTTTCTGCTTCTAATGAAGATGAGACTAACGGATAAAAACTCTTAAGGTTGTGTTTAGTAGAGTTTTCTAACTATGATTTGAGAATATGAGTTGTATTTTAAGTTTATAAGTTTTGGAATTATGATTTGAGTGTAGAAAATTTGTTTGGTGAATGAGTTTTGAAAAGAGTTTTAAATTGAGTGAGAAATTTTTGATGTGACATATGATATTTGATATAAAAATTTACAACTCATAACCAAATATACAACTTAAAAATCTATTAAAACCTCATAAATTTTTTTTAAAAATTCCAAAATTATTGCTTTATTAAAAATATAAAAAAACACACAAGTGCAAAAAAAAAAAAAAAAATCACACTGTAGAGGCCGACCGGCCGGACATCCGGTAGGCCAAATTTCAAAATTTAAAAGTCCGCCTGGAATAAGTTTTCAAAACAAGAGGCGAAATTAACTTTCCAAAACTCAAACCACACATCATACTAGAGTATAAAGGTGGAACTATAATTTCAAAACACTTCCAAACACAGCCTTAACAGGCTATTTGACAACGAGGCTCATGGGTAAAACTCTTAAATCTCACTAAGAGGTTACTTGACTCTCTTTCCTCGCACCAAAATCCAATGACAACCATATTAGGCCACAGCTTCATGTTGTTTAGGTGTCCATCATGTTCTCGTTTTGATAATTTGAGTCGTATATTTTATAAATCACAATATGTAAATTATTTATAAGAAGAATTTGATCAATCCGATAATCATAATCACGTTAATTCATAAAATTTATTTCAAAAAAATGAATGATAAATATTATTGAAAAACTGGACCATCTATTTTTTAAAAAAGAAATATAATAAACTAATGTAATTATGATTATCGGATTGATTTTTTTTTTAATGAATAATTGATACATTGTGATTTAAAAAATGAATTATTCGAATTATCTAGATGAGACTTGTGGTAGGCCCCCAAGCTTAAACAGCACGGTCCAATCACAAGTTATGCCCTAAGATGTTTTTTTTTTTTTTTAAGGAAAAAACCCTAATTACACTAAATTGCAAGAAAGCCAAGCAACAAGAGCTAAAGAAGGACGAGATACCCAATCCAAAGATAAGAAATCTCAAGCACACGCAGTCCACTGAGCTGCCCCATAGACACCATTTCAAAGACATACAACCTCTCCTTGCCATAGATGTAATATCCTCGAGAATAGCTCCGCATTCCTTGCAACAAACAACTCAATTCAATAACTTTCTTGCTGTCCCCTTCTATCTCAACTTGGGAGAGGTTAAGGGAAGGAACCATCAAATAGGCAGAGGGGAAACCATCAAACAAAACAAGCGCAACCATCAAGTAGTGTTTACATTCAGGTATATTTAACCCCCTGCATTTTCTCCAACAAAATCTTTAAGCATCCAACATCAATCCATTCATGAAAACTGAAGCAGATATGAAAAATCATCTTTCATCAATTCATCCAATCAAACAAAGTAATATAATCATTCACCAATTTACCCAATCAAACAAAACGATCTCCCAATCATGGAGACTGGATGACACCTGCATTTTACGAATAGCTGAGCATAGAAAGTCTGATAAAAATTAGCAAAAGGTGAAAAAATCATTGGTTCTTGATTTTTAAAAGTCTCACTAAAATAAGCTGAACAGAGTTTGTTCTAAGACATTTGGCATCATGGATTCTTCGCCCGTTGCGTTTAAACCATCCATCGTCTTCATGCTTGATTCAATCGGAAAATGTCGTTCAACACATAGAACCGGAAGAAGCTACGCTGATGTGTTGGCATTAGATGAAACATCTGGGAGCAAAAAGAACAGGAAGAAATTTTGATGAGAATAACTGAAATATTATGTAAACACAGATAGCTGACAACAATCTTAATTCAAATTGATAACTGTGCATTAGAATAAAAAATTTATTTTTTATTTTCTTTTAAAAGGTAAAAACAATATGATTCACCCAAAAAAACAAAAATACAATATGCATTACATAAAGCATGTACATAAAGCAGAAGGGTGAAAGAGAACAGAAAAAAGCAGAATTAACAGAAAAATTGGTTTTAATTTGAAGCTTGTGTAAATCATTATATATCAGGACAAATACAAAAATAATCAGAGCTTTATTGCAATAACAGAGAAATTTAAATCAACAGCTGAACTGTGCATAGAATACAATTCAAGCTATAAAATACCAAAACAAATAAACGTTTGTCAACCAAGCAAATTGAGATATGAGTAGGAGGATCATATTCAATTGCTTCATACACATTACAATCTGTGTGTTCATTCTTCTTATCCTTTTGCAATAAAAAACAGGTCAGAATTTCACGTGGCAAAGTAAAATCAACAGAGCAAATCCAGAGTTGAACTGGTTCCCATATATCATTGCCCTGAACATGACAAGGTCTACCATGTGATGTGCTTTAGGATTTCGACTCCCTGATAGTAACTTTTAACTCAAAGAAACTACAATGTGATGTACTTTAACATTTCGACTAAAGAACTACACATATCACTAAAAGAAAAGACCAAGGAAGAAAAAATGAGAGAGAAGTGAAAAGCACTTGGACAGTCTTTATTGTTGTTTTTGTCTAATTTATTTGTTAGCTTATCTCTTCATTTATATAATTTATTAAGTTACTTAGACATCCTCAACATCTCATGTCGTGGATGAAGGAGTGCAGTAATTAAAACAAAATGTTACGAAGCTGTTATTTGAGGATTATTGTTTTTGTTTGCATCTTCCTTTTCTCCACTTGTTACTTCCAATTGGATTCAGAAGGTATTTTGGCAATATTAGTTAGTTAATCATCTCCGAGTTGGGAAAATATTTGATTAGTTTCTTTTTACTCAACTGGTGTTCTCTCTCTTGTAATAGCCTCTGTTTTATTAATGTTTTTAATAAGCCGTAAATAATTGCGTTTAGGTAGTCTATGGTAATCTGCTTGACTATGACATGCACCGAGCTTTCTCTTGGTGTCGGATTATTCTAATTTTTTTTTTTAATTTTTTTTAAAGTAACATTCTTTCGCTAATGCCTGAAAATAATGGACAGTGACGTTAATAAAATTTTTAATCATGTTGATTTATGGTCGCTCTCGTGAATTATCATGCTTCATTATTCCCGCTTTGTTAGAAAAACTCAACATTTTGTTTTAATTACTGCACTCCTTCATCCACGACATGAGATGTTGAGGATGTCTAAGTAACTTAATAAATTATATAAATGAAGAGATAAGCTAACAAATAAATTAGACAAAAACAACAATAAAGACTGTCCAAGTGCTTTTCACTTCTCTCTCATTTTTTCTTCCTTGGTCTTTTCTTTTAGTGATATGTGTAGTTCTTTAGTCGAAATGTTAAAGTACATCACATTGTAGTTTCATTGAGTTAAAAGTTACTATCAGGGAGTCGAAATCCTAAAGCACATCACATGGTAGACCTTGTCATGTTCAGGGCAATGATATATGGGAACCAGTTCAACTCTGGATTTGCTCTGTTGATTTTACTTTGCCACGTGAAATTCTGACCTGTTTTTTATTGCAAAAGGATAAGAAGAATGAACACACAGATTGTAATGTGTATGAAGCAATTAAATATGATCCTCCTACTCATATCTCAATTTGCTTGGTTGACAAACGTTTATTTGTTTTGGTATTTTATAGCTTGAATTGTATTTTATGCACAGTTCAGCTGTTGATTTAAATTTCTCTGTTATTGCAATAAAGCTCTGATTATTTTTGTATTTGTCCTGATATATAATGATTTACACAAGCTTCAAATTAAAACCAATTTTTCTGTTAATTCTGCTTTTTTCTGTTCTCTTTCACCCTTCTGCTTTATGTACATGCTTTATGTAATGCATATTGTATTTTTGTTTTTTTGGGTGAATCATATTGTTTTTACCTTTTAAAAGAAAATAAAACATAAATTTTTTATTCTAATGCACAGTTATCAATTTGAATTAAGATTGTTGTCAGCTATTTGTGTTTACATAATATTTCAGTTATTCTCATCAAAATTTCTTCCTGTTCTTTTTGCTCCCAGATGTTTCATCTGATGCCAACACATCAGCGTAGCTTCTTCCGGTTCTATGTGTTGAACGACATTTTCCGATTGAATCAAGCATGAAGACGATGGATGGTTTAAACGCAACGGGCGAAGAATCCATGATGCCAAATGTCTAATAATGTTTAATCAACACAAGTGTAATGCATACGTCACAATTCAACACAACAATGTCATCCTCCACCGATGACCAAGGACCAAACCTCTAGATGCAAGTATTCAGTACACCGAATAAAAGAGACTCAACTCTCAAGCAAACCTTAAACCCAACAACAACACTAGTACGATAGGTAAGGATAAAACCCCCAAATGTGTGTATTCAACACTCATGATACAATAGTTCAATTCTCAAATTTATTTTCCGAGACTCACATAGAGTTAACATTTCATTTACCATTTTCATGATCAACTTTCGTAATTTTCTTAAGTCAACATGTTCCATCACTTATTCCAAAAACACTTTTCCCTTTTCACAAAACCAATTACATTCTCTTCATTTTACAAAATCAATTCCATGGATAATAAGCCATAACCCAACTTAATTCAATACGTTCATTTCAAAATAACCCTAATACCATAATTAATCCTTTAACTATTAACACCTTCTACACAACTCATATTAACAATAGAAATTTACCAACATTGTTTAACCATAAACCCTTTTTATTTTACCAAATCAAAATATAATTTAGGGCTTTCTCTTCTTTCAACAATAACATGCTAATATTACTCTCTAATTAGTCCAAACCACAGTCAATGATAACAAAACCATTCTCAAACAACCAACCCTTGGTTCCCCTCATGATTTTCAAACAAATCCAACACGGATATGATTTTCATGCAATACAAAACTACCACATGTCTATCTATAGACGGAGTATTGAAAAAGAACAAGGAAATCCCTACCTCAAATGGAGAGACCAAATGAAGAAGATGAAGGCCAAAAACCAAAGTGCTCCAAATCGCCAAACTTTCAGATTAAAATGAAGCCCTCAACCCACTCTACCTTTCTTACAAAGGACTTAGTATAGATTTACACTAGAGGGAGATGAAAACCTAGAGAGAAGGTGTGTAGGGAGAGAGAAGATGGTTCTAGGGTTTTGAAATCAAAAGGGAGATGAACAAGTGATATTGAAAGGTTGTTATTAAAGCCCATTAATTGGAAAATGAAAGGACAAGTTAGAATTAAATGAACACTAACTAGAATTAAATGAACACTAGTTAGAAATATGAAAAGACACCAGTTGGCATTAAATGAACCATTATGAAAATTTAATAGACACTAGTTGGAATTAAATGGACACTAACCCTTGGTTTCCAAACACAAAGAACCTGTTTCAAACCCTGCCCAACACGACCCAAGACTCATATACAAAGAGTAAAGGACGGAAACGGGAAAAAGACAACAGCACATCCACGGAACCGAGTCCGGAATACAATTAAACAATGAAGGGAAAACCGGGATCGCTATAACACTGGTCTTTCAATTTTTTTTTTTTGGGAGGAGGGGAAATAAAATCAAGTATATAAAAATTAAGAAGCAAAAAAACTATAACATTCTCCTCCTTCAACCCACTAATGAATTATTCTTTTTCAATGTAACTCTAACATCCTGCACAATAGACACTAAAATTACACAAAAATCCATGTCAAGCATATGTGACTTCCACCAAAATATGCAAAGATACAAATTAAATTGTTGCACTTAAATTTAGTGAATTTTCAAGGGCACTTTACAGTCCACATTACATTGATAAGAGACTTTACAAAAATATTAGAAATCCATTGAAGTACATATCAGTATGAAGCTTTACAAAAGTGGTTAACATCAAGCTTTATAGAAGTACTTTTTGTCAAATTTACAAAATGTATGCCATATAATGTCTTCAAACTTGGATGCCTCTAAAGTACTTGGACGCCTCTACAAAAACTTGGAAGCCTTTAGAAAAAGTACTTGGACGCCTTCAAACTTGTTCTCCATCACATTTTGAAATATCCATGCATCAATTTCTGTGTACTTTTTCTAGTGAGGAGCACGCACAACAATCTAATATTTAAAAAACAATAACATTAGCATATTGAAACAATACGAAAAATAGATATTGAAACAATATGGACTAAGGATACCTTATTACAATTCCATCAGAGTAATGTAGTCTTATTTATCCTCTTGAGCCCCATTTTCAATCCTGAAATAATTGTTGAAGATTCTATTTTTTCAAGAAAATCAAAATAAGGATACATGCTAATCTACGTAGCAAACATTTGTTGATGTTTCGAAATTCAGATTATACATTTTTTACTACCCTTGAGACACATCCATTAGAAACATGAAATTTAGATCATGACAGCTAAATTAAATTCAAAGTTACATATAAATAACCCACACAATGTGTAGGAACTGTAAGTTTAAAAATGCAAATTTCAAATCAAATTGTATTCTCCTAGAAGATTAATCAATGCTTTTTGTCACTGATACACAACAACATAGACAATATAGTGATAACCCATGCCTAAAGACACTCCTCAACAAAACCTAAGCATTCGGTAGTGTATACAACTCAACATTAAAGAGGAAATTTTTTTATAAAACTCGGTAGTGTATATGTAAAAACTTAAAAAATATATTTTCAAAACCTTTAAGAGTAATTCAGCCATAAATATTCCATTAGCATCATTCTTTTAACACCAAAAAAATTTAAATCAATCCATTATAGTTTATTCACCTGAGTTCGTTTCCCCCAACTCTCCCACACTCACATTCCACTCTTTCCATGTAGACTACCCAAGAATAACACAATTGGTGAATGAAATATTCAATTGCCTTTTTTTTGGCATTTTAGAAGGTGTTTGTAATGCAAAAGTTGCTTCAATTTTGTTGCCTCAAATGCAAGAGAAGTAACCAAACATCTAGTTTGAGCATTCTCATGGTAGCATTAATAAATCAATTGCTAATTTAATATTGCTTTCATAATCAATTAAGAAAAGCTCCACAATTAGAATACAAAAGAAATTATGTATAGAATATTAAAAAAATCTTGCATATAATATCAAATGAAATCCTATATGAAATGTTAAGACAAAGAACAATGAAGACAATTGGTTAAGAGATGATAATTTACTGTATTCCATAAAAATATTATTCAAAGGATGTGATCAATTTAAAAAAAGGAAAAAAAAGCAGAAACTCAAAACCAAGATCATTTGAGAGTATCCAAACTATTTAGAAGGAATGAAAGTAAAAAGTTGTAAGCTGCCAATTTTCTTACATCCTTTGAAGATTACATCCCATAGTAAGCTTCCAATTTTCACGGTGTTGTCCCTCCATGTGATTGCAATCAACTAATAAACATCACAGGTCGCTAAGAGAACATGGTAGAAAGCTCAACCAGGGGAAACTTTTGTTTCCTAATGTCATAGATTGAAATAAATCTAAAATTCAAAATTTTGTTTAATTTCCTTTCACCTTCCATTCCAAATCAATCAATATACGGACATGTAAATTGAAATGAGTAGTTTCCTAGTTTTGGATAACTAATATGCATGTTTTGGCTTATAACTAAGTTCCATTTACATACCCACTACTACAGGGTAAAAGAGAAAAATAAAAACAGAGAAAACAAAAAAAAATCATATACTCATTTGTCATAGTACTTACAGTTTATCTTGTTGTCTTATAAATAGGCACATGCCGTAAATATCCACCATCCATATTAAACTAATTTTCTTTGATTTCACTTTCAACCCCTTCAGATTGAGTGAATTTTTGAACATGAAAGATCCAATTAGAAAACAATGTTATAGCAAAAACAGATAACTCTCAAAGATTCACAACAAAGTTCAAAAAAAAAAACAAAAAAACAAAATTGACATACCAAATCAAATACACTGTAAATGAGAAACAAAATCCACCTAAAGGCACGGTGTAAATAATATTATGATTAAAATGTAGTTGTAATTTATACGTATCATGTTAAGATTTATAGAGTCTATAGCATTTTTTTATTCTTCTTAAAGAACTTATAACAATTTTGCTTGTACCACACACTCAAAAGAACTCAATTAAAAATAACAAATGCAAATTAAGGAATAAACATATAAATCTACAAAATTTAAAATGTTGATCAAATGCAAATTTATAATGTTGATCAATATTGCAAATCAAAATAATAAAATGTAGAGTAAAAAATATAAATCTACAAAATTTAAAATGGTAAAATAATGTTATGCAATTATAATAAAATAAAATTAACCAAACAATGCACACCAGCTAGTCTCTACAATTTTAAAAAATTAAAATTGGATACCAAACAATGCACACCAGTGCTCTGCAATTCTAAAATAATTTAAAGTCAAAATAATTTAAACTAAACATTGGATACCAAACAATGCACACCAACCAATACTATATAATTTTAAAAAATGAAAAATAAATTAAAGTCAAATCTTATAGAAAACTTTCCAAATGTGAATGGAAGACCGAATGTTGGATTTACCTCGTGAATGCAGATGACATTAAGATCCTACTCATCACAGATCACAGCACCAACATTGGACCTATATCTATATAAGAAGATGAGTAAATTAAATAAGAAAAATTGTCAATAGGTGGTAACTTCACAAAATATTTAAAAACTCACACTGATTTGTAATTTTCCCAATGAAATAAGAAGATGAGTAAAGAGAGCCCATATTACAGTTTGGTGCAAATCTCAACAATGTAGCAATACATTTTTCATAAAACTGCTTATGAAAAATTGCTTATGCAAAAAATAAGAAAAAAAAAATTTATAATCAAAAAATTATATATGAGACGTAAAATCTATGAACCAGTTTTTTTTTTTTTTTAAAAAAAGACAACTTACATTATCCATAATTTTAGAGGTCGTTGCAGCTTAGTATTGCCAAAACCTGTAATACAAAAGTCAGCTTCACTAAATACATATTAATCCAAGCAATGCAAAAGGTTTTGTTGTTCATAGAAAGGTAGCAATACATAGCTTACTTTAATTCACCAAGTGAAACCAAACGAAGCAATCAATAGATACTTAAATGGAATCAAACATATGGACGGCTTCAGCTTTCTTGAATTTAATTGAACTAAAAGAGGTTTAAATGGAACTGCAAAAGTTATAAAGCAAATTCATATACCATGAATAAAATATCTCATTTAAGGAATTAATAAAAAATCACACAGATATGCAAATGCAAACTAATAACAAACGATTTGCAATCAATCCACATAATTCGACTCCAAAAATTTTCAGGTATTGTTAACACAATCCAAATCCAAACAACATCAAAAGAAAATATTAATGAATCTTACAATTTTTCTTACAAATTTTTAGATATGCCACATCACCCAAACTTGGCAAAGGATGCAAATGAATAGAAACATATGCAGTAGTAAAGTCAACAAATATATACTTTTGCACCTGAAGTGGACAAATAGATAGAAAAGCAAACAAAAAATAATGTATTGAAAGTCTCACAATTTCATCAAGTCAAACTCAACCAAGTCAAACTCAATCTCACAATATTTCAGAAGCTATGAAATTATCCTCTCTAATTTCATCAAGTCAAACTCAACCATCCCAATCTCATAATTTCATAAGCTATGAAATTATCCTCTCTTTTTTTCAATAATCAAACACCTAGAAAAGCCATACAAAAAAAAAAAAGGTAATGACAAAAAAAAGTCCAAAAACCAGCATATTTGAGAGCTCCAAGCTTAGAAACACAAACAGAAACACATATCAAGGCCATTATTGGGTTACGAATAGGAAAAACAACCCTTTATTGGCCAAATATTTGTTTGATTTCTTGATTAATCTCCAAAAATTGTCTGACCCAAAAATGTTTGATTTCTTGATTAATCCCAAAAATATTTGATTTCTTGATTAATCCAGCAGTCCGCAAACTAAGATGAGAGAACAACAAACAAAGATGAACAAATAAGCTAAGCATATATAAATAAATGATTAAAAAACATGAACAACAAACTAAGCATCACTGCCATGGGTTTCAACTTTGAAGCCTATATCCAACTCTCAAAAATAGAGCTTCCTTGTTATGAAAAAAAATCCATAATACAATCAACTCTTGAAATTTTTTTTTTTTTTTAAAACCATAATACAATCATGTTCACAAAAAAGGACTGTTAACAGATTGGTAAGATTGGTTTGGGGAATGAAAAAAAAAATTTATTGGGTTATGAATAGGAACAACCCTTTTTTGGCCAAATATTTGTCTAATTTCTTGATTGATCTCCAAAAGCTGTCTGACCCAAAAATGTTTGATTTCTTGATTAATCCCCAAAATATTTGAGTTCTTGATTAATCCAACAGTCCATAAACTAAGATGAGAGAAAACTACAAACTAAGATGAACAAAGAAACTAAGCATATATCCATCTCTATATCCAACTCTCAAAAAAACTAAGATGAACAAAGACAGAGCTTCCAAAAAGAAACTAAGAAACTAAGCTGAACAAAGATGAACAAAGAAACTAAGCATCACTGCTATGGGTTTCAACTTTGAACCCTATATCCAACTCTCAAAAACAGAGCTTCCAAAAAGTTGACTCTGAATTTTTTTTTTTTTTAAAACCATAATACAATCATGTTCACAAAAAAGCACTGTTAACAGATTGGTAAGATTGGTTTGGGGGATGAAAAAAAAAAACCTAAGATGTGAATCATCTATTGCTTACCTGAGGAGAGAGAAGAGGGGCCAATCCACCTGATTGTGCCATAGCAACTTAAAAAAGTTAATCAAAATCACACCACACCCATCAACATACTGCAGTTAAATCAGAAAAAAGGAAAAATAAAATTAAATAAACATGAGAGCAAAATAAGATCAAAATAAAGAAATTTTCCCCCAAAATCAAAATAAAGAAATCTTCCACATACCAACAATGGTGATTACACTTGAAGAGGGAGGGGCTGCAGTGGTGGTGAGACGAAGGGGGCTCCTGATGGCTGAGGCGGTGGCTGCTCAGTTGAGAATGAGGGGCTGAGACTGTTGAGAGAATTCAGATGAAATTTCAAAATTTGAAATATCTGGAATAGGAAAGGGTGGGAAGAGTGAGAAAGGCTCTGTAAGAGTGAAGAGAGAGAAGACATTTTATACACCAAATCATCTCAGCCCTCTAGACAAAAGTCTCATCAAGATTAAAAAAAACCCCTTCCCTTGTTTATGAGGTTGACACACCATGGACATGTAGCGAACAAATCGCTCATTTTTTAGGAAAAAGAAAATAGTAGGAAGTACCTTCTAATTTGAAAACAAAAAAAAAAATTAAAGGTAGAAGATTACTGAATTCTTTGAGTTAGCAAGTAGAAGATTTTGTTGTCCCAAAATAGAAGATTTACAACCTAAAACCCATTTCATAAAACACATGAACCTAAACAGAACCTAAAACCCATTTCATAAAGCCCTCAAAACCATTTCATAGAAACCTATTCCAAAAACAAAATACAGAGCCGCAGACATAGAGATTTGAAATACAGAGATTCGAAACCCATTTCAAAATCAAAACCGAAATCATATAAACCCATTTCAAAATCAAAACCGAAATCATACAAACCCATTTAAAAACAATCATACAAAAAAAAATATCAAAATTGAGAGATGCAAGAAACCAATGTACAGAGATGCAAGAAACCCAGCACACAAAAATACCGAAAAATTGAGAGATGCAAGAAACTCAGCACACAAAATGATGCAAGAAACCCATTTCAAAATACAGTGATTCGAAATACCGAAATACATGCAAGAAACCATTTTAAAAAATCAGTGATGATGAAATCATAACTGGAACCAGTGAAAGAGAGAGAAACAGTGGGGAGAGGGGTTACCTGAAGGCGAACAATCTTGGTGCTACCGACGACAACCACCGAAGCAACGAAGAGCCGGTGAAGCAACGAAGAACCACCGAAGCAGTGATGATGAAATGAAAGAGAGAAAAACAGTGAAATGGGTTTGAAATTTTGGGCGGTGAAAGGGTGAGTAACAAAACAGTGAAATGGGTTTAAAAGGAGACACAAAAAGCTCTCCTTTGAAGCTTTATCCAACGGTGAAGATAGGGAGACACAAATTCAGATTTAATCTCAGCCTTTGAATTTAATCTCCACCTAGGATAGATGTCCCAAAATTGAAGCAACAAAATTGAAGCAACTTTTGCCTCAAATGCATTTGAGGCAACAAAATTGAATGCTTTTGCCTTAAATGCTTCAACTTTTGCCTTAAATCAACTTTTGCCTTTTCAATTTTAGAAGGTGTTTGTAATGCAAAAGTTGCTTCAAGTTTCTGGAAAATCAACATGGAGCCATTTCTTATCCCTTTTCGGTGCCTAAAAATTTTAAATATTTGATTTACATTTGAAATGTGTACTTGCATGAGTTTTTGCGTTTGTGAGAAAGTGAGTTTATGTAAATGAATATTATTATTTTATTTTTAAATTTTTTGTTACAATTTGTATTTTTCCTTATTTCTTTCTTTTTGTTAATAATGTGGTATTTAATTGAGATTTTATTCTTTATATATATATATTTATAAAAGCGCTACTATTATCAATTTGTAACTCTATCACTTATTGATTATTTGTGTTTAATTTTTTTTGGTGCAGATGTTAGATTGAAAATGAAGAACACATCAAAATTTATTGCGTATGAGTTTATACTTTAAATGTATTCATTAGTTAATTTTTTATTGTTGATTATCCTATTGAAATAATTTATGATTAAAATTTAAACCACTAACTGAATATAATGGAAATTAAAATTAATTTTATTTTAATTTATTATATTATATGGGATGATTCATGTAATATCTAATATTGATTAAACAAAATTAGTGTTACTTTTATTTAATATATGTCATTTTGATTAATTATAATATGCCTTTCTTACTCTACTTTTGGTTGTTTGAAGTAATTCTTAGATAAATTAACTATTATATATGTGATGATTTACTTAATGTATGATAGTTTTTTAAAATTTTCAATAATGTGAAATATTAAATATTTTTAATGATGTGAAGTAAGATTTATATACACAAACTAAATAAAAATATTAAGAAATACAATCAAATAACAATAGTAATTATTGACTTTCTAAAATCCCGTGCATCGCACGGGTGACCACTAGTTTGAAGAGAACCAGATGTAGAAATTTTTTTTAAAGAGTTCTTCTTCTTCGTCTTCTTTTTTTTTTTTTTTTTTTTTTCAATCAGTGGAAGAATATTACATTTTACACAACCTCTTATACAAGAACTAGTGTATGCCCGTGCCTAAAGGCACGGTGTAAATAATATTGAGATTAAAATGTAATTGTAATTTGTACTTTACATATTAAAATTTGTAGAGTCTGTAGCACCTGATAAAAGTTCAAGTCAGCACTCCTACCATTAGTTTGTGGCTAACACCTAATACATTGGTGAGTGTCATAGTACCCCGAATCACAAATATCTGATTGAAATAATATAATACACAGAACATAAATATCATAACCTCGCAAATAGTAGTCTTTAGAAATTGTTTACAAATTAAGATACGGAAATCAAATATTTTGAAATAATTTTCCAATCAAGATACGGAAAGCATTGAAAAACTAAATGCATCATATCATGAAGAAGAAATCAACTCTATGCCATAGCATCCCAACAATAAATGGTTTAAAAAATAATTCCTGCAACTCATCTGGTTTGTCAAATTAATGTAAAAATCATTAATATTGCTTTAGAAAATAGTCAAATTAAAAAGATTTTAAAGTCATCTAATAGCCATCAAGTATTGCTAGTATCAATACTTGAAAGAAAATGTATAGTAAGAAGAGTAAATTAAATAAGAAAAATTATAAATAGGTGATAACTTTACAAAATATATAAAAACTCATTGATTTGTAATTTTCTCAATGAAAAAAGAAGATGAATAAAGAGAGCCCACATAATTTAATACAAAAAGGGGAAAAAAAAAGTGTATACAAAGTAGTGGCAACTGACATGTCCAAAGTAGTGACAACTTACATGTCCAAAGTAATAAATCAACTTACATGTCCAAAGTAATAACTCAATTGTAAAAGATCAAGTCAGCACTCTTAAATCAAACTTAGCTATACTGGAAATGCAAAAATATAGGGGAACAAAAGGCTTCACAAAAATATTTGAAATGCAACAAAGTCCATATAGGTAGAAAGCTTTACAAAAAGTGGGTCATAGCTATCGTCTGCTTTACAAAATGTATATACTTTACAAAAATATGTGTTTGATAATGTCTTCAAATTTGTTCTTTCCCACAATTCTTACGAACGTCTCATCAATTTTTGAAAGGTCTTCATAACAAAACTTCAGGGTAAACAATATTTGTAGTGGAATCTGACTCATCATTAGGGAGGAGGATACTTATACGATCGAAAGATGTGCATCTAGATAATGCCACGTATAGTTGCCCATGACTAAAAAAAGGTGTACGCAAATCAACCCCAACAAATTTCACAGATTGTCCTTGAGATTTGTTAATGGTCAAAGCGTATGCCAATCGAACTGGAAATTGAAGTCTTGTCATTCGGAAAGGCATTTCTGCAGAAGACGGAGTCAATGATATATATGATAAAGATAGATATGATAAAGAAATATTTCAATGTACATAAGAAAATAACCTTAAAAGATATAAAAATTGACTTTCCAAGATTGTTTCATTTTTGTGAGAAAATACAAAAAAGAAATGGAAAAGATAAAAAATAAATTGGTTTACTTAATTTTTTTTTTCCTTCCATAACCTTAATTTATTTTGTGCTTCCTCAATTTAAGAAAAGTTATGATACACTGCTTTAGGCATTGAAACCATATAAATCCCCAAACAATAAATAAAGCTAATCCCAAAAGTCTTAATGGCACTTCCAAACATAATCAGACTCAAATCAAAATTGGGTGAATTCCTATAACGAAGCGAATTAATTTTAGGACTTGAGATCCAACTGATGCTATCTAAGACCTGGAACACATCTTATAGAAAAGGTAAGAACTGGAACACATCTAAGACATGAAACCAATACAATGTATACAAACCAAACTGTTTTAAAAATAAAAAATAAAAATGTAGTGATACTGTACAATTTACTGAGCTGATAAATAAAATAAAATAAAAGATTCCCTAGGTTTATTACCAAATAGGATAAAATATGGAGGCCATTATTGGCTAAAAACAACCCTTAGTTGGCCAAAAACTGTCCGATTTATTGATTAATCCTCAAAAACTGTTTGACACAAAAATTTCAGATTTATTAAAGCTTGAACAGTATATAATGCCACAAATTCGAACCAAAGTATGAATTTAAGAAATCAAACAGTACGATACCACAATATGAATTTAAAAAATTAACTCATGAATTCTATAAGGGCCTTTTCGTTGAAATTGTACTCTACGAAATGTGGTTTAGATTTCCATACTTACCACATCTGTAAAATTAATTTAACTCCTAATAAAATTAATAAAATTCAAACTAATAATAGATTAATTTAACTCCTAATAGATTAATTTTACAAACTAATAAAATTCAAATGTTATCGAATGTTACAAACTAATAAATTCGAATGTTATCAAAATGCTATACAAACTAATGAACATGTGTTTTATACAATAAATAAAACTCAAACTAAGACCTTGTTTGATTAACAGGTTAATAAAATAGTACCACTAATACTACCAATCAAACATGCCCTAAGTGTCATTCAAGGAGAAAAGAAAAGAAAAAGAAAACAAAAAACAAAGATTAATTTAACTCCTATCTATATTGGTTAAATTTGAAACATTAGATAAAAAGTCAAAAACTAATACAAAAAATAAACCCATTCAACACAAAAAAAATGCCCTAAGAGGTAAAGGAAGGTATGTTTATTTTCTTCTTCCAATTTTTCATTTTGTTTATTTAAAAAAAAAAAAACACCCTCTGTTTGGTTTCCTAGCAAGCAGAAACCCACTTTAGTTTGTTAATTAATTGGCACAGGTTTTGTTAGACATGGCTTCTTAATATATATATACATACTGGAATCATACATAAAGAGAGGGTTTGGGGTTTGAAAAATACGAAATGTGGTTTAGATTTCCATACTTACCACATCTGTAAATTAATTTAACTCCTAATAAAATTAATAAAATTCAAACTAATAATAGATTAATTTAACTCCTAATAGATTAATTTTACAAACTAATAAAATTCAAATGTTATCGAATGTTACAAACTAATAAATTCGAACGTTATCAAAATGCTATACAAACTAATAAAGATGTGTTTTATGCAATAAATAAAACTCAAACTAAGGCCTTGTTTGATTAACAGGTTAATAAAATAGTACCACTAACACTACCAATCAAACATGTCCTAAGTGTCATTCAAGGAGAAAAGAAAAGAAAAGAAAAAAAGATTAATTTAACTCATATCTATATTGGTTAAAAAGTCAAAAACTAATACAAAAAATAAACCCATTCAATACAAAAAACATGCCCTAAGAGGCAAAGGAAGGTATATTTATTTTCTTCTTCCAATTTTTCATTTTGTTTATTAAAAAAAACAAAAAACGCCCTTTGTTTGGTTTCCTAGAAAGTAGAAACCCACTTCAATTTGTTAAGTAATAATTGGCACAGGTTTTGTTAGACATGGCTTTCTTAGACATGGCTTCTCAGTATATATATATATATATATACATACTGGAATCATACATAAAGAGAGGGTTTGGGGTTTGGAATCATATATACATACATATTGGAATCATATGTATAGATATATATACATCCATAATCATACATAAAAATAAAAATAAAAGATTAATTTTTATAGCGACCCCGGTCTTTTCCCATTTGATTATTGTATCCGGACTTATGTTCCGTAGATTATATTATCATATTGTTGTTGTTGTTGTCCTTTAATTCTTCAATTTTGAGTTATAGGATTTGTTGGGCAGGTTGTTTACAGGTTGGTTGGGTTTGAAACCAAGAGTTCATGTTCAGTTTTTGGGTTGGTCGCTCGAGCGAGCTCTTCTTCGCTCGAGCGAGGTCTTTGATTTTGGTCCTTCGCTCGAGCCAGGGTCCCTTCGCTCGAGCTTCGCTTCGCTTCCAGTACTTAGACCTGAGAGCAGTGTTTGTGGGCTCGAGCGAGCTTTCTTCGCTCGAGCGAGCTGGTTTGTTATTCGCTCGAGCGAGCATTTCTTCGCTCGAGCGATGCTTTTCTGTGTCTGGTCGCTCGAGCGACCAGGTCTTCGCTCGAGCGAGCCTATCAGGTATAAATACGCAGCAGCGTATTTTAAAACAGTTTTTCAGCCCCTTTTGATTCTAAAACCCTAGTTTCCGAGTTCTCTTCTTCTCTAAACACCTTCTCTCCTAGGTTTTGTAACGCCCTTAAAATTCAACCCATTAAATATAAAACAAAACACGCATTATTAAAAGAAGACATTATTTATTACATCAATCATCAGAGTCTTACGAAATAAAATACCATAATAAATGCCCTACGGGCTTACATCTTGCCAAGCCAACACTTGGATACAATTTACTGAGTTCTAACTCAAAACAGATAAAGCCCTAGGCTTGAAAGATTACATTATTCAAATAAAAATAAATAAACAAATCTTCACATTCAATTCCTCACAAGCTAAGTCCTTGGAGGGAGTGAACCACCTGAACCTGAAAAATAGAGTTCCCATATAGGGTGAGCCACAGCCCAGTAGAGAAATACTAAACCAAGCATAAGAATTAACTAAAGCATTAGCATCTGATACATGGTTAACACTCTACAATCAAGTTACAATTTTCATGACACGAATGTCTACACTGCCTATGACACATTGTCTATGGCACATTTTACTTTCCACTTATGGCTCAGAACCTGGCCAAATAACTCAACAGGGTTTCATCTTTTATTACCATTACTTCCAATTCAACAGGAATAACAATCAAGTTAGACCTAATCATAACAAATACACATGTTGGTATTGTATCAATCATAATCACTTCACTTCCATACTTCCCAACTGATACACATTTTAGTGATGTATCATATCAACAATAAATAGACATATATCTATTAATCAATAAGCACACATAAGAGTGATGCTACTGGAGTCCATCCCCTATCTTCTCCCAATAAATCCGGTTTAGAGGTCCATCCCCTATCTTCCCCTAAACCGTGGAGTTCATCCCCTATCTCCTCCAAAACCAATGCATATGCAATAAACACACAATTGCCATATACAACACATAATTAATACACAAATGTTCTGTATTAACTCAACAGTCAAATAATTGACTCAATTCCAGTTATACCTAAGCCGCATGCAAGGTCTACAACAATCAATGGCTATCCTCCACCGATAGCCCAAAACAGTTATTTCTAAACAAGAAATAAATACATCAATGAATGTAAATTTAACATTCCCAATTCTATGAATTAAACCAAATTCCACATTATTCCTTTAAATTAATTATACAAATTAATCTAAACCAAAACCCTAAGGTTTCTTTCAAAATTACCAAACTACCCCCACATACCAAAATTACCAAACTACCCCCCATATACCAAAATACCAACACTTAGGATTAAAGCGTATAAATGGAGTAGGAAATCCCTACCTCGAAGATATAACTCAGAAAGAAGAAGATGAAGATGATGCCCAAACCTCAAAGTGCTCCAAATCAAGAATTTCTCAGATTAAATGGAAGCCCTCACTCCCCTCTATCTTATTTGTAAAGCAACTAGGGCAAAAACCCACCCTAACTAGATCAAACCTAGGAGAGAAGGTGTTTAGAGAAAGAGAGAACTCGGAAATTAGGGTTTTTGGATCAAAAGGGGCTGAAAAACTGTTTTAAAATACGCTGCTGCGTATTTATACCTGATAGGCTCGCTCGAGCGAAGACCTGGTCGCTCGAGCGACCAGACACAGAAAATCATCGCTCGAGCGAAGAAATCTCGCTCGAGCCAAAACTCGATGCTTCAGGTCTGCAACCCAGAAGCTCGCTCGAGCGAAGGAAAGCTCGCTCGAGCGAAGGAAGCTCGCTCGAGCCAAGAAACACATCCATCAGGTCTAAGTACTGGACGCAAAGCTCGCTCGAGCGAAGGGACCCTGGCTCGAGCGAAGGAGCAAAATCAAAGACCTCGCTCGAGCGAAGAAGAGCTCGCTCGAGCGACCAACCCAAAACTGAACATGAACTCTTGGTTTCAAACCCAACCAACCTGTAAACAACCTGCCCAACAAATCCTATAACTCAAAACTGAAGAATTAAAGGACAACAACAACAACAATATGATAATATAATCTACGGAACATAAGTCCGGATACAATAATCAAATGGGAAAAGACCGGGGTCGCTATAACCTCCCCCCCTTAAAAGAATTTCGTCCCCGAAATTAAGCATAAGTTTGTAAAAACAAGTTTTTTTCTCAATTCCCAATGATATCATAAAGCAATAAACAACAACTTGACCCAAAACCGGTCACTTCATCTCTAATCAAGAGGCATCTCACAATATGTATAAATCAACATATATTTCAACTTGCATCAATATTATGCATTAATCTTTCAATGTTAACAATTTCCATATCATATTCAATCTCATGATATAAATAACACATTCAATATATAAATGTTATACTCCACTTCCATAAAAAGGCAAGTTTCAAAATGTTAACATTAAACCAAAACATTCTCAATGTTTTCCCAACTTAAGACATATATAAATTCTTAAGTTCAACAATATTACATAATCTAAATACAAGATTACAAATCAGTAAACAAGTCCGGATATTTCTCACGGACTTCCAACTCACGTTCCCAAGTGGCTTCCTCCACTCCGTGATGCTTCCACAAAACCTTCACCAAAGGGATGGTTTGCCACGCAAAACTTGATCCCGCCTATCCAAGACTCGAACCGGTCTCTCCTCATATGAGACATCCTCATCAACAACTAAATCAGTCCAATCCAGTACATGTGACGGATCTGGCTCATACTTCCGAAGCATACTCACATGAAACACGTCATGAACTCCGGATAACTGCGGTGGCAAAGCTAAACGATAAGCAGCCTCGCCAATCCTCTCAAGGATCTCAAAAGGCCCAATAAACCGAGGGGACAACTTCCCGCTCTTCCCAAACCTCATCAAACCCCGCTTAGGTGATATCTTCAAAAAGACATGATCACCCACCTCAAATGCCAAAGGTCTCCTCCTACGGTCAGCATAAGATTTCTGACGACTCTGTGCTGTAACAAGCCTCTTACGGATAAGCTCAACTTTCTCCGTCGTTTCCCTCACCAACTCCGGACCCAACAAAGGTGCATCACCCACCTCGGCCCAACAAACAGGAGATCTACACGGTCGGCCATACAAGGCCTCAAACGGTGCCATACCGATACTAGACTGAAACTGTTGTTGTAGGCAAACTCCACTAATGGTAAGTGCCTCTCCCACGACCCACTAAAGTCGAGAACACAACCCCGAAGCATATCCTCAAGGATCTGAATAGTACGCTCGGACTGCCCGTCAGTCTGAGGATGATAAGCCGTGCTAAGGGTCAACTTAGTGCCTAAAGCACTCTGCAAACTCTGCCACAACCTGGCAGTAAAACGAGGATCTCTATCTGAGACGATCGTCACTGGGACCCCGTGCAACCTCACTATGTCCCGGATATACAAGTCGGCAAGATGATCTACCGAATCTCTAACACGCATCGGAATGAAGTGCGCTGACTTCGTCAACCGGTCTACACACCACCCAAATGGCATCACTACCCCGCTGAGTCCTCGGAAGACCCACAACGAAGTCCATAGTGACATGCTCCCACTTCCACTCGGCAATAGGCAAGGGTTGCAACAAACCCGCTGGCCTCTGATGCTCGGCCTTCACTTGCTGACAAGTAAGGCACCTAGATACGAAAGCTGCCACATCTCTCTTCATACCCCGCCACCAGAACTGGCGACCCAAATCCTGATACATCTTAGTACCTCCCGGATGCACCGCAAGGCGCGAATGATGAAACTCTCGGAGTACCTCCTCTCGGCAAGACTCCGGCACAAACAAACGGTCTCGGTATCTCACACTCAGGTCGGGATACACCGTCAAACCCTTCTCAACCTTCCCATTAGAAATCTTCTCTCGGAGAGATTCTACCTCAAGATCACCCCTCTGAGCCTCTAACACTCGAGTCACAAGTGTAGGCTGTGCAACAACAGAAAACAAGGCCGCAGCCTCTACGGATTCGCCCAGATGCAAATCAAACTCCCCAACTGCACCCAACATCTCCCACTCCCGGATGGCTATACTAGCTAAGTCACCAACAGATTTCCTACTAAGGGCATCGGCCACAACATTGGCCTTCCCCGGATGATAGTGCAACTCGAAGTCATAATCCTCAATGAACTCCATCCACCTCCTCTGCCTCAAATTCAAGTCTTTCTGTGTGAACAGATATTTCAGACTCTTATGATCCGAGAATACCTCGAACCTCTCACCATAAAGATAATGCCTCCAAATCTTCAAGGCAAAAATCACAGCTGCTAATTCTAAATCATGCGTAGGGTAATTCTTCTCGTGAATTTTCAACTGACGTGAGCCATAGGCAACCACTTTCCCCTCTTGCATCAACACACAACCCAGACCCTCTCGTGAGGCGTCACAATAGACTGCATAACCCAACCCTCTCTCCGGAATAATCAAAACCGGAGCGGTGGTCAATCTAACCTTCAACTCCTGAAACGACTTTTCACAAGTCTCACTCCATACAAATTTGACTCCCTTCCGAGTCAATCTAGTCAACGGTGAAGCTAACCTGGAGAAATCTTTCACAAACCGACGGTAATACCCAGCTAATCCCAGAAAACTGCGGATCTCAAACACACTCTTAGGCTGTGCCCAATCTTGCACTGCCTCAGTCTTGGATGTATCAACAGACACCCCTTCCCCAGAAACTACATGGCCTAAGAACTTCACCTCTTCTAGCCAGAACTCACACTTCCCGAACTTAGCATAAAGCTTATGGGCTCTAAGTAACTCTAGCACCACTCTCAAGTGTGCCTCGTGCTCCTCCTCTGAAGGTGAATAAATCAAAATGTCGTCCACGAAGACGACCACAAAACGATCCAAGAATTCCCGGAAGATCCGGTTCATCAAATCCATAAACACTGCCGGTGCATTGGTGAGCCCAATGGCATCACCAGAAACTCATAGTGGCCATACCGCGTACGGAATGCCGTCTTAGGAATATCCTCCTCCCTGACCCTCAACTGGTGGTAACCCGATCTCAAGTCTATCTTAGAGAAACAACGGGAACCCTTCAACTGGTCAAACAAATCATCAATACGGGGCATAGGATACTTATTCTTAACCGTAGCCCGATTCAATTTCCGTAATCGATACACAATCTCAAAGCACCACCTTTCTTCTTAGCAAAGAGGGCCGGTGCTCCCCACGGCGAAACACTAGGACGGATATAGCCCTTATCTAGCAACTCCTGGAGTTGAATCTTCAACTCAACTAACTCGGCTGGGGCAAAACGGTAAGGTGCCATAGAAATCGGCGCCGTGCCGGGCACTAAATCAATAGAGAACTCAATCTCTCGCTGAGGTGGCAAACTAACAAGATCCTCGGGAAAAACGTCCGAATACTCACAAACCACCCTCGGCAACACAATCTGGGTCTCATCACCCTCACTAATCGAAAGACTAGCAAGTAGACCACTAAGCTCACTCCGCCCTCGCGGATCATAACCCGGTGGCAAAACACTACCAACCCGGTCCCCCAGAAAACGAAAACACTCCCCGTTCACGGTACAACAAGTGACCCTCTGACGGTAGCAATCAATAACTGCCCGGTATGACGACAACCAGTCCATACCCAAAATAACATCAAAGCCCTTCATGGGCATAACTACAAAAGAGAAAGGGATTCTATGATCATCGACCTCTATATCACAACCCCTAACACCTTGTTTCAAAATCAATTCACCCCCAAGAGGTGACACTACACAAATAGGAGACGCTAACTGAGCTAACTCCAACTCCAAAATAGATGCAAATGCAGCAGACACAAAGGAATGAGATGCACCCGTATCGATCAAAACACTAGCAACTGAATTGCAAAACAAGAAGGTACCTCTCACGACAGACGGAGCCGGTACTAGATCCTGCGCGGTAACAGCATACACGCGCCCAGACGACCTCTGATCAACCTGCTCACCCCTCGGAGCAGTAGACTGCTGCACAGACTGGGACGAAGAAGCCCCCTGATTGGCCCTCGAGGCCTGAACTGACTGAGCTGGCAGCTGACTCTGAGTCTGCCTCGAACCAGTAGCACCAGATGTGCCACCCAACTGCGGGCAAAACCTCTTCATGTGCCCCGGCTGACCGCACTGAAAACAAGAGAGCGGCTGACCTCTACTCTGACTCTGGCTCTGAGATCGAGCCGAAGAAGATGCTGCTCTCTGAACTCCTCCCCTCTGAGGACAAACTGGAGACTTGTGACCCAGCTGGCCACACTTGAAGCAAGTGATGTCTCCCTGACTGCCTTTCCCCGAACTAGCACTCGGCACAGGAAAAGTAGATCTAGAGAAGCTACTCTGAGCTGCTGAGGAGTGAAACCTCTCTGCCTCCTGCCATCGCCCTGACCATCCTGACTCCTCTTGGAGCCTTTCTGCCCTTCTTCCTCCTCCCGCATCGCGATCTCAGTATGGGCTGCTGCATCAACCAAACGCCCAAAATCCCTAATCATAGTCGGCACAACTCTCAATTTGAGGCCGCGCCTCAACTTCTTCTCGAACTCTATACACCGACGTTCCTCGGACGCCACTAACTCAGGTGCGAACCTGGACAAACTAGTAAATAAGGCCTCAAACTCAGCCACTGATGAACTATTCTGCTTCAGCTGGCAGAACTGATCTCTCAACGTCTCCTGAACAGCTGGAGACAGGTACTTCTCCTGAAAAGCATTCACAAACGCCTCCCATGTACCTCCAACACGAGCCTTAATGAATTTCCACCACTGACCCGCATCCCCTTTCAGCTGGAAAGATGCCAAGGTCACCTTCAACCCCTCGTCTTCGATGCCAAGCATCTCAAACGTTTTCGTTGTCTGTTCGAGCCATTCGTCTGCCTTAAGCGGCTCGCTAGGATCACCTACAAACACGTCCGGTTGAGACCGGAAAAACTCCCTCTTCAGAAAAGAAGGCCCTGCATCTGCAGCAACTACCGGGGCTGGAACTACCTGGGCTGGATTCGCAGCCCTCAGAATGTCAACTGACGCCTGAAATGCCCCTGCTATCTCTTGGGCCAAAGCGCCCATAAACGGCTGTCCTACTGGCTCGGCCACATTGGCCTGGCCAACACCCTCCTGAACTGCCGGAATCTCCTCCGGTATAGGCACTTCCTGCCTAGCCTGCCTACCGCGCCTACCGCGACCTCGTCCTCGTCCTGACATCCTATTAAAGGAAACAAAGACGTTAGCACATTAATAAATGTGCCGAAGCTAACACTCACGTCCTAATGCATTGGACAACAATAAATCACACCACGTAAGCACATAATCACATAAGCACCTACGAATTTCATTCCTGGATAATGATAGTCCCAAAGGGTTACTATAGTTCCGGTTGGAAGCAGCATTGATCAAGTGCCTTTCCAACAAGACTACTAGAAACTCAAGGATCCAATCAATATCTAGAAACTACATTCCATACCCACATAATCACATAAACATGTTATCATATAAGCATGCAATCATTACACTAAGTCTCTATCAAACGAGACGAACCCATTGTGATACTAATCACTTCCCACGTACCCAAAGTATTCAAACCCGGTACGCTCTGATACCAAGTTGTAACGCCCTCAAAATTCAACCCATTAAATATAAAACAAAACATGCATTATTAAAAGAAACATTATTTATTACATCAATCATCAGAGTCTTACGAAATAAAATACCATAATAAATGCCCTACGGGCTTACATCTTGCCAAGCCAACACTTGGATACAATTTACTGAGTTCTAACTCAAAAACAGATAAAGCCCTAGGCTTGAAAGATTACATTATTCAAATAAAAATAAATAAACAAATCTTCAAATTCAATTCCTCACAAGCTAAGTCCTTGGAGGGAGTGAACCACCTGAACCTGAAAAATAAAGTTCCCATATAGGGTGAGCCACAGCCCAGTAGAGAAATACTAAACCAAGCATAAGAATTAACTAAAGCATTAGCATCTGATACATGGTTAACACTCTACAATCAAGTTACAATTTCATGACACGAATGTCTACACTGCCTATGACACATTGTCTATGGCACATTTTACTTTCCACTTATGGCTCAGAACCTGGCCAAATAACTCAACAGGGTTTCATCTTTTATTACCATTACTTCCAATTCAACAGGAATAACAATCAAGTTAGACCTAATCATAACAAATACACAAGTTGGTATTATATCAATCATAATCACTTCACTTCCATACTTCCCAACTGATACACATTTTAGTGATGTATCATATCAACAATAAATAGACATATATCTATTAATCAATAAGCACACATAAGAGTGATGCTACTGGAGTCCATCCCCTATCTTCTCCCAATAAATCCGGTTTAGAGGTCCATCCCCTATCTTCCCCTAAACCGTGGAGTTCATCCCCTATCTCCTCCAAAACCAATGCATATGCAATAAAACACACAATTGCCATATACAACACATAATTAATACACAAATGTTCTGTATTAACTCAACAGTCAAATAATTGACTCAATTCCAGTTATACCTAAGCCGCATGCAAGGTCTACAACAATCAATGGCTATCCTCCACCGATAGCCCAAAACAGTTATTTCTAAACAAGAAATAAATACATCAATGAATGTAAATTTAACATTCCCAATTCTATGAATTAAACCAAATTCCATATTATTCCTTTAAATTAATTATACAAATTAATCTAAACCAAAACCCTAAGGTTTCTTTCAAAATTACCAAACTACCCCCACATACCAAAATTACCAAACTACCCCCCACATACCAAATACCAACACTTAGGATTAAAGCGTATAAATGGAGTAGGAAATCCCTACCTCGAAGATATAACTCAGAAAGAAGAAGATGAAGATGATGCCCAAACCTCAAAGTGCTCCAAATCAAGAATTTCTCAGATTAAATGGAAGCCCTCACTCCCCTCTATCTTATTTGTAAAGCAACTAGGGCAAAAACCCACCCTAACTAGATCAAACCTAGGAGAGAAGGTGTTTAGAGAAAAGAGAACTCGAAAATTAGGGTTTTTGGATCAAAAGGGGCTGAAAAACTGTTTTAAAATACGCTGCTGCGTATTTATACCTGATAGGCTCGCTCGAGCGAAGACCTGGTCGCTCGAGCGACCAGACACAGAAAATCATCGCTCGAGCGAAGAAATTCTCGCTCGAGCCAAAAACTCGATGCTTCAGGTCTGCAACCCAGAAGCTCGCTCGAGCGAAGGAAAGCTCGCTCGAGCGAAGAACTCAAAAACATACACCTCACTCGCTCGAGCGAAGGAAGCTCGCTCGAGCCAAGAAACACATCCATCAGGTCTAAGTACTGGACGCAAAGCTCGCTCGAGCGAAGGGACCCTGGCTCGAGCGAAGGACCAAAATCAAAGACCTCGCTCGAGCGAAGAAGAGCTCGCTCGAGCGACCAACCCAAAAACTGAACATGAACTCTTGGTTTCAAACCCAACCAACTTGTAAACAACCTGCCCAACAAATCCTATAACTCAAAACTGAAGAATTAAAGGACAACAACAACAACAATATGATAATATAATCTACGGAACATAAGTCCGGATACAATAATCAAATGGGAAAAGACCGGGGTCGCTATAGGTTTGATCTAGTTAGGGTGGGTTTTTGCCCTAGTTGCTTACAAATAAGTTAGAGGGGAGTGAGGGCTTTCATTTAATCTGAGAAATTCGTGTTTTGGAGCACTTTGAAGTTTGGGCATCATCTTCTTCTTCTTCTTTCTGAGTTATATATTCGAGGTAGGGATTTCCTACTCCATTTATACGCTTTAATCCTAAGTGTTGGTATTTTGGTATGTGGGGGTAGTTTTGGTAATTTTGGAAGAAACCTTAGGGTTTTGGTTTAGATTAATTTGTATAATTAATTTAAAGGAATAATGTGGAATTTGGTTTAATTCATGGAATTGGGAAATTTAATGAATTGATGATATATATTTGGGGTTTTAAATATTTACCTTTGGGAATGTTGAATTTACATTCATTGATGTATTTATTTCTTGTTTAGAAATAACTGTTTTGGGCTATCGGTGGAGGATAGCCATTGATTGTTGTAGACCTTGCATGCGGCTTAGGTATAACCGGAATTGAGTCAATTGTTTGACTGTTGAGTTAATACAGAACATTTGTGTATTAATTATGTGTTGTATATGGCAATTGTGTGTTTTATTGCATATGCATTGGTTTTGGAGGAGATAGGGGATGAACTCCACGGTTTAGGAAAGATAGGGGATGGACCTCTAAACCGGATTTATTGGGAGGAGATAGGGGATGGACTCCAGTAGCATCACTCTTATGTGTGCTTATTGATTAATAGATATATTCTATTTATTGTTGACATGATACATCACTAAAATGTGTATCAGTTGGGAAGTATGGAAGTGAATTGGTTATGATTGATACAATACCAACTTGTGTATTTGTTATGGTTAGGTCTAACTTAAATTGTTATTCCTGTTGAATTGGAAGTATTGTTAATAAAAGATGAAACCCCGTTGAGTTATTTGGCCAGGTTCTGAGCCATAAGTGGAAAGTAAAATGTGCCATAGACAGTGTGTCATAGGCAATGTAGACATTTGTGTCATGAAAATTGTAACTTGATTGTAGAGTGTTAACCACGTATCAGATGCTAATGCTTTAGTTAATTCTTATGCTTGGTTTAGTATTTCTCTACTGGGCTGTGGCTCACCCTATATGGGAACTTTATTTTTCAGGTTCAGGTGGTTCACTCCCTCCAAGGACTTAGCTTGTGAGGAATTGAATTTGAAGACTTGTCTTATTTCTATTTGTTTTATTTGAACAATGTAATCTTTCAAGCCTAGGGCTTTATCTGTTTTTGAGTTAGAACTCAGTGAATTGTGTCCAAGTGTTAGCTTGGCAAGATGTAAGCCCGTAGGGCATTTATTCTGATGTTTTATTTCATAATACTCTGATGGATGGATTTATATTATTGTTTTAATATAATAATGCATGTTTATATTATTTATTATGGGTTCATTTTTGAGGGCGTTACAACTTGGTATCAGAGCGTACCGGGTTTGAATACTTTGGGTACGTGGGAAGTAATTAGTATCACAATGGGTTCGTCTCGTTTGATAGAGACTTAGTGTAATGATTGCATGCTTATATGATAACATGTTTATGTGATTATGTGGGTATGGAATGTAGTTTCTAGATATTGATTGGATCCTTGAGTTTCTAGTAGTCTTGTTGGAAAGGCACTTGATCAATGCTGCTTCCAACCGGAACTATAGTAACCCTTTGGGACTGTCATTATCCAGGAATGAAATTCGTAGGTGCTTATGTGATTATGTGCTTACGTGGTATGATTTATTGTTGTCCAATGTATTAGGACGTGAGTGTTATGGTTTTGGCACATTATTTAGAGTGCTAACGTCTTTGTTTCCTTTAATAGGATGTCAGGACGAGGACGAGGTCGTGGTAGGCGTGGTAGGCAGGCTAGGCAGGAAGTGCCTATACCGGAGGAGATTCCGGCAGTTCAGGAGGGTGTTGGCCAGGCCAATGTGGCCGAGCCAGTAGGACAGCAGTTTATGGGTGCTTTGGCCCAAGGTATAGCAGGGGCATTTCAGGCGTCAGTTGACATTCTGAGGGCTGCAAATCCAGCCCAGGCTGTTGTGGCTACAGATGCAGGGCCTTCTTTTCTGAAGAGGGAGTTCTTCCGGTCTCAACTGGACGTGTTTTTAGGTGATCCTAGCGAGCCGCTTAAGGCAGATGAATGGCTCGAACAGACAACGAAAACGTTTGGGATGCTAGGCATCGAAGACGAGGGTTGAAGGTGACCTTGGCATCCTTCCAGTTGAAGGGGGATGCGGGTCAGTGGTGGAAGTTCACCAAGGGTCGTATTGGAGGTACTTGGAAGGATTTTGTTGATGCTTTTCAGGAGAAGTACCTGTCTCCAGCTGTTCAGGAGAAGTTGAGAGATCAGTTCCGCCATCTTGAGCAGAACAGTTTATCAGTGGCCGAGTTTGAGGCTGCATTCACTAGTTTGTCCAGGTTTGCACCTGAGTATGGAAGTGAATTGGTTATGATTGGGAAGTATGGGAAGTATGGAAGTGATTGGGAAGTTGGCTTGGCAAGATGTAAGCCCGTAGGGCATTTATTCTGATGTTTTATTTCATAATACTCTGATGGATGGATTTATATTATTGTTTTAATATAATAATGCATGTTTATATTATTTATTATGGGTTCATTTTTGAGGGCGTTACAAATTTACCTTGTTTGGATATGAAAGGTCTTAAGGAAGTCCACAATGCTTCAGACTCAATGCTTCAAACCTGTTGTCAATATTATTGAAACAAAAGATTATTGAAGATTATTAAAGATATCCAATTCATTAATATTTTGAAAGATTATTAAAACAAAAGATATCCAAAGATAGAAATATAAAATCAAAGTTCAGATTTCCATTTGGCCAATTGTTAGCTACTAATTAATGCTTGGTTGGTTGTGTATGAATGACATTGAATAAATCGTAGAGGTTATTTGTAAATCAAATTTGAATGTTATCAAAATGCTATACAAATTAATAAAATAGTACCACTATTACTACTAATCAAACATGCCCTAAGTGTCATTCAAGGAGAAAAGAAAAAACAAAAAAAAAAAGATTAATTTAACTCCTATCTATTTTGGTTAAATTTGTTTGCGAATAGGAACTAACACATAAAATCAACTCATTCTCTCTATTTAAAAAGCCACAAAAAATAAAATTAAATTATAGACTTGTATCACATACATACATACATACATACATACATAAAATACAATTATAGACTTGTATCTAATCAAAACTCAGTTTTCCATTTTCCCCAATCAACTTCAAATGTTATCAAAATGCTATACAAACTAATAAATAGGTGTTTTATGCCCGTGTCTGAATGCACTATCTAATAAAATTCTTATATTACAATCTATGTGTTGCAAAAATGTTAACGACCATAAAAATGTTTTATGAAAAGTGTCTCAAAGTTGTGATCAAACAACCAAAAATGTTTAGGATCAATCAATCAACCAACAAAGGCTAGATGATTTTTCGTAAAACTTTTAAGAGAAATTATGTATTATGTAGCATACCCAAACAAATATAGCCCTGAATAGTATATCAAAAAAAAACCATAGGAAGACTACTATATCAAAAGTTACATTGATTACAAATTGTTCTAGGACCATCTCAGATGAAACAAACAAATTTAGATGAGTAAACTAAACCAAGCCTTAAGTCCCATCAAATGAGATCGATTGCATAAATAAAAATGTACACAATAAAATAATCAATTTCAAATTAGTTTAATTAAAATTTAAAAAGCCATTGCCTATTTTGAAGAGTGATTGTGGTCAGCCACCATGACAAAATAAGAAGCCACTTACACACAAATGCAAAAAATATATTCTTGAAGCCCCAAACACATTTCTCATGTGATGGCATTTTTTGGTGTCCAAAATATTAGAGTGATTTCATGTGGACAATGACACTTTTTACCAAGAAAGGTAATATATCTTGTATATAAGAATAGCACTATCACATTCTCTCTTCTTCCTTTTTCATCTTGTCGCACTCAAATGCCTCTCCAACTCACAAAAAATAATGCAGTGGAATGGAATACATCTATTGATCCTCCATAGCAAATTTTGTTTCATAAAGTCAAAAAGCCAACAAATATAATTTCATAAAAATAGTACCACTTTGATTAACAGGTTAATAAAATAGTACCATTAATTCTATTAATCAAGCATGCCCTAAGTGTCCTTGAAGGAGAAAAGGAAAAAAAAAAATTTAACTCCTAATAAAATTCAAACTAATAATAGATTAATTTAACTCCTAATAGATTAATTTTACAAACTAATAAAATTCAAATGTTATCAAAATGCTATACAAACTAATAAATTCGAATGTTACCAAAATGCTATACAAACTAATAAACAGGTGTTTTATGCAATATATAAAACTCAAACTAAGGCCTTATTTGATTAATAGGTTAATAAAATAGTACCACTAATACTGCTAATCAAACATGCCCTAAGTGTCATTCAAGGAGAAAAAAAAAAACAAACAAACAAAAAAATAATTTAACTCCTATCTATATTGGTTAAATTTGAAACATTAGATAAAAAAAAGTAAAACAGTAAACATTAGACAAACATTAGATAAAAAGTAAAAAACTAATACAAAAAATAAACCATTCAACACAAAAAAACATGTCCTAAGAGGCAGAGAAAGGTATGTTTATTTTCTTCTTCCAATTTTCCATTTTTTTTAATTTAGAAAAAAAAAGCCATTTTTTTGGTTGCGTAGAAAACAGAAATTAATATTAATATTCTTCCAATTTTCCATTGGCACAGGTTTTGTTAGACATGGCTTTCTTAGACATGGCTTCTCAATATTATATATACATACTGGAATCATACATAAATAGGGGGTTTGGGGTTTGGAATCATAAATACAGATATATATACATCCATATATATAAAAGATTAATTTAACTCCTATCTATATTGGTTAAATTTGAAACATTAGCTAAAAAGTCAAAAATTAATACAAAAAACCAACCCATTCTTTTCTCAACCCACAAAAAATAAACCCATCCAACACAAAAAAATGTATGTTTCTTTTCTTCTTCCAATTTCCAATTTTTTTTTAAAAAAAAAACACCCTCTGTTTCGTTATGTAAAATTAGAATTCTCTACTCAGAAAGACCCACTTAAGTCTTCGTTCCACTGATTTTATCAATCAAAAGCTTTTCAAAACCATAGAAAATCAACACCCATTTCCCATTAAAGAATCAAACCCATTGGATGATGTTTCCACAATAGATGTTTATCTGCCACTATAAACATCAGATGTAGATGTTTATCCACACCCCTAGGATAGATGTTGGAAAAATAATTTTATAAACATTAAAAATAATTTCCCACAATTAGATGTGGCAGATACATAAAACCATGTGAGAAATCAAACATTTCAAATTAATTTCATAAATGCATTTCAGATTGGGATCAAAATGCATATAAATAAAGCAAAACTCAATGGATACAAATGAAAGCACAATCAAAGAATTGGATTAAATCACAGTACACAGCAAAGGTCTAATAATTCAAACCTTGGGGACAAAAGGTCCAACTGGATAATTCATCTTCAGAACATTCCTTCCCTAAATGAAAGAATTGGATTAAATTCAGATTCAATTCTCTCTCAAACTATCAAATGTATATGGTATTACACATACGTATCAGACACATGAATTGAACTGAATAAACAATAGGATACCTTGAGTTCGGCCTAAAGTTCTTCACGCTCATGACCTGTAGCAATTGGCATAACATCTGCAACTGTCTTCTTCCCCTTCAGAATAATATCGGCCATCCATCAACAACTAAATGATATTTCGAATCCTTATTACTCTTCTTTTTTCATCAAATTCAATTGAAATCTTGGTTAAAAACTTAATTTGATAGGAGTACTCCAATCTTACTATTTTTTTTCAGCAAATCTTTTTGAAAAATTCCAAACTCCAATCCATAATTTGATAGGAGTACTCCAATTATATTAGTTATAATTAAATTAAATTTACTTTGATATTAAGTATAATATTAGTTTGATTATGTATGTCTTATGTAATATTTGATTATGACTCAATTTTTTTTTTAGTTACAACATTAAAAGAATTCAATTATGACATTTATAATGATTAATTTTATAAATATCATAATTTACATATAGTACATATATTTAAAAAATGGGGGAATTACTTAACAGTGAAACAGAAAAAAAAAAAATACAAACAAATGAGATATAAGTGATTTTGTTATGAGGTGTAAGTAAAAAATTATATGAGGTGTAAGTAAAAAATTATAGTAAAAAATAAAAACACTTCAACACATATTTTCAAAAAAGTAAAATAAAACAAAATAAATAAAACGCTCAATCAGTGAGCCAAACAGAGTCTCATTCCTACCCTAAAATCCATCCCTCAATTACAGGGTTTCTGCCAAAATCTGATCCTTTTCTCTGACTACTATTATAATCTACTCTCTCAAAATAGGGGACTTGGGGAGCATGTTGTGCCATGTGAGATTCACTGAGACTTATAAGTATTTTGATGGTTTGAATCATCTATACTGCAAAATTTATCAAATATAATGGCCTTGTTTGGTTTAATCAAAACCATGTTCAACATCAAACATTTCAAACATTTCAAACATATGAAACATATCAAACCCATTACATACATCTATATTTATCAAACATTGTTTAATCAGATTAACCATATATCAAACATTGTTTAATCAGAGTAAACATTTCAAACATATCAAGCCCATATCAAACCCATATCAAACATTTCAAACATATCAAACCCATATCAACATCATCTATATGTTTAATCAGATTAACCATATCAAACATTTCAAACCCATTACATATATGATATATATAATACACACAAATACATACATGTTCAACATAAATCATCAAACCCATTTCAAATATAATGGCCCTGTTTGGTTTAATCAAAACCATGTTCAACATCAAACATTTCAAACATTTCAAACATATGAAACATATCAAACCCATTACATACATCTATATATATCAAACATTGTTTAATCAGATTAACCATATATCAAACATTGTTTAATTAGATTAAACATTTCAAACATATCAAACCCATATCAAACATTTCAAACATATCAAACCCATATCAACATCATCTATATGTTTAATCAGATTAACCCATTACATAAATGATGTATATAATACACACAAATACATACATGTTCAACATAAATCATCAAACCCATTTCAAACCCATTTCATAAATCAAACCCATTTCAAATTAACCATATCAAACATTTCAAACCCAAACATTTCAGATTAACCATGTTCAACATTTCAATACATATATATACATTTCAGATTAACCATATTATACACAGAGAGAAGATGAAGAGAGGGGTAACCGGGGACGATGACGGTGATGCTCTGGCCGAGGACAAACTTCGGTCCGGTTCCGACAGTGACGACTCCCTTGTTGATGTTCCCCTGTTGACGGCAGAAAGAAGATGAAGACAGGGAAGCACGGCAAGAGTTGGGTTTCGACAGGGAAGCACAGGAATGGGCTCCAATGGAGGTAGAGAGAGAGAGAGAGAGTGTTTTCAAAATTTGAAAACAGAAAGAGAGGAGAGGCGTATGTGTGAGAGAGAGAGGGTGTGTGTTGAGAGAGTGTGTGTTGAAAGAGATGAGAGTGAGATGTTTTTAACCCTCAGATTAAATCAATCCAATGGTCAAAATTTGGACAAAGGGACAAAAGTCCCATCAAGATAAAAAAACCTGAGCTTCCTTATTAAAAAAACCTGGATTGGCCCCTCTTCTCTCTCCTCAGGTAAGCAATAGTAGTCTTTAGAAATTGTTTACAAATTAAGATACGGAAATCAAATAATTTTCCAATCAAGATACGGAAAGCATTGAAAAACTAAATGCATCATATCATGAAGAAGAAATCAACTCTATGCCATAGCATCCCAACAATAAATGGTTTAAAAAATAATTCCTGCAACTCATCTGGTTTGTCAAATTAATGTGAAAATCATTAATGTTGCTTTACAAAATAGTCAAATTAAAAAGATTTTAAAGTCATCTAATAGCCATCAAGTATTGCTAGTATCAATACTTGAAAGAAAATGTATAGTAAGAAGAGTAAATTAAATAAGAAAAATTATAAATAGGTGATAACTTTACAAAATATATAAAAACTCATTGATTTGTAATTTTCTCAATGAAAAAAGAAGATGAATAAAGAGAGCCCACATAATTTAATACAAAAAGGGGAAAAAAAAAGTGTATACAAAGTAGTGGCAACTGACATGTCCAAAGTAGTGACAACTTACATGTCCAAAGTAACACATAAAAATAAAAATGTAGTGATACTGTACTAACACATAAAAACTAAACATTTCAAACATATGAAACATATCAAACTTTTGCCATAATACTGCTAATCAAACACCTTCTAAACTTTTGCTTTTGCCTTAAATTCAAACTTGAAGCAACTTTTGCATTACAAACACCTTCTCTCGCATTTGAGGCAACAAAATTGAAGCAACTTTTGCATTACAAACACCTTCTAAAATGCCAAAAAAAGGCAATTGAATATTTCATTCACCAATTGTGTTATTCTTGGGTAGTCTACATGGAAAGAGTGGAATGTGAGTGTGGGAGAGTTGGGGGAAACGAACTCAGGTGAATAAACTATAATGGATTGATTTAAATTTTTTTGGTGTTAAAAGAATGATGCTAATGGAATATTTATGGCTGAATTACTCTTAAAGGTTTTGAAAATATATTTTTTAAGTTTTTACATATACACTACCGAGTTTTATAAAAAAATTTCCTCTTTAATGTTGAGTTGTATACACTACCGAATGCTTAGGTTTTGTTGAGGAGTGTCTTTAGGCATGGGTTATCACTATATTGTCTATGTTGTTGTGTATCAGTGACAAAAAGCATTGATTAATCTTCTAGGAGAATACAATTTGATTTGAAATTTGCATTTTTAAACTTACAGTTCCTACACATTGTGTGGGTTATTTATATGTAACTTTGAATTTAATTTAGCTGTCATGATCTAAATTTCATGTTTCTAATGGATGTGTCTCAAGGGTAGTAAAAAATGTATAATCTGAATTTCGAAACATCAACAAATGTTTGCTACGTAGATTAGCATGTATCCTTATTTTGATTTGCTTGAAAAAATAGAATCTTCAACAATTATTTCAGGATTGAAAATGGGGCTCAAGAGGATAAATAAGACTACATTACTCCGATGGAATTGTAATAAGGTATCCTTAGTCCATATTGTTTCAATATCTATTTTTCGTATTGTTTCAATATGCTAATGTTATTGTTTTTTAAATATTAGATTGTTGTGCGTGCTCCTCACTAGAAAAAGTACACAGAAATTGATGCATGGATATTTCAAAATGTGATGGAGAACAAGTTTGAAGGCGTCCAAGTACTTTTTCTAAAGGCTTCCAAGTTTTTGTAGAGGCGTCCAAGTACTTAGAGGCATCCAAGTTTGAAGACATTATATGGCATACATTTTGTAAATTTGACGAAAAGTACTTCTATAAAGCTTGATGTTAACCACTTTTGTAAAGCTTCATACTGATATGTACTTCAATGGATTTCTAATATTTTTGTAAAGTCTCTTATCAATGTAATGTGGACTGTAAAGTGCCCTTGAAAATTCACTAAATTTAAGTGCAACAATTTAATTTAGTATCTTTGCATATTTTGGTGGAAGTCACATATGCTTGACATGGATTTTTGTGTAATTTTAGTGTCTATTGTGCAAGATGTTAGAGTTACATTGAAAAAGAATAATTTATTAGTGGGTTGAAGGAGGAGAATGTTATAGTATTTTTGCTTCTTAATTTTTATATACTTGATTTTATTTCCCCTCCTCCCAAAAAAAAAAAAAAAAATTAAAAGACCAGTGTATTTTGATGCACTATTTTTATGGTTTGTTTCTGAATTCATTTCTCTTTTTAGGATCTCTGACATTTCAACACAGCTGGTTGTGAAAGTAGCTTCGGTTTGTTGTATTATCCCTGATGTTCTGGTATCAACAATAAGGTTAGTCTTCAAAGTAATTTGGGTTATTTTTATTTCATTTATTTGTAAGTAATTAGTTGAAACTGTGAAAAAGTTGGGAGGATTTGAACTATTTCTATTGATATTTGATGTTTTAGTAGTTATTTAGAGAATGAGGTAGGAACTCTTGAAGGCACCACCCCATAAAAGATTTGAAATTTATTAGTTATTTATTTCAGTTTTCTTTATATATTTTGTTCCTCTTTCCATGTAAAGTTTTAAATTAGAGTGATATTATCATTTTAAATTGATTTATTATAATTGAATTTCGTTGCACGTGTAGTATCAAAAAAAAAATTGTTCGTAGTGCCTTCAGGCACGGGTTATCCCTAGTAATATTATATAGAGAGAAGGAAGAGAGTTTCAAACCTACTGTATAGATAGGATAAGATCCCAATACTTGGTTTGTTTGGAACTATTGATAATATTTCCCACCATCAAAGAAATTTTAAATTTCAATGCATAATGGGTTGTTCATGTCAAATTATTCAAATTTTATTGACTCAATATATACAATTTATATAAATAACTATAACTAAATGTGACACGTCACCATTTTCTGCTTCTAATGAAGATGAGACTTACGGATAAAAACTCTTAAGGTTGTGTTTAGTAGAGTTTTCTAACTATGATTTGAGAATATGAGTTGTATTTTAAGTTTATAAGTTTTGGAATTATGATTTGAGTGTAGAAAATTTGTTTGGTGAATGAGTTTTGAAAAGAGTTTTAAATTGAGTGAGAAATTTTTGATGTGACATATGATATCTGATATAAAAATTTACAACTCATAACCAAATATACAACTTAAAAATCTATTAAAACCTCATAATTTTTTTTTAAAAATTCCAAAATTATTGTTTTATTAAAAATATAAAAAAACACACAAGTGCAAAAAAAAAAAAAAAAAAAAAAATCACACTGTAGAGGCCGACCGGCCGGACATCCGGTAGGCCAAATTTCAAAATTTAAAAGCCCGCCTGGAATAAGTTTTCAAAACAAGAGGCGAAATTAACTTTCCAAAACTCAAACCACACATCATACTAGAGTATAAAGGTGGAACTATAATTTCAAAACACTTCCAAACACAGCCTTAACAGGCTATTTGACAACGAGGCTCATGGGTAAAACTCTTAAATCTCACTAAGAGGTTACTTGACTCTCTTTCCTCGCACCAAAATCCAATGACAACCATATTAGGCCACAGCTTCATGTTGTTTAGGTGTCCATCATGTTCTCGTTTTGATAATTTGAGTCGTATATTTTATAAATCACAATATGTAAATTATTTATAAAAAGAATTTGATCAATCCGATAATCATAATCACGTTAATTCATAAAATTTATTTCAAAAAAATGAATGATAAATATTATTGAAAAAGTGGACCATCTATTTTTTTAAAAAACAAATATAATAAACTAATATAATTATGATTATCGGATTGATTTTTTTTTTTTTAATGAATAATTTATACATTGTGATTTAAAAAATGAATTATTCGAATTATCTAGATGAGACTTGTGGTAGGCCCCCAAGCTTAAACAGCACGGTCCAATCACAAGTTATGCCCTAATGAATTATTCGAATTATCTAGATGAGACTTGTGGTAGGCCCCCAAGCTTAAACAGCACGGTCCAATCACAAGTTATGTTTTTTTTTTTTTTAAGGAAAAAACCCTAGTTACACTAAATTGCAAGAAAGCCAAGCAACAAGAGCTAAAGAAGGACGAGATACCCAATCCAAAGATAAGAAATCTCAAGCACACGCAGTCCACTGAGCTGCCCCATAGACACCATTTCAAAGACATACAACCTCGCCTTGCCATAGATGTAATATCCTCGAGAATAGCTCCGCATTCCCTGCAACAAACAACTCAATTCAATAACTTTCTTGCTGTCCCCTTCTATCTCAACTTGGGAGAGGTTAAGGGAAGGAACCATCAAATAGGCAGAGGGGAAACCATCAAACAAAACAAGCGCAACCATCAAGTAGTGTTTACATTCAGGTATATTTAACCCCCTGCATTTTCTCCAAAACTCAAACCACACATCATACTAGAGTATAAAGGTGGAACTATAATTTCAAAACACTTCCAAACACAGCCTTAACAGGCTATTTGACAACGAGGCTCATGGGTAAAACTCTTAAATCTCACGAAGAGGTTACTTGACTCTCTTTCTTCGCACCAAAATCCAATGACAACCATATTAGGCCATAGCTTCATGTTGTTTAGGTGTCCATCATGTTCTCGTTTTGATAATTTGAGTCGTATATTTTATAAATCACAATATGTAAATTATTTATAAAAAGAATTTGATCAATCCGATAATCATAATCACGTTAATTCATAAAATTTATTTAAAAAAAATGAATGATAAATATTATTGAAAAAGTGGACCATCTATTTTTTAAAAAACAAATATAATAAACTAATGTAATTATGATTGTCGGATTGATTTTTTTTTTTTAATGAATAATTTATACATTGTGATTTAAAAAATGAATTATTCGAATTATCTAGATGAGACTTGTGGTAGGCCCCCAAGCTTAAACAGCACGGTCCAATCACAAGTTATGCCCTAAGATGTTTTTTTTTTTTTAAGGAAAAAACCCTAATTACACTAAATTGCAAGAAAGCCAAGCAACAAGAGCTAAAGAAGGACGAGATACCCAATCCAAAGATAAGAAATCTCAAGCACACGCAGTCCACTGAGCTGCCCCATAGACACCATTTCAAAGACATACAACCTCGCCTTGCCATAGATGTAATATCCTCGAGAATAGCTCTGCATTCCCTGCAACAAACAACTCAATTCAATAACTTTCTTGTTGTCCCCTTCTATCTCAACTTGGGAAAGGTTAAGGGAAGGAACCATCAAATAGGCAGAGGGGAAACCATCAAACAAAACAAGCGCAACCATCAAGTAGTGTTTACATTCAGGTATATTTAACCCCCTGCATTTTCTCCAACAAAATCTTTAAGCATCCAACATCAATCCATTCATGAAAACTGAAGCAGATATGAAAAATCATCTTTCATCAATTCATCCAATCAAACAAAGTAATATAATCATTCACCAACTTACCCAATCAAACAAAATGATCTCCCAATCATGGAGACTGGATGACCCATGCATTTTACGAATAGTTGAGCATAGAAAGTCTGATAAAAATTAGCAAAAGGCGAAAAAATCATTGGTTCTTGATTTTTAAAAGTCTCACTGAAATAAGCTGAACAGAGTTTGTTCTAAGACATTTGGCATCATGGATTCTTCGCCCGTTGCGTTTAAACCATCCATCGTCTTCATGCTTGATTCAATCGGAAAATGTCGTTCAACACATAGAACCGGAAGAAGGTACGCTGATGTGTTGGCATCAGATGAAACATCTGGGAGCAAAAAGAACAGGAAGAAATTTTGATGAGAATAACTGAAATATTATGTAAACACAGATAGCTGACAACAATCTTAATTCAAATTGATAACTGTGCATTAGAATAAAAAATTTATTTTTTATTTTCTTTTAAAAGGTAAAAACAATATGATTCACGCAAAAAAACAAAAATACAATATGCATTACATAAAGCATGTACATAAAGCAGAAGGGTGAAAGAGAACAGAAAAAAGCAGAATTAACAGAAAAATTGGTGTTAATTTGAAGCTTGTGTAGAAAGAGAAAGTCAACTAATAAGTGAGTATGGAGTCAACTAGGGCTAAGGTGGTGGGTGGATGGCGTCCGGTGCTGTATGGACGGGGGAGAAGGGAACAAGGGTTTGCACCGGCCAAACCTGGTCTCTACACAATTTTTGTGGACAATATTCCCCTGTCAATGAATCCAAAGGGATTGTATGAGTTATTTAAGAAGTTCAGAGCGGTCAGGGACGTGTACATCCCTAATAAAACTAGGAAAACTACAAGGTCAAGGTTTGGCTTTGTCAGATATGATTGCTCTGTCGCGGCGGAGATGGCGATCCAAAAGGCTAATGGTGTGTGGTGCGACGACAAAGCCTTACGGGTCAAGCTCGCAGACTTTGCAAAAGATACTTCTGCTCGTAGGGGAATGGGTCAGTCCGTTGAAGGAAGGAAGGGTAAAGGGAGAGCGGAACATGTTGGGAGGACTTATCTGGCGAATGTAGAGCCCTCGGTTAAGGGCAGGAAGTCATATGCAGAAGTGGTTCAGGCGGGAAATGTTGCTGAGACTATGGGCCCTACGGTAGATGTGGAGGAAGTGGGGAATGGTTGGCTGTACGATAGTCTTATTGTTAAGCTGAAAAGCTTCTATGTGTTCTCTAAATTCAAAAAAGCTGTATGTGACCTAGGACCAGATGGAGTTGTAGTGAGAAAAGGAGGTGGAAGGACTGTTGTGGTATCTTTCAGGTCAGCGTCTGAGTTGAAGGCTAATAAGTTAGCACTTGAAAGTTGCTGGAAGGATTGGTGTGTTTCTGTGGAAGAGTGGTCGAGGGGAGGGCATTTACAGCAAGAGAGAGGTGTATGGTTGTGCTGCTATGGTATCCCGTTCAACTTGTGGAGTGTAGATACATTTAGCAAGATCAGGTGTTTATGGGGGGAGGTAATTAGAGTGGATGAAGCTACATCTAAGCAGGTTTCATTCCGGAGTGGAAGAGTGAAGGTAGCCACAGTGTTCATGGGTGTTATTAATACAATGGTGCAGGTTAGATGCAAAGGTAAAAATATCCAGTTAGAGTCTGCGAGGAACATGTCCTGGTGCCAAGGATTGAAGTTTGTAAGTACTCTGCTATGGATTACTGTAGCTCCAACAATTCAGAGGTTAAGCATGGCAGTCATGGGAGGCCAGAACTAGAAGAAGCAGCTGCAGTGGATGCCAAAATGCAGGATGAGGTGGCAGTTCATGATGAGGTGGCCTCTCCCTGTAGGAAGGACGGTGCAATTGGGAATGGTAGTGGGAGTGAGGACAAGCTGGACGATCCTTCTCCTTCTGTAGTGGGTGACTCTTTTAATACACGCATGGGGAGTCAGAAGGATTTACCAGTATGTAATAGAGGAAGTTCCAATGATACTGCAACTGGTTGTCAGAGGAATATTTTCGAGAGGAGCGGTGAGGAGGGAGGGTTGGCTACAGCTGGTTATCTGAGAAGCATCAGTGGTAATGGGCCTGATAGGCCAGGTATTAAGATTCAAGTTGTTCTGGATGAGGCTATTAGAGCTAAGGGTGTGATGAAGCCCAGTGAAGGTAATCCGGGTGTGGGCCTAATCTCTAATAGCAAAGATGTTATTCAGGCCCATGCTACTGAAGATCCTCTTGTACCTTCTACACAGCCCATATCTGTGGCGGGTAGGGCTGAGCGAGGATCTGGGGCACCTCACAAGCTGAGTTGTGTATTAATTGGGGAAAAGAAAGAATTAGCTCACGGAAAGGTATCAAGCAGGGGCAGCAGAATTCCGAAAGGAGGAATGGGTGATGGTCGCTGCTGTGGTTCATCTTCAAGAGGGTATTGGCACAAAGGACCTGCCTTTCGAGTGGCAGCGGCTGTGCTGTCCAGACCAAGCTCGGGAAAGCTTGGAGGTAGGGATAGGGCTCGGGCTATGGTAGAAGCACAGGAGACCGTCAAGGTGGGTAACTCATTACGGGTTGACCTCGGTAGCAATGTATCGCAGAGACTTGTGGAGCTAGAGGAGGATGCCGATTGTGGAAGGGCTCGGGCTATGGAGGAAGCAAAGGAGACTGTGAAGGTGGGTAAATCCATAGGGATTGACTTCGGCAGCAATGAACAGGAGGTATTGCAGAGAATTGTGGAGCTAGAGGAGGATGACGAGAGGAGGATGGCGCAGAAGGATGATGTTATTCATCTTTGAATAACATTATCAGGTGGCTACGGTGTCTTGATTCGTGTCCAAATGAGGCTATTGTTTTGGAACATTAGGGGTTTTGGGAAACCAGGGAAAAGGAGGAAAATTAGGGAGTTGCTTAAGGAGCGCAGAGTTGACCTTGCGTTCTTTCAAGAAACTAAGAAGAGTGGCTTCACTAGAGAGTCGATTCGTTCAGTTTGGTGTGATGATAATTTTGATTTTTTGAGTGTGGATGCTGATGGTTCGGCTGGTGGGCTGCTGTGTGTATGGAGACCGGAGGCTTTTGTCATGTCCCACTGTTGTAGCTCAAGGAGCCTTGTTCTGGTGTCAGGTACTATTTTCCCTGACTTTCATTGTACTTTTTTAAATATCTACGCACCAAATGATGCTTCACGGAGGGGCCGTTTATGGAATGTTATTAAGAACTTAAGGTCAAATTTTCCTGGTCCATGGTGTTTGGGGGGTGACTTTAATGAGATTAGGAGTTTAGGGGAAAGGAAAGGTTGCACAAGAAGGAGTAGAGGCATGCTAGAGTTTAGCAATTTTATTGAAGATCTAGAACTGTTTGATGTGCCGATGCTTGGAAGACAATTTACTTGGTGTAATTCAGAAGATGGGGGTAGGTGGAGTCGGATCGACAGAATACTGCGTCCTCTGAATGGTTAGAGAAATTCAAGCTAAAATTGTGGGGATTGCCTAGGGGGGTGTCGGATCACTGCCCTTTGCTTCTGATGGAGGATAGGAGGGATTGGGGCCCAAAACCGTTTAGGTTTATCAATGCCTGGCTCTTACATCCAAATTTCATGTCCTTTATTAAGAAGTCTTGGGAGGAACCAACAGTATGTGGGTGGGCGGGGTTTGTGATTGTCTTGAAATTTAGATATCTGAGATTGGTTCTGAAGAAGTGGAACAGTGAGGTGTTTGGAAACGTATCTTGCTCATTAAAAAAGGCTCAAGAGGAGTTGCACGAATTGGATTTGGAGGCTGAAGCCAGAGACTTGGGGGTTGACGAAGTAGCTAGGCGTAGAGAGGTCAGGAAGCTAGTATGGTCTTTATCTAAAGGGAGGAAAGGAATGGATGTGGCTTCAGAATCCAGATTAGATTGGGCCTTGAAAGGTGACAAAAATACAAGGTTTTGCCATACTATAGCTTCGAGTAGGCAGTGCCGGAATTTCCTTAGTTCATTGTCAGTGGATGGTGAGTGTCTTGAAGAGCCAAACCTGTGAAAGGTGAGGTGTTGAGGTACTTTAAACAAGTGTTACTGAAGATTGGGGGAGAGTAGACCACAGCTGAGAGGGCAATTTAGAACCATTGGTCAAGATCAACTGGTGGATGGCCCGGAAGCTACTTTTTCGGAAGATGAAGTTTGGGCTGCTATTAAAAAAGCAGTGATGGGAATAGAGCTCCGGGTCCGGATGGGTGGGTTAACTTGGCGTGTTCAAAAATTGCTGGAAGGTGTTTAAGCCTGAGGTTATGCAATTCTTCAATGAGTTTTTTGACAAGGGATGTTGGCTTCGGGGTTAAACAGCTCTTTTTATTACTCTTATACCCAAGGTTGATTGTCCAACGAGCATCTCTGACTATAGGCCAATAAGTCTAATCGGGTCTTTATATAAGATTTTAGCTAAAGTATTGGCCAATAGGTTGAAGAAGGTGGTGCCACGGGTTATTGGAGAGGCACAATCAGCGTTCTTGGGCGGCAGGAATATTCTTGACGGGGTGTTAATAGCTAATGAGATAGTTGACTGGTGGAAGGTTAATAGAAAGAAAGGAGTGATTCTCAAGATTGATTTCCAAAAGGCGTACGATTCAGTTAATTGGGGCTGTCTCTTAGCTATGATGGAGGAGTTTGGTTTTGGGGTTAGGTGGAGGGGTTGGATTCGGGAGTGCCTCAATTCTTCCAGATGCTCTGTTCTTGTTAATGGATCGCCAACAAATGAATTTAAGCCTAGTAAAGGTCTTCGTCAGGGCGACCCGCTATCTCCCTTCCTGTTAATTTAGTGGCAGAGGGGCACTAATATGCTGATGCTCAGGGCCAGGTCTTTGGGTCTACTTTCGGGGGGCTTCGCTGGGTCATGATGTTACAATATCTCATCTTCAGTTTGCGGACGATACGATTATTTTCTGTGAGGCTAAGTTGGAAGTGGTTTTGGTAGTTAAAAGGATTCTGAGGTGCTTCGAACTAGTCTCTGGTTTGAAAATTAATTTTCATAAAGCTCTATATCGCGTATGGTGTGCCTGAGAATGAGATAGAGGTGTTCGCATCCAGATTATGCTGCAGGGTTCAGAAATTACCTTTGTCCTACCTTGGGTTACCTTTAGGGGCCAGTCCTGGGCTTAAGAAGACTTGGAAGCCTATTCTGGATAAATGCAAAGTTAGACTTGCTTCTTGGAAGAGGAAGCTTCTATCTTTTGGAGGAAGGTTAACTCTCATTAAGTCGGTGCTGTCTAGTCTGCCTTCGTATTATTTATCTCTTTTTAAGATTCCCGCTTCTGTGGCTAAGGCGTTCGATAGAATCCGAGCAAATTTTCTGTGGGGGGGGGGGGTCCGACTTGAAGAGAAAGATTCATCTTGTTAGTTGGGAGGAAGTAACTAAAAGCAAAGATAATGGGGGTCTGGGTATTAGGAAACTTCAACAAGTGAATGATTGCCTATTGGCCAAATGGTGGTGGCGATATGGTGCGGAGGACTCATCATTGTGGAAACGTGTAATCTGCTGTAGGTATTCTTCGACA